>VWZO01004852.1:1654808-1829727 GCA_013396975.1 Bucco capensis
GCCTCCTCCTCCGCTGCCGCCGCCCGCTCCTCCCGCTCCTCGCCCTGCGCTCCGGTGTGCGGTGCTGTCGCTGCGGGGACGTGGGCTGCGAGCTGGGCTCTGCCGCCCGCCCTTTGTCTTCCTCCAGGTCCCTGCCCCTGCCTTGCCCCTGCCTTNCCACCATCAACGGGGCTTAAACACCGGGTGCGGGCTGCAGAGCACGGCAGCAGCGAGGCAAGAGGGTGATTCTTGTCTGAACCTTACTTTTGAAAATCCAACACTTAATATTGTGCAAGACGGAAATTCCAGCATCTTTTTACCCTTTGCACATTTGTGGTTCGGCAGGTTGAATGCAATTTAACTCATCTGAGTGAGCATTACGGGCCAAAAGGCATGGGGCTCTAAGGGAAAAATTAATCTGGGGAAGTCATATAATTTACATATGTGGTTTCTTAAAAAAGGACACCAATATTTTAAAAACAAAAAAGTCTCCTGCGAATCTGGTAAAACTGCATAGTTAAAGGTTATACACAGACAAAAACGTCAGGATCCCCTAAGATCGTGAAAATGAAAAAAAAAAAATCTGTCAGAATCTTCAGTGATTCAATGATTTACCTAAAACTTAAATTCTGAGCTGTAATACAAAGTCAGAAGTTTAATTCTCCCATTAGCCAGTGACCATTATACAGTATCTGTTTCTGGGCAAGGTGTTTTAAATATTTTTTTTCTGACTTGTTATTGCTTACTGCAGAATTAGCCATTATGTAGGATCGCAACAGCTCAAGCAGTCACAAAGTGAGAGGAAGCATTAGTGAATACACCTTGAAGCAGTCTTCCACGGTTATGAATCAAATCAATGTTTCACACATGGAAGTTCCCTGTACAGAGCAATGGTGGTAAGGCTGTTGAACAACACACTGGCTGCTTTACAGGGGCACTCTGCAGCTAAAAGCATTTTTCCACAGCACTTGTACCTATACCCTGCGAGGCCATACCCAGCCCTGAGCTGACCCTCACCCAAACCAGCAGTAAAGACCCTATTTGCGTGAGCAACTTTGTCTGCTCTAGTTAATTACCCTCAGCCTGGACATTTACCAAAAGCAGGTGTAACTTGTTAATTCTGGGCACGACCTTCCCTCTTCATAACCACCTGTGAGTGATTGACAGTGCCCTCGCTCACGGCTCTCGCATCCCCTCCACCGGGTGCAACAGGCTGTTTGCCCTGGCCAAAGCTAAACTCCGCTCCTTGCGAGGACACGTCTTGGTGACCTGCGAGTGGCAGCCGCCAGCTGCGGCACCGCACAGCCACCGTGGGAACAGTGATGCGCTCGGTGCAAGCCGGGTCTGAAAGTCACTGAGGTGGGAAAGGGACAGGGACAGACTTCCCGGTAACTTGGGAGGTTCTGGATCCTGCCCTGGGCCGGTTAAGGAAAGGGGACTCGGAATATCTGCAGACTCAGGAGCGGCACCGAAGCGCGGCGCTGCGAAGGGGCGGCCAGGGTGCCTGCGCCTGGGGCAGGTGAAGACGGTCCTGTGCAGCCGGGGAGCCCCGAGAGCCTTTCTCCGTGGCAGGTCACCCAGGGCACGGCACGTGATGGCGCGCTTCCCCATTCAGGGCGTCCTCCCCTCTCCCACCTCCCTCGTTCACCTGGGAGACTACGGGGCTGAGGTGACCGCTCCGCGGTGCGGGATATCCCCGAGGCCATCCCTCCGCCGTGGGACGCGCAGTGCCGGGCACGGCAAGTGCCTGCACCTACCGTGATACTCCTGTCCGGGCACGTAGGCGGCGGGGTTGCCCGCGATGTGGAGGGCGATGAGCACCTCGCCCTGTTCGCCGTCGCCCTCCAGCTCGCCGTGGTGGGTGCAGAGGAAGAAGAAGGGCGAGAAGCGGGCGCGGGGGGCTGCCGCCCAGCCCGCCGCCAGCAGGGCACCCAGGGCGGCCAACAGGCAGGGCCAGCCCCCGGGGNCTGCCTTGTTCCTGCCCCTGCGTCCCCGCCCCGCAGCTTCTGACTCTGTCTCCGCTCGTGGGTCCCAGTCCCTGCCACTGCCCTGAATTCTGTTCCTGCCCCCGGTCCCCGCCCCGATACCTGAGTCTCTGCCCCTGCTCGCTCCTTGCTCCGATGTCCCTGTCACTTGGTCCCAACCCTTGTCTCTTGTCTGTTTCTATCCATCCTTTTGCCCCATTTCTCTGTGTGCTTCCAGCCTCTGCCCTTTTGCCCTGTCCATCTGTTCTTGTCCCTCTGTCGCAGCCCCTGTGCACCTACCCCAGCCCTTGTCCATTCACCTCTACCCTCTTCCCCAGCCACTACTCCTCTACCCCTGCCGCGGCCACAGCCCTGCCTCTGCTGCACCTGCACCCACTGCTGAGGAAAAGTGAGATTTTTACTTCAAGTTTCTCCACTACCATCTTCAAAAAGATACACATGCATACAATCCCCAGAGGTGAGCCCTGCAGCTCAGGGAGATCAGTATGTGACTCCCTGGGAAAGGCAGGTCCATGGGAGGGGATTTCAGCCCCCTGAAAGTGTGCCCAGGTGCTTCATCCCAGGAAGAGGAGCAAGCCCAGTGGATACAAGGGGAATGAGCAGCTGAACACAAAACACTAGCAAGCAGAGCAATGCATAAAAAAATACATTTTTAACAAAGCAGGGCTGGCTGAAGCCCTGCAGGATCAGAACATGGGAGCAAGTCTACCAGGGTTTAAAGCATCCACCATGCTGCTGCTGGATCCCACCCAAAGCCCAGAGACATTCTGGGTGAGCAGTCGTGACATGATGTAATCGGAAAGGAAAGCCTACCTGCCAGCATTTGGGAAGTGCAAAACTGGCATCGTGCAGGAGCTCCCTCCTGGATTGGTTTCAGTGCCAGAGGGAAAGGTTCCCTCCATGGAGGCGTGAACCACATGGACGGCACCACGCAGCTGCCCTATGCCAGTGCAGGCTGCTTTGCTGGCCCATCTCCCACCCAGCTGATGGAGACCCAGTGCGTGGTGGCCCAGGGGACATCCTCACCATCTGCCCGCGCTGCCTTTTCTGCTGGCTCTGCACCGAGTCTGAGTTCATCACCACCAGCAAAACTTTGCTACCATTTCCCATCTTACTGGGTTACACCTCACTAGGGATGGAGTGAGGCCATGTCCCTCATTGGCTTGGATGGAGAAGCACACTGTGCCATGATTCTGCTGTAAAGATGAAAGGGACTGGTGGTGCCCAGTGTAGGGGATGGGGCTGCTCCCACTGCTGATCCAGCTGGCGGGCGTCCCTGGCCACTGCCGTGGAAACTGAGCTCCGCAGCAGCCACTGAGGAGTCAGTCTGGCTCTGAGGCTTCCTTTTTAGCTGGGTTATTTATTTTTCAACTTCGGATATTTGTTTGTTTTGGTTTGGTTTTAACATCTGTGCCTCCTCTATAAATTTCAGTGCTTGTAAAAGTGACAGACTAATAATATAATTTCCTCATGCCAAAATCTAAGGCAGGCAAAAGCTGTGTGGGCTTGTTGGCAAAACCATTGCCAAGAGGATGTGTTCCCCTTCGTGCACTCCCGCTTCCCTCCACCAAGAGCTAGCCAGTGAGGCCAGGCTGTGCCAAAAGCACCTCAGCTCATGCCCCCTCTGCCTAGCATCCATGGAAAGTAAGCCAGTCAGTTTGGGGGCTGCCAGACATAGCCAGCTCTCTTATTTTATAAAAAAGAAGGTGGCAGGGGAAGGGGGTGATGGGCTCCCACCACTGCAGGAGGAGGGGATGCTGGCTGCCTCTGCCAGGGTGTTGCTGTACCAGCAATACAGAAATAACTTTCCATGACAAAAATTAAGGAAGCTGCCTAGACTTTCTACATAACCAGCTGCAAATAAAAGAGCTATGGAGCACCAGGTTGCAAGTGCCATTATTCATCGTAGAATAGCATGAAATATCTGAAAACAAGACAGTAAGTTGAAGCAACTTTGATTTTCTTATACTAATAAAGACCAATAAAGTGGACTTTGCAGACTGACGTCTTTCCACCAAGTGTGTTTATTTTCTACTCACCTGTGCAACCATGCAGTGTTTTCACTGTGTGCATTTCCTCTTGACCATCAGACCAACACAGAAGCAGACCTGCTCTTTTTGCTGCTTGAAAGGTTTTGCTAAATAAAGACACAAGTACAGCTAGAGGAGAATGATGTGACAGAAGTGCAGAATAAAGAACCTTTGCAGCTGATACAAGGGACTAACTGGCCATGATCACTTCACCCTTAAAGAAGCATTGCCATGTTACAGGTAGTGGTGGTACCTCCGGGCCCAGTAGGCACCATAACTCAGGCATGTTCTTGTCATCCTGAAACATAAGGAATGAGTTTTTCTGTGCAGCAACTGGTCTTCTGGAGATGGGGAATGCAACATATTCAGCGAGTTCTCCTAATGAGACTGCAGCACATAACCAAACTGAGCTACTCAAGGCCAATGTTCCATCCCATCCCATCCCATCCCAACCCATCCCATCCTTTCTTGTCCCAGACACAGACAAAAGAAAAACCCACAAATTGTTGAGGTGAACTTCTTCTGCCCACCTCAACAGGTGGGCCATCAACACCATCGATGCACTCGAACTGCAGGCTGGAAAGCCCTTCCTCAGACATCCCAAAGGGTGTGGGGTCTCTGCATAATCCCAGTCAGGGAAACAAATGGGGTCAATAGGTCTGACCATGCTAAAGTGAGATGAACTCCATATCTCATGAGTCTATAAGTGGAGTTGAAGCTTCAGTGTCAGTGAAGTTGGCTTCAGCAGTGTTGAAGCATCCACCCTGCAAACGCTGGACAGAAATGACAGAAGCGATTAGTAGCAATTGATCTTGCATCTTCTTCCAGAACAAAGTCTTCTGTTCATGAAGCCTCCTTGTTCTCTTCTCTTATTTATGCAGAGACTTACCAGAGAGGCCTGGTGCTCTGGAGCTGCCTTGGCCATGCCAAATAACTCTTTGAGATGAATCCCTTTTTTGTGCACAGGACTTGTCGCAGTCGGATAATAATGGAGTCTTGCCCTGCCAGTTACATGAACTTTGCTCTCAAGTAGAGCCCAAGCCATTTCTAAACAAAGGCCTAAATGTGAAATTATAGGCAACTTCCATGCCTATGTTATTACGAGATTTTAATGTTTCTAGGGTAGGAACAATAGCAGCTGTTTGACTGCTCCATAGCCCAGTGGGCTGGTACAATATGCATCTTCTACAAACTGACAGCTCATGATTTCCTTTGAAAATAGAGTATTTAACTGCACACATTTTCTCTCTCTTGTGTTGCATTTCATTCAAATGGGTTTAAACTTGTATTTCTGTATTCCTTATTAACTTTAATGAGGTATGAATATAAAAGAGAATATTAAAAGACTTTTCTTTCTCAGAAAGGCATTTCTTTACAAACACTGTTGATGCTATCAAATAGGTGAGCCTAAACCCTTAAATTCACTATTGATCTTGTAGCTGTAAAAAAAAACAATATAGGATGAAAAATACCTCCAAGCCAGGAAACAAATATTAACAACTTTCTGTTGTCTGGCTTAATAACAGAATTTAAGGGTGAATACTTTCAAAGGGTTGAAAGTTTTATGCTTTGTTATCTTGTATATTTCATTTTTATAAAACTGCTTTAAAGATTGAAATCTTCTACAGCAAATAAACTATGCTCATGCTTAGAAAACAGAGTAGTAGGAGTGAGTTTGGGCTTAAAATTATTCTGAATATCTATTATGCCTAAAAATTAAAATTGCTGAAGACAAATGCACAATAGCCATTATGGTTCTTGCTTTTATGTGTTCCTAATTTGGATGACTGGACTTTGCAGCTTAGTAAATTAAATATCCTCCACCTCCTTGCTCTCAGGTAGGGTTGGGGTCACAATGCTGTCTCTGCTGCTTTGTGGTCTCAACACAGCTTTATCAGCCATCACAGGGGGCTTGGGCCACTGCTCCCAGCAACACTATCTAGCTAATTACTTGGCCTTCCCCTTGCTCCTCCTTCCAAAAAGATAAGAGTTATCTTTGTTAGCTGTACACACAGACTTAAGTCCTCACACACTGCAGAGCTGGAAATCCTGGGTTTCCAGGCACGGGTGCTACCTCCATGCTGTTGCAGGTGCTGCTGCACAGTCAGCCCTGCCCCGGGGCTACAGATGAGCTCTGCTCCATGAGCAGCTCTGGCTGTCCTCCTTGTGGCATAGCTAGTCACAGCCCTCAGGGCAACTGCCATCCAACCTAGTGACCCCTACGGGCTTCTTATTGAAGGAGAAGGTACTGCAGAAGTCCTACCACTACTGTGATCATTGTGAGATCACTGTGGCTCTGGTTTGCAGGAGGAGCTGGAAACATAACTCAGTCTGCAGCTGCTTCTACTCTTGCCCTGTTAGGGCTGCACATCTGCTGCTCTCCTGCAGCTGAACACCCATGTCCCAACTTCTAGTGGCCCAGGGAGAAGACGGGAGTATTTGCTCAGTGGGGCCAGAGGGGCTGTGTCCTCCCACTAGCAGTCTGGCTCAAAATCAAAGAATGTTTGTCAAATCTTCTAGGAGCCTTGAATGGAAGAAGATACAGAAATGCAAAGTATGGTATTCTTTTTGTATCTGCCTCTTTCTTTGGCAAATAGCCTAGAAAAGTAACAGAAAGAGATGGTAACGCCAAAAAGTAAACCACCTGCTGTTGTCTCCTGGAGATAAACCAGAACACTGTTCCAAGAAGCAGAATGCTGTGGTCATTTCTCCTGGAAGTGAAGAGGATGTCACAGAGTCCAGGGGAGGGAGACAGAGGAGAAAGAGAAACAAGAAGTTCAGAAGAACCTCTGAAAGGGAAGTCAAGGTAGTGCCTTTAAATGTGTTTGGCATGGAACAAAACAACATGCAATGCCATGTATCTAGAGAAATGACTGCTGCAGGAAGTTAACGTGGCTTCAGAGACACTCATGACATTCAACGGGTTACAATATTTTGTTGTGGATTATTATGACTCCTACTCCTGAAGAAAGATCTTCAGGGCATGAGTCATGGGGACCCTGCCTGGCTGTGTTATTCTGTTCCATAGCACCCTATTGTCTATTATGTTTTCTCTCCCCCACACTAAAAATGTAGACTTTCAAATACATGATTCCTGACACTCAACACATGCAGCAAGGACTGAACCACACTTTTTGCCATTTTAACTCTTCTGAGCACAATAGCAGCTTTTAAGCAAGATGTCTGTTTGGTTTAGTATTAGCATACGTTTACTAAGGCAAGCCCTATCACTAATGAAATTAACAACAGGCTCAGAAATGTTTGACCTTTCATGGGGGTAATAATTAGATTACAATACTTGGTTTCTCTCACTTTCAAAGATCATTGGCCAATGAAACATAATCTTGGGGTAAGAAGTGCAAAGATGCCTGTGGGCTTCAGCATAGCAGCCTAAGCAAATCCCACAGGAGTAGCTCAAGTGGCTCCTGCCCTGCCCTGTCCCCATGCTGCTGCTATAATATCCTCTGAGCTCCAAAACAGAGTTGATTCAGCACCTACATCTTTGCTGCTCCACCCTTGTGCCTCAGCTTGAGCTGACTTGGGCAGGTATTTTCTGTTGCTGACATCTTCAGAGCAGCAGTAACCTCTGACAGGCAGGTGGGAGACAGCTCCATCTACAACCGCTGTTGCTGTTTGCTTCACTGCCCATGAGCCAAAGCCCTGAGGAGCTGAAGCTCCATTTGCAGCCAAAGCAAGCTGTGGAGAGTCAGCAATTCACCTTTTTCATATTCTTTGGGGATAAAACAACGAAAGCAACAACAGATTTAATAGAACAACATGCTAAGGGAGCTAGCTTTTGGAAATCACATGCAATAACTCACTGGTGAGTACCAGAAGCTATTGATGGCACCATAGTCAGCTGAGTTAAATTGCCTCCATGGCTACTTCCCAGCCACAATCACCACTTTATCTCCTCACGTTTTCACACACTTCACCCACAGAGAGGACGTTACCCAGCTGCCTTCATGCTGCTAGGTAGAGGATGCTCCCAGGTGGCAGAAGAGTGCTGTATCTCACTCCTGCCCTCCGTTACAGTGACACACATAATGAAACCATTGATGAATTGTATTTTTCCTTCAGGCTACTGGGTTTGTGAAGGATCAAAGTAAAAGCACGTTTGCACAACCCCAGGTGCTTAAGGAAAGTAATAAATAATGGCAGTGCTGTGGCTGTCTATAGACTCTGGACCCAGGGACAAAGCATTTCCCAGACGCAGGTAAGAAATGTTATTTGTGTTTCATACAAAGGGGAACTTACAACCCAGCCAATAGATAATGTTTTTCCTTCTGTGTGCTCAATGTATTGGAACAAAAGCTATTTTAATAATATCACATTCAGCTCAGCTCTGCACCATGCACTCCTGTGTGCAGCTCCAAAGCTGTTGTGGGCAGCAGGGGAATGTGGATGATGACTGCTGTGAGAGAAATTTGGGGCTCAGGACTATGACTGGAGACACATCAATGCTTCTGTACACTGGTACAATCATGTCCTAGTAAAATTCCCTACTGGGTGATTAAGGCATCCAACTCTTGTAAACCCCTGCATAGGCTGGAACACTGAAACAGGGCTGAGCTTGTTGAGCCATTCCTTGTGGCAGCACACTGGCTTTGCCTTCCATCTTTGCATTGGCCTAAATGTCTGCTTGCAGAGCAAGGTGATATGGAGCTTCAGCCCCCAAAAATGTGTGTGCAGCCTTTAGGGCTAAGGCAGGTTGGCTCAGGGTATGCTCAAAGGATACCACATGAAGGGTGATCTGGTGGCCAGTGCAGGAAGCTGGAGGCTGTGGAGAAGCTGGAAGGGACTATTTTGTTCTTTGTTTGAGAAGGCATTTTTCCCACTGTGATTAAACTGCACTGCAGTCATTAACTATTCAGGTGTTGTCCGCATCTTTAGAGAAGGAAACACAAGATGACAGACTATTTAACAAGTTCATTTTGAGCACAAAATGTGTTTAAGGCAGGAAAAAATATTACTTCATGCAAAACTTGGGTCAGTGTAATTGCAGGTCTGACTGCTTCAAAGATGAAAAGCCTCTTTCTTAATTCAAGGCAAATGTAGCAGAAATAATGTTTAGCAAAGAGGTGCAGGTAGGTACACACCAGGGAGTACAATTTTAATATCCTGAGTACAAGATTTTTTTAAGTCTTTGTCTGACCCTGTGTTAACACACTTGCTTACATTTCATCTGCCACATTCATCTTTGTCAGTTTCTTTTTCCCCCTTGTAATTTGTTTTCCTGTGTTTGCTTGTGTTTTCCTTCAGGGCTGATACTCCTGGCCTGCTTCATGTTTCCTCAGGGCACTGTCCTTTTGAACACCATGGGACAAGGTTCAGCTTAATCCTCCACGGTCAAAACCACTCATGGTTCCTGCAGAATCTGCCAGTGTAGGAGCATCTTTGGCAGCAGGGTGACACACTGTGTGGTCCAGCCTCTGGACACTTGGCCTTAAAAACATTCAATGAGACCAAGAGCTCATTAATCAAGAAGACAGCAGGTAGCTGCCAACAAGCTCTGAACTTCAGGGCAGATCCACATCCAATGCTCCAGCCACACCTCACTGTGGGTAAGGAGTCTATCCTGGCCACATTCCAGTCCTGCTCCAGGGCAAAGCATCACTGTGGACCATCATCAGGCTGGACCAAGTTTCTGCAGGAGCCAGAAGCTGCTATCATCACCTCTGGCTCTTGGACCTGACCTTCCATTTGAATATGGACCCCAGTACTGTGGCAAGTGGCAAGCCCTTTCCTCTGTGCTCTGCAGGCTGGCTGGCAGGGATGCTCATTCCAGTGCAGAAAGCTTTGCTCAACAAGCAGTATATCAAAGAGGTCTTCTGAGGGGGTAATCACTGGAATGGATGTGGGCTGAGGCTTCTGGACACTCTGTGCTGAAATCCTTCAGTTTGTGCCTCTCCTGCCAAGGCTTTCAAGCCTGGGACTCCACAGGAGATAGGCATCCACCTCACCACCTCACCACAGAGCAGTTCTCAGGTGCAAGAACTCTAGCTCTGCTGATCTGTCTTGAATATTGACCTACATTCAGACAGGTCAGCTGCCAGCATGGGTGGGCTTCAAGAAGAGAGCCAGGAGGAAAGCACAACTCAGCCAGGAATTCAGATAACCTTGACCACGTGTCACCCTCCTGTCTTCACTCAGTGGCCCCACACACCACTGTTAAATATGGTTGAACCAAGAGCTGCTGCCCAGGATCGGTCTCAGCAGCCTGCTCAGCTAGCTCCTCTGTCTACCTCTCCTCCATCTACCTCCTTGGGCTGCTCTAACTCTGCTGCCAAGTGCCATTAGAGGGGCACTGAGCACCCCACAAACTGTGGCAGAAACTTCTTGAGAAGTTGAAAACCTGCTGATTAGCTCTGATAGTCCTCGTTGGAGGCTCTGGGTTTTGTGCTGTTTACTAAGTCTCACTACCTCCTGATTCAATGTTTTGTAAATTTAGCTCTCTCCAGCTTCAGCTGATGTGTGGATGCAGACGCTCTCAGATGCTATTTATTCCACAAGTGAGAAATGACTTGATAATTTATGGGTTGTAAACCCAAAGTTGTACAGGTTTTTACCTCAGGGAGAGAATAAATACATGTCTCATTTCAACACATTTTAGACAATGTGATCCTTCTAATGGCTTCCTTTGATTTTACTCTGAAATATGTAGACACTTCTTCCTAGGATTCTCATATGGGAGTTTCATGCTGTTCTGTCAGGTTGCATATTTTCCCCCTGAATTTCTTAGAGAAGATCTCACTTCTCTGACTTACAAAGATGTTAATGTTCTGATGTCACTGCAAATAAGGAGTTTAGGCAAAGATTTTATTTTGATTAAGAAATGGAAGAGTTGGAGAGTAATTACTGCATTGGCAACGTGGAACTTACAGATGTTTAAAATGAATCAGAACATATTTACTTATTTATAGATGTTGCAATTAGAGTATGCTTCTACCTGTAAGTAAAAGAAATTGCACATACAGCTGTGTAGTTGAGGCTGTGTGCATGCTATTTGTACTCTGAGAGGAGAACACAGCCATAGCAGATATACATTGGTGTACTGAGTGAGGAATTTTTAGGCAATGGCAGTTGACATTACAGTTCAAGGATGGAAAAGATTTATTGATCTGTGAGTTAAATAGTGACCCTGGTTTCACCCCTTCTTCTGTAGGTCGCATTTAAAAACTGTACTGTAATGAATCCTTAGGTTCAAATAAATGTAAATCATTCCCTCAACAGACCACAGAGGAGCAAAAGCCTGAAGGAGATGGTTAGCTTCACCACCTGTTTAATTTAGAGGATGTTTTCTCTAGATTAGGATCAGTTTTGTAGGATTCCTCCATCCTCACTTTCCTGATAACATAATTTATTTTGATCTATAACAACCTCCCAGGCCAATATTTGTAAACAGTGACTGAAGTCATAAGTCAACATCATCTCAACATACAGGATATCAAACTAGGCAGGAAGGTTTATTGTGTCACTGAGCTCAGCTATGCATCACTAAGGTAATTATTAACCTAGGGGTAAACAAGGCTTTGATCTTATGTGTGTTTTTAAATGATTGGCAATGACCAATTTTACCAAAATGCCATTTTGAAAAGCCATCCTCTATAGGAATTCATTGTGTCAACATGTCAGGTGTCCAGTGCAAGCTTTAGCAAAGTAAACTATCCTGTAGGAAAGGTGCTGGCATGGGGTGCTGTGTGAGGCACTGCAGGGCCTCCTCTGAGTCCCACCCATTCATCTCCCAAGGGGGAAAACAATACTAAGGTGATGTACAATTGTATCTCAGCAGTCAGCAGCAGTTCCTTTACATTGCTACTAAAGGACCAAAGCAAGTGTGTATGCATAAATCTAAGGCATGGATGGGCCGAGTACTGAGCAGCAGCACCCACATTTTGCCTCTCAGTCTGCTTTGTTCTACTGGATTAACCAATGCTCAGAGCCTGGGAAGGCAAATGGCTATTTGAAGCACAGCTGCAATCCCAGCACATGAAGTCTGAAGAGCGATAACCCAATTCATTCATTTACAGTTCTACTTAATTAAAGAAATTCTTCCTATGATTTCATGATAGAAATAATTCTCAACAATGTGATGGAATAAAATTATATCTCCCCCACTAATAAAATTTTGTGGAAGTAGGTAATTATACAGCTCCTTTATTTGAATTGCAAGATGTACTGCACAGTGGTATGTCTTATGGCTATGTAAATGTAAAGCCCTAAATATTTCATACTAGCTGTAAAATAACATAGTGTAATCAAAAAGTATGCCATGGCTGGAAAGGATGTGCTAGGTGTGAAGATGATGAAAACTCATCTGTTTGCTTGGCACTGTCAGTCAGGTGTTACTTGTCTGCCTTTCTTGAGATCTTGCAGTTAATTTATGGCAGATTTTGCTGCTATTCTTTGCCACCCATCCCTATAGGTGCATTCATTACTGCATCCACAAACCATCCTGATCTTCTGTGCCTGGAGGGTCTCTTGGAGAATGCCACGGCCCAGGACCCTCTGGGAGACAGCCCTGAGAACTGGAAGGGCATCCCCTGAATCACTGCTGAAGTACAACCAGTGGCTTGAAATAAAGACCAAGTCACTGTCAAGTAAATGTCCTCTTATTTATAATAATAATAAAAAAACCCGTATCTGCAGATGGGCAGGTATCTGCAGAGAACATCTGCAAAGAAACAGCAGGTGAAACCCCAGCAGGTTGGCTAGGCTGCTTCCTAATAGCTTCTCTGTATCATCTCTAGCAAATGGAGATCTACAGTGGTGTCGTTTATTGTTGATGACTGATAATAGGATTACTGCTCCCACATCCAAGAAGCATGGTGCCCCAAATAGCATCGTTTCATGCTGAATGAAAGACATTATTATCATGTCCTAACTTCACATGCTGCTCAACCAGTTATCTGTGCAGGGCTCAGGGTAGGGCTCTGAGATGTTATAGGATATTATGGTGTTATATGAAATTCAGGCTGCTGCAGCTATAAATCAAGAGGACACCTTGTATGGTGGCTGGTTCTCCTTGGAACAGCATCTCTGGGCAGAGACTGTTCTCTGAAAGATTAGAGGGTGGTTTAAAAAAAATAATGTTGCCAATGAATTTAAAGCTTGTGAAAAGGGCAGGCCTAATAACTTTGGTGTTCTCTGTTTAGCAATGTCATATGTATAGCTACAGTATAAGCTTGTCCACAACTCCTTAAAAAGATAACCCAAGCCTGACTACAGAGTCCCTCCCTTGCAAGACTGAGAGGATAATTATTTTTAAATAGTAATTCTTAAACAGCATTTCCATCTATAGACACTGGCTTGAAGAGTGCAAGCTGTGCCAAATGCAAGGACTGTTTATCTACAGAAAAAGAGTAGGGGCTGCATATATTTAGGGTATGCTTTTGGGGCAGCTAAGTTGATCCTAATGGTTTGTGGCTACCAAAGCACACCCTTCCTGTCTCTCCCTCCCCATCCTGGAGACATGGCAAAAAGCTCTCCAGTTTTTAGCTGAGTTAGGTTTTGGCTCACAGCAGGGGGAGTCCAGCTTCAGAACTGGCACAAAGCAAGAGGTGGAAGCACACAGCACAGGGCAGCTGCAGGGAGGGAGGACCAAACCCATTGCCAAGGGGAGAGAACTCAGAGTCTTGTGGGACTGAGGCCTTTTATTGTGGGCTCAGCTGGGGTTTTGTTCACAACCTGTGAGGATCAGAAGTGCTGACTCTGTGGGTGCACAAAAGACCTGGTATTTGCCCCAGGCACTGCCTCTTTCCTGGCACAGCTTGTGTTCCTTCACCAAACATTTGTTGGGCATACCCTAAATGCAGAAAATATAGCCAGAAAGGAAACACCACCTTCAAAAACTATATAGCTGTGGAAGTCCTGCTAAATGTAATGGTTGGAGTATTGGCCACTGAGTAGCAAAGGTGAAAAGCAAAAGATTTGCTCAGCTCTGCACAGCTGGTCCAAGCTTTCCAGTGTGCCCCAGTTAGATCCTCAGTGGGAGCCATCTCTGCTGGGCTGCTGACTGAACATTGGAGCAAATATCTCTTTCTGCTGACAGGAGATGGTATTATTCACAGGCCAACAGAACCAGGGCATGCAAAGGAGATTGGGGTCAAACATTAAGATAGATTTATATAAATTTATCTCTAATTGAGCTGTGAGAAGGTTAATTCCATTTCTAGGGATCAAGATGCAGAAGTGGGCTCTCCTGTCATTAACCTCAGGTTTATCTAAAGCCCCTTTGAAAAGCCACTGGAGCCAGACAAAGTCTTTGGATCTGTCCCTCAAATGTTGCTAATCCTCAGAATTTTAAAAACTTCTAATGAGGAATCAAAGCTAAAATCCTAGCAACAATGAACTAATGGCCACATATTCTTAGTAGCTGACCTCAGGAAGTCAGGCTGGAGCAGCAAGTTTTCCTACAGAGTTTTCACCTGTGCTGTTGCTTCATTTCTTCACCAAGAAATGCGTAAAATTAATTGAAGAGACCAACTTTTGCACACTTTCAGGCTTTTTATTTCACAGTTTTAAAAAACAGACCTGATGAAATGGCAGGTTATAAGCTTGCAACAGGCTTAAAAACCTGTGTATGTCTCTCTTTGGGATTCTCAGCAAACAAAGGGAAAGGGAGTTACTGGATGCATTGGGGAAAATGATGTTAAAGACCTTGTAAATTAAAAATCAAGCCTCTTGTGACAAAAAGCAGCCCTCAGACTGGTGCAGTTTATCATTTAGGATTCACTCCATACACATGTGGGGAAGGCAAGAAGTTCTACAGCATCTAAAAAGTAAGGATGGCACTTCATCATCCTTTGGAAAAGTACAGAGAGCTCCAAGTGTGTACGTAAAAGTAATCATTTAATAACCAAATTCTGTTGGTTACAAGTGAAGGCTTTAAAATGCCCACTGACTGTAAAGGCTTGTAATATTTCAGTAGGTTATTGCCTCTGAGAGGTGTTGCTGCTTCATTATACATTTCCTGATTGTTCGAAAGCCTGCAATGCTGAAGATGTGCTTTCTTCTGCCTGAAATAATGCCTGAGACTTGAGTGAGGGAGGGAATGTATGGCGTATGCTGCTCATAAATAAAAGATGTTTGCAGCTAAGCAATCTAGAGTGTTCCTCTCTTAGGGGATTAATGCTATTCATCAGGATTTTTTAAAGAATAATTCTTAGAGACTTAAAAAAAAATAACTATGAAGAATCCAATTGCTTGAGTAACAGTGAGGATGTTTCAGAGGAGGGGCTAAGTGGGGAGGGAATTGAGCCTTGCTGCTGTCGTGGAAGACAGCTCAGTGCTGTCCCTTGCACCAGGCAGAGGCAAGCTCTCCACACTGAAACACCACAAGCCTCCTGTGCATCTTGCTGGCAGGCACAGTGCTGCAGACAGGCACAGGCAAACACCCTGTGGCAGAAGCTGGGCTGAAAATGTGACCTCTTCTAAGCAGGAGACTCATGGTGTCACTCTGACACTGAAGAGGAGGCATGACCATGGCCAAACACAGCAGCACTTTAACTTTCCCTCTCTCACCTGGGGTGCCCAGTGCTCACTTGCACTCCTGAGTACCTGAGACTGCCCAAAGGTTGACCCTTCTTGCTGAAGGAGACCTCTCACCCATGTCTTCAGGGATAGCCCCAAGTCCTAGGGACACACTCCAGTCACAGCTGGGCTCTCAGGTATAGCCTCAGAAGCTGCCTGAGATGTAAATGCCTGGGCCCTGACTCCCCAGCACACAGCCAGGCAGGCATGCATCATGAGAACCATCTCCCAGGATTTATCAGGGAAGGGTTTGGGCAGCATTGGATGTAGCACAAGTGTGAAACTGTTCTGCTCACGTGTAACTCTGAGACTGGCACCCACAGTGTGCTCCTGCACATGCAGCTGAAATACCAGTGGCAGCCAGTCAAGACATGGAGAAGGGCAACGTGCTGCATATTGCTGCCACAGGCAGCTCCTGGCAGCACAGCCATTGCATCTGCCTCTCTACCATGACACACTCACACCAGACACACTGCAACCTCTGGCTACACTGCCTACCTGGGGCACGGAGCTCCTGGAGAAGGATTGAAGGTTGCATTGCCATGCATCTCCAGCCTGGCAAAATATGCACTCAGTGAATCTAGCTTCCTCACAACAGCAAGGATCTTTTAAGCTTGCAAAGGTGTCAGATGACACGTTGAGCTGCTGCCAGTGCTCCTGTGTTTGGTTGAGGTGGAAGTTACAACCAGCGCTTTCCAGGTCCCTTTTGTTTTCAGTAGCACTGAAGTTTACAATCACATGCTCTGGCCTGGGCCATGAATAAGCCTGTAAGTGGTGGATGTCCCTCTTTGTGTCCCAAGCCTTGGTGGCACAACAATCAGTTGAAGTGTTCCTCCCTTGTGGAGAGTGTCTCTGTGTAAGCCCTCAGGAACTGCTCTGTACATGGCATGAATAAAGGGAAGATCCCTTTATGCCCATGACACTTTCATCCTCCAGATAGCACCTCTTCATGTTGTAGCTCACATAACACAATTTTTTCTTTTCAGCCCTTGAAAACACTTCTTGTTTTTCTTTCACCTTGGCAGTGAATGACCAAATTTATTTTGCAGAGTTCACAAAGAACAGCAGCCCTGAAAATGTGAGAAAGAATGAAAAATACTCCTGCTTCTCTAAAGTTGTGGCTCTGCCTGCAAGGTTAGCAAGTGGCAGATTGCAATAATAGTTTGAGCATCTATCCATTTTACTGCAGGAAAACCATCAACATGTGTGCAGTACTTTTTGGCTTCTAAATAGCAGAGTAAATGTACATAAAATTGAGAGGTGATGTATGATATATGAAAAGGAGACATTTTGATCCATGCAGCAAAATGAAATGTATGCAAATTTTTAGCTATCTATATAGAAAAAAAGTTTTACTACACAGAACTTTATGTGCTGGCACAGATAATCTGTAATCCCACTAAGGCACATTCAGTCTACCTATAATGAATAAGGGTTTTTAGAATGGGAAATCTTCTAAGGTTTGAGCCAATAAATATCTAAAATATGGAGATTAAAAATAACATTGGAATACACACAGCAGCCAAATGAAATCATCACATTTGTGCTTAAGGAATGAAGTATTCAACAAACTTCATTTTTCCTTGAAACGCTTTCCTTTAAATTCCTTATTTTCTTTTGCCACATTTTGTACTTAAAAGACTGCAGGAGCTTTTGTACTGTTGCCAGGCTTATTTTTTGTTTATATACAGGTTCTTGCCATGGAGATATGTCCCTGACATGAAGGCATCCAGTATAGGAAATGACATGCAATGCCTTATTCTTCTAGTTTAATTAATGCTCTGACAACTTGGCAATAAGGCTGCAGTGAAGAAAAGGTCTCTGCAGGGAACTGCAGGTTTTGAGCAGTAAGAAAGCTGTCAAAATTTTACTATATATCTATAGTAACATATCGAACATCCAAAGATTTCTGGAAGGCATCTGTAGAAAAGAATTCAAAGGAAAAAAGGTTAGCACAAAAATGATGTTCCTTAACCTACTAAAAAGAAAAGAATGACTTTCTCAGCAGCTGGAGTTGGAACTGGGGAAGCAGCCTGTGCACACTTACTTGCTTCATGCAAAAACAAAGTCCAGCTTTTAATGAGCAAGGACTGTTTGATACAAACAGTAAAAACAGTTAGCCAGATCCCTCTTGAGATTGGTTCTCTTGTGATTTAAACAAGCTGAATGAAGAGTAGATCTGTTCCATACAGTGATCCATGTAACCATTCTGGATCCCCGGGACTGAAGGTCTTCTGCTCCACAAACTTCTCTTCCTTCTTAGCTGAAAGCACAACAGCAGCATCTTGACACAAGGGCAGAAAAAGATCTCCTTTCTCTCATCTGACTGGTTCATCAGGAAGCATCAAAGATGACATCCCCAAAGAAGAGTGCAATATCTCTAAAGACAAGTCTGCAGTCACAGACCTTCAATCATTGCAAATTTGTGGTGATCCATGCCCTACTGAGTGTACCATTTGATATTCATGATCCTACTGTGCTCTGCCCTTTCCCAAGTAAGGAAATTGAGAAGAAAACAGCAGACCAAACTCAGTATTACCTGACTTCCTCCAGTATCTCTGCATCTTTTTGGCTGTGAACATGCAGAGATAGCACTGTCTTTTCTGATGGATGAGCTATTCTGTAGCTACTGATGGAAAACAGCTGTCCATATTCACATACTTAATTGCCTTCCGCAACAAAAATTCATGAAGTTGTGCCTCCCTAGGAAAATACAAACCAGCAATATATTTATATATCTTTCTGAAACCAGGGCTTTTGCCTCCTACAGTGTGAAAGCTTCCAAGTAATAGCAAAACTTGTAGTTGTCATAGACTTCTCACTACAGAGCAGTTTGAATTTACCATCTAATCTCCTGCTTCCTCATTCTTTTATTTTAGAGATTAATTTATTTCTGCAAACGTATCACAAATAAGTAAAAGGAATCAGCTTCAGTCTCTTCAGCAGTCTGATTTTCAAAGAAGAAAATGCACAGGAGAAAGGCTACCTCCAAAAGTACAGAAGAGGACTTAGATACACAGATAAAAGCAAGTACTTACTCTTCAGTGTTATTGTTGGCAAGAGTACTAGTGACCATAATGAAGATTATGTTTTTTGTCACGATAAAAACTCTAGCTACTCAGATTAAGTTTCAGCTCAATTTTTCTATAGCATGTATGACTGCAATACCAGTTTCCATTTTGAGAGTGAAGGAATTTCAGTAAAATCTGGTTAATTTTATCACTGAAAACTAGAGCCATTTTCTCTTACAATTTTGACATTAAAAATGTGGTTGTTGCAATGAAAAGCCCTGTCACTTCTGTGCTTTGGAGGAAGTATTTAGGATTAAATTGGGAGAAGTAAAAGAAAAAGTAGAATCAAGTGTAGAGTCAGGTAATGCACAGTCAATCTAATTAAAGGTAAAAAACCCCAAACCAGTCTGCTTTCATTTTAAAGGTGGATGGTGAACAACAGAGGTATTGTTGAGGACAATATTTTGCAGAAAGTAACTGTGACTATTTGCACAAGCATCATATTTACTTTTCCTATAATCAATCAAAAAATCCCAAAGCTGTTCTTTAACTCAGATGAGATTGTTTAAAGGCTTTTAAGCCATTAGAAAACAACATGCTCAGGATACATAAACATGTCTCTTTAACAACAGCACCAGATATGCTCTGTGTTGCTTAAAGAGTGGCACTGAAGAAGTTATTTAAGGTTCCTGCACATCCCCTAAACCCAGGCTAAGTCAAGTGAAAGAGTCTGGGTTGACAGGAGAGGAAGCTCCCTCCCTGGGAGCCAGGAGCCACGTGTTTGTTTACTTTGGTGGAGAAGCCATGTACTTGTCTTTGGTGGTTGTTCTCATTTTCCCTGAAATCCCCAAATCTCAACATGACACTGCTCTCAGACGTTCAAGTAGGACTCCAAGCTATTTGTGGTTTCTAATGATTTGCATCCATAAGGAATGATCAAAAATGGCATAGAAAATGTAACTGTGAGAAAATGGGATGAGCATTCAGCTGTGCAGTTGGAAATTGCATGTGAGTAACATCATTTGCCCCCCCCCCCCCCCCCNCTTACTCAATCACATCTTTACTTTTCAGGGTTGTTGCTGAAGATCCTACAGCCTGCCAGGTGGAACAACCACTCTCTGCTGTTGCAGTGAGCTGGCAGAGTTGCTCACAGCAGTTGCTTCCCCACAGAAATCACTGGCATGAGTGGGAAGCTACAGTGCACAAGGTGTAATTGGGTAGGAAAAAACCCCAAAGAGCTAGGATTGTACTGATGGAAATGGGGGAGAGAGAAGGATAAACCATCATAAATACTACAGAACCTCCTCAACGAAAGAGAAACAATGAAAACAGCAAGAATATAAAGGCTCTTGCCACCACAGGTGTAAGTTTCCTCTCCATTACTGTCTCTTGGGTACTTTTCTTCTTCTGTTAAATTTTGTAGAAATATGCTGCCTCATCTGGCAAGGTTGTCTTAATGAGAGGTTTCATACCTTACTCTTTGCTATTCTAACTATTCTCTGACCCTCAGGATTTAGGAGGTGCCTGTGTGAAAGTTCTCATTACCTACATGAAGACAGAGGAAGTACTGAGCTGCTGCACTATCAATGCATCAGCTTCAGAAAAGTCTGCTAGTGAAGCTTTATTTCCCAGCCCTAACAGTCCTGTTTTATTCCTCTGGACTCAAATATCTGAACAAAGTGCATGAAATAACAAGCAGTGCATATTTCCCTGAGCAAGAACCGAATGCAGGAAGGAAAGTATTTGCATATTAGAAATCCTGTTCTGCAGAAAATCTGTTATGTGCCAGGAAAACAGAACATATGTGCTGAATGAATTTAGACAAAACTGCACCTTTGATGGGCTGCTTCTAAAAAAAAATCATATCTACTACAGCAGGTGTGTCATTGACATTGGCTTCTCACCAGCATTTCATCAAAATCAAACCAATATGAAAAACAAACACCAAGAACAAGACAACTAGCTATATAACATTTGTGGTCCCATTTATTTAACCAGGATTTGGAAAAGAACCTTGCTGAAGCTGAACACCTGCTCTTGGTCCCCAACAGACACTCCATTCCACTCCCCAAATAGCCAACAAATATCCAAACAAGTGCTGTCAGGACAGAAGACAGTATGTGAGAACAGGTGACTTGAACAACAGGCACCTGCACCAAGGGGGAGACAAGGCCATGGCAGACATCCTGTCCTGCTAGCTCATGGGAGATCCCTTCTGAGATGTAAACCCCAGGAGCTGGCTGTGTTTGTAGAACAGCTCTCTGCAAGAACCATTTAAAAAAACCATGCAGAATTGCAGAGAAGCAGTAGGTTCTAGGAGAAGCAGAGCAAGGTAAATCACTACCAAAAAAAGAACAAATCTCCTCCTGTATCACATATGGATGCATCCTTGGAAGCCTTTTTAAAAGAGAAAATCTCCACATTATATGTATGAAAATGCAGCTGTTGATGAAGTCAGAGCTATTCAAGGACACTAATTTCTTTGCAACTGATGATAGCTGCATTTCTTTCCCCACCTGGAGTACTGCATCCAGTTCTGGGCTCCTCAGCATAAAAAAGATATGGAGCTGTTGGAGCTAGTCTAGAGGAGGCCACAGAGATGATTAAAGGACTGGAGAATCTCCCCTATGAAGATAGGGTGAGACAGTTTGGGTTGTTCAACCTGGAGAAGAGAAGACTTTGAGGGGATCTTATAGCAGCTTTCCAGTATCTAAAGGGGGATTATAAGATAGAAGGGGAGAAACTTTTTAGGTGGCCTGATTGTAATACGACAAGGGCAAATGGTTATAAGCTGAAGGAGGGGAAATTTAGACTGGAGATTAGAAGGAAGTTCTTTACCCAGAGAGTGGTTAGGCACTGGCACAGGTTGGCCAGAGAGGTTGTGGATGCTCCATCCCTGGCAGTGTTCAAGGCCAGGCTGGATGTGGCCCTGGGCAACCTGGTCTAGTGATTGGCATCCCTGCCCATGGCAGGGGGGCTGGAACTGGATGATCTCTAAGGTCCCTTCCAACCTGCCCATTCTCTCATTCTACGAATCTACGAATTACTTTCTTCTTGTAAGAAGTCCCAGCTCCTGTTTGATGTTTACATCAGCCACTGAAGACAGGCACTCTAAGTCTGCAATTTTTACAGTGCTTTGTGAGTCAAGGAATTACGAAAGAATTCTCTGGCATGTTTCAAATGCATACTGCTGCACAGAAGTACTGAGGGACTTCTGATCAGTCAGACAACTGCCTTGCTCTGCATTGTTTGCACAGTTCTTCAAACCACCTGTAGAAGGGGTGACACCCTGGTGCTGGGGAGGCTAAAGGAGGCCACACCTCATCCATGAAAACAGGGTGTCAGAACAGGGTATTGCTTATTAAGAAACCCAACAGTAATTTATAAACTCCTTGACATGGATATATAGAAGTATTTCTAGTTTGTCAGAATAAATCTTGCTATTCATCATCAGCATAGTTATAGCCTACATCAATCATCCACACTTCAGTCACCTTCTTCATTCTCACACTGTGCTGATTCAGCTTTACATTTTATATCACTGATAGGATTCTTTCAAAAAGGTCACAAAAGTGCATTCAACGTGAGGACAGTAGTTCTGCTTAAGAGCTCCTCAGTTACTACTCCTTCTCCAGTTAACCTCATTCCAGCCTCCACAGGAAGTGATGTTTCTTATGCTTGGTAGGTGCTAGTTGGTAGTTTTCACCCATCCCAACTACCACTAAGGAGCAGCTTCACAATCTGGCACTGTCCCTACCCTTGTTTTGCTGAAAGCTGTAAACAAGGTTGGCTTGTTTTTGAAGCCCTGTGACTCAAGTTGTAGTATACTATCAGCCCCATGATTCACATCACAGAATCCTAGAATCATTTGGGTNCTTGGTCTTGTTGAAGCTCCTGAGGTTCCCCTGGGCCCACCTCTCCAGCTTGTCTAGGTCCTTCTGGATGACATCCTGCCCCTCCAACTTATCAACAGCACCCCATAGCTTGGTGTCATCTGCACACTTGCTGCTGGTGCACTCAATGCTGCTGTCCATATCATTTATAAAACTATTAAACAGTCCAGGCCCCAGAACAGGGCCCAGAGGGACACCACTTGTCACTGATCTCCAGCTGCACTTCGAGCCATTGACCACTACCCTCTGGATACGACCATCCATCCAGTTCCTTATCCACTGAACAGCCCACCCATCAAATCCATAGCTCAAACACTAAACCAGACCAGATGTCACAAAAACCTATCATGTATTGCTGTTGCTTTACATGAACTAGTTTACATACACTTCAAATCTGCTTTCTTCTCCAACTTCCAGCCCTAAGTAGTCATACAGGAGCTGCATGAGAGTGGAGCTCAGCCCAGCACTAGCTCCAAAAAGGGAAGAAACTTAACTCAGTCTAAAGTTCACCTTATGTAAAAACAAAAGTAGGTAGCAAACATTTTGAAACAAGTTATGAACTTGCATCCAAACACTTCAGTAAGCATGACAAACGTTGCCACCTCATGGACAGGTGCAGGGTTTGATGCAGCTCAGCAGCAGGAAGGAAAAGGGATCACGGAGATGACTCATTGCTGCCCTTTTCACACTCTCCTGAGAGGGGAAGTGACAGCTTGCCCAGAAAGATGCTTTTGTCACTTAGATTCTCCTGGAACTTGTTCATTTGGGTCTGAATCCAGAAGCTCAGCTACAAACCCACAATCAGGGAAAAGAAAAAAGAAAAAGCTACACATATTGAGGACATTTGACCATCTCCATTACCAGAGCAAGGGGTGGGAAAGAATGACAATTTTTCCTTGAAAGAAAACATAATGGTTAACATAGGACATAGCATGGTCTCGTACAGTTCAACAGTCAAAGTAACACCTGGGAATAACAGGATGTGGGACTGGAGTTTAAGAGGGTGACAGAAATCTTCAGATCCATGAAGACAATAATCCTGAACTGGACCAGGGGGTTTTGATACCCCACAGAAGTAGCTGCAGTTGGGAATCCTCTACTTGTAAACTGGAGACAAATGTAATTGCAATATATTCCATCACATATTTCCAAAGCTAAAGTTTTATAACACCACACTGATTATTCACTATTCTCCCTCTTTTGGGGTATTGCTGCAGTAATACTCTGTCATCTGTTGAATTTCTCTCTTTCTGATGAAAGGCAGCTGTGCTGCCCTCCTCTTCAGGGTAGATATGCTTACAAAAGCCATTACACAGTGTGTACCATATAGTACATTCATTAAAAAAAACATTATAATTATCACTTTAACTGGATGAGTGTAAAAGGACTATAAAGTGCTTAAACAAAACTAAAAACTTCCAAGCTTAGACAAAACTTCATAAGTTTTTTTACAATAAAGCTTTGTAAAAATAGATTCATACTCAACATTTATGAATGGTCTGAAAAAAGACAGTATGATGATTAACTGGGAGTTTCCCATCATCATGATCCCCATGTTACAGTGTAACAGTCTGCCTATATATGACTGAAGAGAAAGAAGGATTTACACCAGCTTGTTTTCAAATATGTTTATTACATTTTGCTACTCCACTCTCCTAAAATGGTGGCCTCAGGAAAAGCTGCTTTGGCAGGCAATTGCAAAGATTCCTGTGGAGAGGAAGTGAAAAGACTGGGCATACAAACAAGGGCTGCTGCCATGTTCAAAGCACTGGGGAGAGTTCATAGAGCAAAATGCAGTCCTAAGTAAATGGGTTTCAGGCAATTTCAGTGTTAAGATAACATCATTAAGAGTAGAACAGATTGTGCTCAAACCCTGCTGTTTATAATTAACACATTGCTTCCAAATACTCCAGGGTCCCTGGTAAATAGTCCTCTCCTCAGATCCACCCAGACCAATCAGAGTATTTTCATCAGGTTCCATGCTGGGCCAGCACCTGTTTGGACAAATCCAGAAGAGCCAAAATACTCTTCTTTCTGGCCAGCTAAGTAGAAAGATGAACACAGCTTGCCTTAGTCATTGTCACAGTGTCCATATGGCTGTGGAGCTTGTTTTCACAAGAAATCGTACAAGTACTTTATTATGTCGAAGTTCACAGTCCTAGAAACAAAACCACAGTCCATTAGAGCAATCCTCTTAACAGTGCTATGGCTTTAACCTCTTTGGAGACAGCACACGTGGGCCATGCTGCAAAAATCAAAATTAAGCAATGTCCTCAAAAGGAATGCAATCAAGGGTGAATTAATTTTTAAGGTCTAGTGTTATTGACAGTAGCTGTCTTGTTATTAGACTTTGTAAGATTCTAAACAAGAAATAAAGCAGCTTTCTAGTAAAAACTGGAAGATTCTTAGTTCAATCACAAAGCAGTAAAAATATATCAAAGTTAATAAGATTAAATTTTCATATGGTAAACACGATACTCTAGTTGGTGATGCAAAGCAGCAATCTTTTATGCTATTGAATGTTTTGTTCATCTTCCAAACCACCTGTTTTAGCACGTACTACATAACTCCTTCATCTGTACTCATTTGCAGGCTGTGTTCTTTCAGTCTTGACACTAGTTGACCTGTGTTCATAGCTAAATTTGAAAAAACCAAGAATACCACTCAATGGCGTAGAAGATTTTAATGTATACTCTTGTACTTAAATGGCAGGCAGAATGAAACAGCAGTAGAATAAAACATGCAATTATTTTTTTGTCTCTAAACTCATTCTGCTACCCAATCTAACACTCAGACTTTGGGGATTACTGTTTGAATAAATAATGCAAATTACTGCATATAATGACAAGTATAAAATTAAAAGTTTTTTTTTTTTAAAAAGTGTTGAATGATGCAAAAATAACCACTCATAATGCTAAGGGAAATTAACTGGCTGAATATCTTATTTGTTAGACCACAATCATTTAATATTCTTGTTTGTGCATCATCCTGAAACCCACTTTTCAAAAAGTTTCTCTAAAACATCATATTGGGCAGAGAAAGTTCAGAAACCTCCAAGATAAATAACAAAAAATACTGTGTTTGAGTCTACTTAACAATCCAGTGATAAAATTAAAGAAATTAGCTGCCACTGTTAAACTCACATGACATTGTATCACTCAAGAAAAGTGATTTAGTTACAAGGTTTTTCACAGGAACAAAATCACACAGTCTAGAGCTTATCAACCAAATGAAACACAATTGTCCCCTCATAACAACTGGGTTCATTAGAGACTATATGAAAAGATTCATTACACTCAAACATTAAGAGACCTCTAGCTTCAGAAAATTTAAGAACTTAGGTCTGGAATTCTCAAAACAGCAATTAAAAATTCCTAACAAAGAAATGTCTACTCTTAACCTTCAGCTAACTGTGTAAATACTACATGGTAAAAAGCATGGGAATACCTCTGCAAAGGCTGAACACACACAAAAGTATGAAGCCAGATGAGGTTCTGTGGTACTAAAGAGAGAGACTGTGCATGGCCAGCAGTAATCACACTGAAAGCCACCAGGAAGAGCTACAAGTTTTTTCACTTTTCCAAAACCAGGTGGCTTGTGTTTGTTTTAAAAAGGCAAACTTCACTTTTGCTTAAAAATACAGAAAATGAAATGCCAATCCAAACAGCTTGAGTGGGGGTGGGGAGGGGAGGGAGAGAGCATAATTTTCTGTCCCACTCTTTGCATTCTTCAGCCTTCCATGAGGAAATATGCTAGAGCATCAAGGCTGAGATGGTAACAAGGCTGAGGTATCTGACAATTTTAGTGCCTAACAAACTTATTTTTGTACTATTACAGTAACAGAGCAAAAAGAATCAGGAGATGGGCTGCTTGCTTGATATATACTGAAACAGCAAAGTAGCTCCTTCTCTGCAATAAATATAACCTCTCCCACGAGTGGTTAAAAACTACAAGCAGCTGCAAGTTTATAGAACAGCTAGAAAGTGAAAATTCTTAAGCACAGAAGTTTATGCCTTTGCCCTCTAGCTAGCCCCATCAAGTCAAGGGGAAAGCCCATTTGTCATGGGTCCATGAAACCTTGTATCTTTATGGATTGTCCTCCTTAAAGATTTATCAAAGATGGTGGGCTGGAAAAGATACTTAACAAAAGAAGTGTAACAAAGGAACAAAGTAAGAAAAAAAGGAGGAGGAACAAAGTAGAACAAGCCAACTTTAATATCTGTCAGGTCATTTAAATAGCCCTTCTAGGCAGCATATAAACACTTCCAAACTACTGGAGGGCCAAAGAACTGCTTATTTATTGCTAGGAATAGCAAATCAACACAGCAAAGCCATGGAGGTCCTGGTCCAGCCAGGCCTGAATGACATAAAGTTTTACTCTGTGGCCTGTTTAACTGCAGGTTGAAATTAGGGTGTCTGTGGGGCCTAGAGACAAGGCTATTGGACATACAACAGCTCAGGAGATGTCATTTCTGGCCTCTTTTCTCGTTATAGACTCTCTCCAACACCAGCTAATAAGCTGGCTGCAGCAACAAATGTGAGGTAATGTTGCCATTTCATAAAAATGAGACACGGGCTTGATTGTTGCCTATGCATTACATGCATTTCTGTCTGTAACTTATTATCTCCTGATGGACCTGGAACTGTTCTCAGCCTCCAAACCTGAAAGCTCTGAATCAACAGTCATTGAGGTAACTACACTGATTTACTGAATTAGTTTGCATCAACTATAGATCACACAAGAAAGACTGTGTGGAAGAATTGTTGTATGTACAACAAACATTGTTAAGAACTAAATATAATTTCAGATTCCAACACCACAATGGGCCTTTTGGTAATGAAAGGGACTGACATTTTAGAGCAGTATTTTTACATGAAGTCCCTGACCTTTATTAAGCACAAAGGCAGTATGTTACTGTAATACATGCTGCCACTGGAACATAAATTATTTTCAAAATGGGATTGGACTATACTTACCTTAAGTTCAACACTTCTCATAAATAACTCATTAACCCATTCTTAGAAAACATCCATAGATTTTTATTCTTGTCTGCAGAGAGCTACAGGCTGAGCAAATAGTGGGTGTGAAGTGTCTTTCAAGTGAGATCATACACCAGTAAACAATCTCCAACAGCTTACCGGGCAATAGCTCTGATGAAGTCCAGAGAGACAGTACATTTATAGCGTGGTCTATCAAGATGGTCATTATGGCCAACCATGGATAACAGCTGGAGAGTCACAAGGGAGGTGATCTACAAACAAGAGATATTAGTAACCATTTTTGCCAACCTAAATAGCTGTGGCCAATTATTTCTTCTTTCCCCATCTGGCATCTTCCCTGTATTTTTCTGGACAGTCACTCATACTTGCTCCTTGATTTCACATAGTTCTGCAGTTAGCAAACCTAGGAACATAAATACATTTTCAGCACAGGCAGTGATACCTATAGGCTGAACCCTTTATCTTTCATATCAAGAGTTATCCTGGATTTCGGATCAGAGAAAAAGGTGATGTGAGGAACAGGAATAATAGGCATGAGCTGAACATTTTCCAAATCTCTGCCTGACAATCAGGAGAGACTTTGATTCTCTTTCCTTTATACTCAAAGACCTCCTCTTGAACTTTCACAAAGTTAGATATTCCTGTGCCAGCTCCTACCACATTTTGAACAGATGGATGTATCACTCTACTCCAGATAAAAAAGAATCTGAAGGTTGGAAAAGAAAGGCTAGAAGATTGTTGCTTAAAAAGAGCAGGGCCTGAAAGAAGAGAAATTTGCTTATAAACACACATACAGTGTCTTGACACAGCCACTGATTATTTTATCAAAATAACAATGTACCAGCATATTTTTTACTATCTTTGTTCCACCAAATGATGACTGTGGCATCACTAAAGTGCAGTTGTGTGATGCCAGCATTGAGTGCAGTCAGTCTGTTCTATTTACATTCTGTGAAGAGCTGGTATCTGGCCACAGATCCACTGTAAAAAAAAAAAAGCAGCTGACCATGACCTACCTCTATATAATGGTAATAGCATAGTAAGGAATTTCTGAAGAATAAGTGTATCAGGAAATAAAGTGTGAGTTCAAACCTTCAAGGCAGCACAGTGCTATAAAAAGCAGCAAGTTCTTACCAGTATCAATCAATCAAAAAAAAAAAAATTCCTAACTCAGTAATAACCCCAGTCTTATGCTGAAAGTGAACTTGGCCTTCAAATTTGTGACAGTGCTTGCAGGAGGTAGGAATAATTATTAAAGTCTTCCTTTAAGTGGATATAATATAAAAAAGTGACACCTTCCTGTGGAGAACAGAAAAAAATTACAGTCACCAAGACTGAGGCAATTTTTTCTAATAGCCTGTGCCTAAATTTCTTTTATATGGCATTAGAGAACAATAGCTTGGATGCCATCATTCTGCAAAGTTTTTGAAGTTTTTTTCCACAACTTTTTCGACAGTTTCAGGCAGAATCAAAACCAGCAATAGAGTTCTGTCACCCCAGAGCAATGACTACTTCATTTTTTTTCTACTTTTTACACAACACAGCAGGATTCTCCTGGTGATGAGTCAGTCACAGAATTGGGCAACACACAATTTTTTGCAACAAATCGCTCTGTTAGAAGAAAAGCTTCAGTTGCATAGGTGTGGAATTAGTAAGTTTTTCAAACATTCTGAGCTGAGTCTATCTGTCTTGACCCAATTAATACAAATAAGATGACTGTCTTCACCAAATGGTTAAGAAGTCTTCCAGGACACAGAAGGTTCAATTCCCTCTGGACACAAGAGGTTTGAGCACCTCTTCACTGCACATCTGACAGCTAACTAAGGTGGGGGCAGTGGAGGAAGGAAGAGAAAGCTTTGTATGGTATTAAATCATTTACCACATCTAACTTTGATTTTAATTGCTTCTGGAAGTAATTTTGCATTACACTGCATTCATATAAACAGTCTCTCTCTCTCTCTCTCTGTGTCTACTTAGGGTGTTAACCTGATAAAGCAGGATACTATGGAATGAACTGGATTTAAGACACTGTACTTGTAGTAAAATTTTAAAGATCACCAATTTTCATGTATTGTTAACTCTTAAGGTCCAAGTGCCACCTATAACTCAAGCACTGAAAAAAAAAGCTACTTCAAAAGTTTAGGTTTTAGAAAATTTTGGAGGCAATCTGTTCTTAAATGAAAATACAGTGCAAGTTTGAAACACAGCTGGGAAAAATATGAATGCAATGTCAAACTAATTGCATTTCTTAGAAAAAAAACCCTTTTCAAAAGCTTTTTTTTTTAATACCATGCATACAGTGGCTCCATTTCATTATCACAAAAGCTTGGGGAAAAACATCTGGTGAGAACAGCCTAGAAATAAGCCAGAAAAACTGTGTGGGTGACATAATAAAGAATATTTATTGAGAATCTTCTGAACAAAAGAAATTACAGTTGGAAGAAGTATTCTACAGCTATTCATAAAATTAAAGTTAGATCTGCTAATGATGTAATACCAGCAAATGTTAATAAGTACATGGAATTCTCTATAGGAATAACAAGAAAATCTGAAGGAAAGTCACTGACCAGAAAGATGTGAAGGAACAGGTGTCACCAACATGTTTAAAAAGAAGCCCTGACTGAGCTTTCTTTGAAATACATGTGTGAGAAACTTGCTGCTGAAAACTTGGAGGCAAGGTGAGAATAATTATAAAAGCACAACAAGAGAGTTGCTGCCAGTAAGAAAGGACCACTCAGATTCCTTCTGGAGACTCACTGCTCAAACATGGACATTGAAAACTCTGGAAAAAACCAGCAACCCACAAGCCATCCTTAAAGACTGCTTTTTTCCTATCAGTCTGGACTAACAGATGGGCCTTGCATCACTCCCTAGACAGACACAAAGACAAGCTTTGTCAGCACATGGCTGCGTGGAAGCAAGAAGGATTCCAGAAGTGCAGGCTGCCCACTGAGAAAGGCCAGGCTCTTCCCAAGGACATCCCCAGAAAACACTCACAGAGGCGCAAAACATAAGCAGAATAAGGACACAAGACACAGGAAAACATATGGTTAGTTTGGGTAAGCAATGATGGACTATCACAGGAAAGAGTCTGAACAAAGTGTGTGACATCTCAAATCCATGGGATAAAACTCAACAGAGAAAATTATGCTAACTATTAGGCAGGGAAAAAGACGGGGGAAGAAAAGGAAAAAGCTCTCTTTCCTCAGAGATATGATTGAAATCTCACCAAGTGGTACATTTGAAACCAGGCTAGAAAAATATTAATGAAAGACACTAGCAGGAACAATTTCAAACTGGCAGAGACATACTAGATTATCAGTGAGGTATTTTTCATCTCCACAGTCTATAATCTTCAATTATCTTGCCTAAGATGCAATGTTCATTCTAACCATCCAGTCCGGCTTACTTTTATCCGCAGCTTTTTGACTCTGAACATCAAACCTATCAAGTAATGAAGACCTTTCCTTATTCAGTACCACTAAGCAAGAGTACTACATTCTTTCACAGTCATATTAAAATGTATATGCATCTAGTGCTTTGCAGAACCATCATCATAAGGCTCTCAAACCAAACACGGAGCCCACTGCCCTTGTTCAAAACCCAGTGCTGCCAAGAGTGATGTTCACATACATGCTAAAACCACTGCTATGCAGCAAGGCAGTTTGAAAACCAGATGCCATTTAGAAAACACATTTCAGTCAAAGTGACTGCTGCAACAGTCTCCTGGAGTTAAACTCAATGACCCTAGAACAAATTATGTGAGTGCAAAAAAAACCTGTTCAAAACCATTTCAATCAAAATTATAGCTAGAGTATGCTCAGTATGTTAGCCTTGTTAGGAAAGCTCATACAGAAAGGTAATAGAATGCTACAATTATATAGATACCTAAGCCAGCTGCTGACCAAAGCTGTTTTTACAGAAGTTATTAAAACCAAATCAACACTTTTCTAGAACTTTTTTCTCAGTTTAAATTAATCCTACTCTTTTTTAAACTATCTTACGAATGTAGTCAAAAAGTTTTTGACATTAACAAAGCTACAGACAAAGGTATCCCAGCCACAGCCTCAGTGGTTCTCTGCAGACAGCACTCTATGCCTCTCACTTGGTAACACACACCAAGGTGGCCCTCTAGGACACTCCAGTGCATGGCAAACACAGTGATTCAGTCTGCTTTGTGAGCCTTTTTCTCCTATGAATCATAGAATTGTTCAGGTTGGAAGGGACCATAAAGATCATCTAGTTCCAACCCCCCTGCCATAGGAAGGGACACCTTTCACTAGATCAGGTTGCTCAAAGACCCATCCAACACGCCCTCGAATGCTTCCAGGGATGCAGCATTCACAACTTCTCTGGGCAACCTGTTCCCATGTTTCACCACCCTCATAGCTGAAGAACACCTTCCTTAGATCTAATCTGTATCTCCCCTCTCAGTTTAAAACCTTTACTCCTTGTCCTATCGCTACATGTCCTTGTAAAAAGTTCCTCTCCTCTTTCCTGTAAGCCCCCTTTAAGTATTGAAAGGCTGCTACAAGGTCTCCCCAGAGTCTTCCCTTCTCCAGGCTGAACAACCCCAACTCTCTGAGCCTGCCTTCACAGAAGACATGGTCCAGACCTCTGATGATCCTTGTGGCCCTCCTCTGGACATGCTGTTTGCATTTGATGCCTTTGTCTTGTATTAGTTACATTTTTGCATTTCTCTCACATATATATGACTTCATTATTTTGTGTTGAATCTCTAGGACCTTTCACGTTATCTGTCTGTAATAGTATACACTACACTTCCCAATTTGCAAGTAATTTCTGCATATCTCATCAACGGGTTGACAACACTTCAGCAGAAGACTTCATCAGATTGCGTCAAACAATTTAACACTAATTACTAACTTGAACAAACTTCCAAGATACAAATGTGTTGACGAATTCCAGATGTGACAGCGTTACGTTCATTAAATGTTTAATTACTATGGGGCAGGGGCTGTGTGGGGAAGGAAATCAAATTACTACTTCTGCTACCACTTATCTTTTAAAACCCAATGTTGCTTAGGCTAACATCTTTTTTTCCTGTTATTTTTATACCCATTTAAAGATTTAAAAATGTTTGTTCTATCATATTGTTAGGTTTGTTTAGCTGTTACTAGGACGCATTCTAAACAGCCTAGCAGGGAAGGAGATTGGTATCACATTTTCCCCTAAGAATTATCATGCAATATGCCTGCTTTCAGTTTTGAGTACAATAAAAGATTTACTGGATTGAGATCAGTACACAAATAAACAATGATCATGTCATACCATCTTCTTCAGAATGCACTACATCTTATCATAAACCCAAGAAGTTCTTTCCCCCTAACACAATGACTCCCATGGAAGACTTCAAGAAGTCACAGATACACAGATAGGCAAACTTGCTTCAGTTTCCTAAGTAATTTTATTCCAGACCTATCTCCTTTAATACCCTCTTACACATTAAGAAAATCATTTTGTATTTGTTACTCTGTGCCTCTGTCTTCACTGTCCCCTCTGACTTCACTCAAGGCCAATCTATGTGATTTACAGATTTAAACAAGTAGTCCTTTTTGCTTTCAAAGCTTCATTATATTGGTGGCTCAGCCATTTATTCAGACAGGCAAAACCTCCTCCTCTTCCTTCAGTTTCTAAAAGACAATCCCTCTGTTTTTAGAAGAAATGTTTATTTACCCTCAAGTGTATGACCTTGAATTTCACGCTGTTAAACCCACTCAGTTTGTATCATACTCACCACCTTCAAGATCTTTCTTGCATAACTCTTTATAGCAGAAAAGCTTACTAAGCCCAAGGCATACAAGCTTGAATTTTATACTGCAAAAGTCTTTCTGTTTCTACTTACACAATTCCTACGAATTCTCATATGGTATTTTCCCCACTGTATAATCAGCATTCACTACTTAAGTTTTATACCGCTTAGTCTTATATTTAGTGTCTTGTTTACACTAAATACTATTTGACAAAAACTGCTGCCAATTTCATAAACTTAGAATTTTTTTTTGCCTTTTCTCCCTTTATGTACCATCCCACCCTCTCCTGTCTTTCAGATCACAGAACACCTTCCTGCCTATCAGAAGCTGCCTTATTTCTAGCACATTCTCAAGCAACTGGCTTTCTTGCGACTTTTGAATCTGAAGTGAAGCACAAGTGCTTTCTTCCTTCAAGGAGACACTTCCTCACCTTTCCCTAGAATTCATATTCATATTTTAGAATCTGCTCTCCTCAATTAGCAGTCTGTCTTCTAGGGCTTTTTTGCTCAGTGACTCTGACAAGCTGCAAATCTTGATTCATCAGTGCAGCATCCTTTCATCTCTCCTATGTACTTTCTCATTATCTTTAGTCCTTATATCTCACATCTTCCCAAACTCAGTGCTTTCAAAAAAAGATGACCCTGTAGTATTTTAAAATCAGAACTCTGAAACAAAATCCAGGGAACATCCTAGGAAACCAAAATGGAAATTCAAAAAGCAAACAAGAGACCCAGAAGGAGGTGGTACTTCATCCAAATTTGTAGTTAATCTGTGACACACCTTGCCACTGAAATTTCAGCGGAGTGGTAGAGTGGTACAGGGTTTCATGGAGTTAAGAAAGCACCTGGACACATTAATGGAAGGAAATAAAACCACAGGATTTTCAACGTGTCTTAACTCCAGTCTATTTTTAGATTATTATTATAATTAAGTGTTTAAAGAATATTGAAACAAAAATAACAATAGAAACAATGTTTCTAAATCAATAAAGTACATAAGCACATCATACTAGTACAAAAAGATCCCTCCTGACCCACTATGCTGTCTCTTGAAAGGACTGGCAAAGGATGCTTAGGAAAGAGCATAATAAAACTGTAAGGAAGACAACAGACATGACTGGCTCTTGGTAATCTACATTTCAGGGACTTCAGCAATTAGATATAAAACTGTTCACACATATGAAATCTGACCTGTTGTAAGATGACATTTCCTGTTGTTCTTGTCAAACTGGTGCTAAAGAGATTGTGGAATTGTGACGTTAATGCAGCTAATCAACACATTGGAGGAGAAAAGTATTGTAAGGCTGCACACAAATACCAAGAAATTAGAAGCAACAATGCTGCCTAGCTCTCAGTAAGAGCTGCATATACGTTCAGTCATACAAGGTTTTATGCCATCAAATACTAAACTCCCAAAGCTATCTCTGTCTTTGCACATCTTGTCCTGCAGAAGCGCTACATATAGTTAAAACTTGACCGATTTTACCTGCAAAGTGCACTAAGACTTCACCATCCCAAGAATAATTTTAAGACCCTAACCTCAGGAACAAACGTTCATATAAAGACTTTTCTGGCTCTAAAACTGTTGTCAATTTATTTGTAAGAGAAATTGTGCAATATGAATGCTACCATGGTAACAAGTCACTTTATTGAACAAGAGAGAAAATAATTATCCCAAACCTGAATATCATGCAAGCACATGCAGTAAATTTAGTGCTGCCCTTTTCCCCCTTGCTATTTTTCTTCTTGCAAAGAGAAACAGATTTTGAATTTATACCTTAGAGCAAGCTAGGCATCATTTTGCTTGTCCCTCCCACTTCTTTGTATTATTTTACACCTCTTGAGTGCATGATGTGAAGGACCCAGTTACTTACAAAAAGAAAAAGGGATTAATGAATCAGAAATGCTCTTCCCCTCCTGAGTTAAGTACAGAAGACTCCTATGTAAATGCCTCACACATTTAAAAAAACCCAAGCCCTAAGGCAAGCACAGCACATGCTTAGTATTCATTCAGTATACTTAAACAGGAACCCTTATATTTATAGTAAACCAAAAGTTATTCAGCTCCAAACATAAATTAAATCTGATTTTACTGTTCTCTCCAAATATTCTTTGTGATATTATGTTTGTGAACATATTGTTATATTTTATATGCAAGAAAGCATAATATTTTGAGAAGAACTGCATGGATTTAGCCATACAAATCCAATTAATCTCAATAGAAGTTGTATGGCTAAATCCCTGTGCCTGGCTTTGACATTTTGGAAGCAGTGGGGGAGGTTTTTCAAGTAGTGAATATGTATTATACGAAACTCAGTTTTCACAAAGAAATGAACCAGCATGTAGATACCTACAGATATCAACAAACATATTTATGTGACTCTGCCAAGAAAATCACATTCCTAGCAAAGCAGGCAATGATTTCCACAAAACTCTATTTTACAAAAGATAGCAGTATTATCCTGCAGTCTATGAGATAAAAGTAATCACATGCACATATTAGTTGGATAAATTATCCTTATTTTAGCTCCAGTTTTGATCTTTTTGCTTCATTTGCAGTGGATCTGCCTGTCTGATATAAAACGTTAAAGAATGAACTTAATCTTGTATTCACAGCTGGAGGATAGCCACAACAATGTGTTTGGGATACACAAAATTCTTGTTTTCAAAAGGTCACTTTAAAGAAGTGACTTGGAAGTGCTGTTTAAAAAGATGATCTCATTTGCCACGGAACTTCCTCACTTTTTTTGGTTTATTTCCAATCTTAAATAACTGAAGGAGTTTAAGTATAACACACAGAAGCAGTAGAGACTTTTTTTTTGCCAAAGGAGAGAATGTAAGTGACTTTTGGGAATTAGCTGGGCATATCAAGTATTGAACAAGTAACTAAATGAGAAGGACAAATTCACCCTATGGAAGTCATCATGCTGTAGTTTATTTTTCCTGTGTATGCATGGCTTGCCTGGTTGCTCATAGGAAGGCTTAGCCTGAGCAGAGCAGCAACTCCTTCCAGTTGCTCTTTACATCCCTTGGCACTCCCCGCACCTTCTGCTCCCCCACTTCTCACCAGTGGATAATCCATGTCCCTGACTACACCTTGGTCATGGTTAGGGCCTTGCTAAATGGCCAGCACCAGGTCAAACAAAAAAAGGATCTGTGCATGTGCCAGAAAGTGTCTCAAACAGAGGGTACAGACAAGGACACCGATTTTCATTAGATTTGTAAGACTAAGTATCTTTGAAACTTGCACCTTGCTGTCGATTTCAGCCAGAACTAGATAAGCTAAAAAAAAAAACCAACAGTGTGAGGGATATAAACAGGGTGAAAGAACAGATATATATGTGATTCAGTCTGCTACCTTAGGAAACCAAGCTAGAAGACACTCAAGAAATAAAGCAGCACTCTGAGAAGCTGACATTGTGACTATGAAGTACATGCTAAAGATCATGACAGTCAAACGTATTTAGTACTTGGCTTGAGCAGCCTTATCAGAGTTATCCTCAACAACTTATATAGTATTCTGTGCTCCAGACAAAAAAAAAAATGTTTGGATGTGGTGGAATGCATAACTCTTTAACTAAACACTGACATGTTTATCCTTTATGTCAAATTTGTTTTGTGGTGGGTTGTCTTTTTTTGGGGGGGGGATTTGTTTGTTTGGGTTTTTTAAGATATAAACCATATCCTTCTTTAAAAGAAAGAAGAAATCTAGGAAACTGAAATAAGCATGAGAGTCCCATGCAGCCTTCTCTGACCAAGGAAAGCCAAACCTTCCTGGTGATCTTTGATAGTAGTGGCTTGTTGAAGAAATTCAGGATGGAATATACAGTCAGTAGCTATTAATATATCACAAATAAACTGTTAGTTAATAATTCAGAATATTTCCATTCAATAATTTCCATTCAGTTGACTAATGAAAGGATACCTTGCTGTAAGATTTTTTTTTCAGAGGGTAGTCATCATTATCTAGTTTCAGGACTTAGCTTTTAGTCTCTAAATGCTTAGTTTCTTCTAGTGACAAGATTCTTGCACTTCCACCTGAGTGCAATACACAATAAAAATGTGTCTCCCTGTGTTTAGGCTGCCTCATCACCAGCCAGAGCCCAAGTTACAGTTCCCAGTGGCAGAATGCAGCCTATTCAAAACAGCGTGATTCATGTAACTCAAAAGAAAATCACAAGCAGAAAGAAATGGCTTAAAAAAACCAACAAAACCCTACATACATATGGTCTTATCTGAGACTTGCCTTGTTAACATTCCACTTTTTCCAGCCACAGGGTGAAGCACTTTCTGGTACTGCCTGTGTGCAACTGTTGCCCCTGACACTATAACTCGAATCCTTCCCCCTTTCCAACACAATCCAAGGCTCAATTCAGGTATTGTTCCTCCCATTACAAAGCAACTGAAAGAAAGCCACTGCCAGGTTCCCATAAAGCTCTGGAAAGGCTTAACTGCATTTAACCCTTAGGGCTCCCTGGAATCAGCTACACTATGTCTTCTGGTGCTAGGGACACAGACAGCACTGCTAATTCCCACATTCTTCTAATTGTTAAATGCTGTATTTGAGCATGCACAGAGCATGGAAATAGTGCTATGAAACAGGGGAGTGTCATTTTCTCCTATAAATATCTAATAGCAAGTCCACATCTACTAGCATCTTGCCCTATCAATCAGTTACAAAGTTGATCTGCTCAATCCCTGTATGCCATTTCATATAATGTACTCAACTATGATTACATTTTGAACAATCTAAAGATACAATTAAAACAAAATTTCAAGTATTAAAAAATAACTAAGACAAACACTTGCACATCTTTTCAGGAGCTGAAAAGTGTCATTTTCCAAAAGTCTCTCAGTTTATAAGCAGTGGGCAACCTCAAGATGTCTGTACTGTGTCAGTGACTTCAACTACAGAGTAGTCCTACATTAAGCATATGTCTGGAGTGTAAGCCTAGTTCCAGTAGTTCTCCAAAACAGCACTCACTTGTTCTAACAACACAAATAAACAATGACACACACACACCGAACACCAAACCAAATCCCACACACCATAAAAAACAAGAAACTTTTATGTCTCTCATTTCCAGTATCTACCTCTTCCCATTTAAAACATACTAGGACTTAACATCAAAATGAACAGCTTTTCTCACTACCTAAGCAAATCTAGTTATAGGTATTATGAAGATGACAGTGATTGACAGCTACACGACTACAGGATGACACACATCACATCTACCAATGGTTACTTTTTTCCTCATTCATGAAGGTTTTTTCGGAAGAATATGGTATTTATCAGTACAAAACTCCCTAATTCGACACGCAGGAAAAGTTGTTTAACTAGCATTTTAACATTTGGTTGTAAAATAAGAGTTAATTATTTTTTAAACAAATTAAACCCCTGTGCTTTCAGTGCTTTTATTCCTAGGAATATGACCGTAAGCAAGCCTATCATGTGATGCAGTAGATATTTTATACGGATAGCACTTCTATAGGTAATGCAGATAAGAGCATTGTTCCGCTCATGAGGCAGAAGGAGTTAAATCATGAAATATTCAGTTTTAATTAAGATTACTGTATCAAAGGCAAGGCTTAATGCAGAATTGAAGTAAGGATTGAGGTTAATGCCTATTCTAAAGCAAATTTACATAAATTATGTTTCACTAGTGTACCATGAGTCTTATTTTGTCAATTTAAACCACGTGAGATCATAGAAATTAGAGATGGAAAATATATATTAAGCCATCTTCACTCTCTTCCTTCCAATGCAGAATTCTTTCCTCCAGTTTATGTCTGATTGCTTTGTCCATTATCATTTTCAATAGCTCAAGCAGTGGAGCATTCCACTAAAACTTCAGGGAAGACTTTAACATCTGCAGTAGGAAGGTTTTTTAATCATATTCAAAGCTAAGATCCCCCTCATCTTATTTCATTAGGCCTACTTAGACCTCTTTGGACTCTAAACGAATCCTTTCTTGGTACTTGAAGCCTATAAATACTTTCAGACATTTTCATCATCCCCTGGTAGCTATTTAGCCAAATTAGTGTAGGGATCATCTCTCTTCATCTGAACATCACCAAGCACAGAGATAGCTGTAAGTAATAATTACATGTGTTCATTTCCTTTAATCTTTCTTCACAAGTCATTCCCTTCTAGCCTTTAATTTTTGCCACTCTTCATGCCTACATCTTCTTTTAAGTGTTACTACTTTCCAATCATTTTCCTTTCTCTGAACAGCTTTATTTCAGGTCATTTCCACTTATGCATGCTAACTTGAATTTACCACTTTATTCAGACTTTTCACTAATGTGTGTAGGTTTTTGTGGGTTGGTTGAGGGTTTTTTTGTTGTCTATTAAAAAATCAGGCTCAAACCTCTCCTCTGTTCATGTCAAAAAAAACCACAGAAAAAAATAAAACTACCTGCACTAGTGACCAGTATTTTCCCTTTTTAAAAATGTGACAAGTGTAAGTGTATAATAAATGCAAATAACTTACATTACTCATTTTCATGTTTGGCTCTGTTTTTCCATATTTTAGGTACCATCAACTTTGGGCAGTTTGAATCACCCTTGGTTTTCAGAGTACAGACCATTAATTTTTTTCTTTGTATTTGTCTTTTTTAGTATCTGCATAAACACTTTCACTAACAAGAAAATTAAGACTTCAAGCATTCTTTTTTATCTCCTATCATACTGATGATTCCTATCATGTTCACTGCCTTTCCTCAAGACCACACTGAGCTATCTCCAGTACCAGAGCACAATGTGAAGTTACAGCAGTTTCACCTGAGCCATACAAGATAGCTTTGCTCTCCCAGGAGCCAGTGTGGCTCACTGAAGTGTATTCCAAACCTCAAGAAGAATTCAACTTTGCACTATTTTTGGTATGGGAGATGAGAATAAGATACCTGTATTTCTCCCAGTCATTAAGAAGTGGTCTGGTTCTACTAATGGCTGCACAGAAAACGTGCTAAATTAAGTGATCAAAGTACTCCACAGGTTAGTCCCATGAAATGTCTACCACCAGGCTAAAGCTAGTGGAGTCTCAGTGGTTTTTGCTTTGTCTAGGAAAATGGCAGGACATCATTTGTTGACCAGCAGAACAGCCTACCATGCAAAAGCTCTAGTCAGTCACTACATGTTCCCAGTTAGCCATCTTTCCTCCTTAACCATCACCACTGATAGTCCATTGTAATTTAGATATAAGTTGATCATTTAATCAAAAAGCATAGCTATGTCAAAAGCTCGTTTGTATAAGCTGAGTATCCAATATCTGTCACTATTAGTTAATAGTCAGCCAAAACCAAAAGATAGATTTTTCAGGTTACAATCAAAAAGCAGTAGATTATGCCATTGGTGCCCCTGCTATACCTGTTAAGTGAATCAGAACAGATTACTTCAGTCTCCCAGTCTTCTAGACTGTCAGTTTAGCATCTTTCACAAGCACTACAGTCACACAAATTATTAAAAAGCTTTTCTCTACACTATCAGTGTTATACATCCATTAGAGGCCACTCCAGGCTAGAAAATAGCTGTTGCAAAATGTCTTCCTAGGCCATATGCTAGTAATAAATAAAAAAGGCTGGAAAAGATCATTTTGTAACAACCATCTTCAGTTTTCTTCTCATGTCTATGTGGTAATCTCTTAAGTCAATCTGTTTACTCTGCATCCAGTATAGCAATTTTTTTTATGTATACGATTCATTCACCTTTTGATGTTCTCCTTTACATTACTTGTCTAGATAGCTAGAACACAGAACAGCCTCTTGTTCAGTTTATGTAGATCACAAATGGTCTATAACATATCCAGGACTACTCAATTGTTATACTAGATAACTTGTTATCTTCATCTTCTCTATCTATTCTTTTAATAAACACTCCAGCTACCACCCCTCCTATTTTTTTTAAAATCGACTACTAACCAGAGTCTGAATTCAAAACATTTCAGAAGACAGAGATATTCTGTCTGTATATTCTAATTCTCGTGTTTTAATACATTCATAAAAGGATGACTAATTTCCCTACTCTTCATTTGTATTACATTTCAAGAAACATTCATGGAAGGTGAGCAGGGAGAAAAAAACCCCATATGTATGTAAAACCTGAACACTGAAAGGTACCTTTCAATGTTCTATGTGAATTGCTATGGAGAATAGCATCACATCTTGTTAGAAACGGCAATATATATAAATGCATGATCATATTCAGGCTTAGGGACCGAGTACCAGGTGCCTACAGTCTGGACAAGCAGTTCCACCGTGGCAGTTCAATTACCTAGGCAGCCTCATCTCCTCAGATGGCAAGACTGATGGAGAGATAAGACAATAGGCTAGCAAATGCATAGAGTGCTTTCAGAAAACTCTATCATAAAGAGTCTGGCGAAATAAACACTTGAAGAAAAGGACAAAGCTCAGTGTTTCTAGAGCCATTGTGCTGTCTACTCTTTTCTATGGTTCCGAACCATGGCTCATCTATCACCACCACCTACGACTCTTGGAGCGCTTCCAGCAGCGCTGTCTCCGGACAATCCTAAACATCCATTGGAGAGATGATGTGACTAATACATCTGTCCTAGAACAAGCAGCAATTCCAAGCCTTGAGGTCATGCTGCTGAGAACGCAGCTGCGTTGGGCAGCTCACGGCTACAGGATGAAGAACTACTACCTTCCTAAGATCATGCTCTATGGGGAACTTGCCAATGGCTGTGGCAAGAGAGGAGCCTCGAAGAGGAGATACAAGGACTCCCTGAAACAGCAGCTCAGCCTTGGCCATATTGATCCCTGAACGGCTCTCCTCTGGCCTCCAATAGGGAGCTCTCCACACACACTATTTTTAATGCCGCGGATGTTTTTGAGCAGGCACGCAGGATCACTCTTGAGGAGAAAAGACAGCGTAGAAAGAATCGTGTCTTGCAGGTTATACCTCCTAAGGAGTCCTTCTGCTGTGCCTTTTGCAACTGCTCTTGTCTGTCCCGCATTGGCCTTTGCAGCCAGCAGCGCTTGGAAAAAGTGCTTGGGAAGAGCTTGGATGGAGCCCTCCCTGGAGCTGCGTTTGCAAAGCCCAGCCATGATGATCATATTCAGAAACAAGACAGTAATTTGAAGATTAAAATACAGAATTTTCAGTGGGCTTTAATTTTTTTTGAAGACCTGTCTCTACATGGGTAACAGCAGAGTAATGGATGTTCACCTGAATGAAGTCAAGGTTGCCCTATCATAAGTTAATGAAACATCTGCTCATCTGAACTAGATCTGTCTTCAGGTATTTCAATTTTACTTTCAGTTAAGCTGTGCCCAAAAATCCACTCTGAATAAGCTAAGTCATATTTTTAAAATTTTACCTCTAAAACACTTCCTGAAATTTAAATAACTCCATGACCTTTCATTTTTTTTTAATTCTATGAATTCAACTTGCAGAAGTTCTACTTTGCCTCTTCATATTTCAAAACAAAGGTAGAAGACTCTACCTTTCTTGACATATTTAGCTTTCTCATGCTGAAAAAAATCACTCCCGGAGCATTTTCCGCAAGATCCTGAGCTGTTCTGTAGTTGCTGTTACTGTTACATCATTTCCACAGATGGAGAAGGGAGATCATGTAATTTCTTAACCATTCCTCATCTATCAAGAGGCATTCCTTTGTCAACAAGCTTCATATTTTGAAATTCTCTTTCCAATTAACTATAATGCAGCTGCTTCTTTTGTCCAAGCTACTGTGGTAAGCCCCTCTATCTCCTATCAAACAAACACAAAGCAGTAGAGGGTCTTTGGAGGAGGAGGGAAGTCAAGTAGAAAGTCAGTAGCTAGAACTGACTGCAGCTGGCAGGGCAGAAACAGTACAAGTATTCACTGAAGGGATCTAACATATTCTTTAAAGTACCATTTTGTTACCTTCTGCTCTAACACTGTACACGTACACAGCCTCAGTACTTGCCAACCTCATCACAAATTGGAAGGTACAGATAACAATGCTACAAATTTATTTCACACATAACACAGCAAAATCATCTGAATTGAAGTGACAGGTGGGGTATTAGCTACCTAAAGAAAACCATCTAGACAGGAAATTGTTAGAGCATGTTAAGCAGGAAGTGGAGGCCCAGGACCATGTCAGAACTAGTTCAGGGAGCATTATCAGCAAAAAGAATAAAGTTATAGCCAATTCTTTGACCAGTGATTTTCAGTCATCTTTCACACTACTACTGAGCTTGCAATTATATTCTTTACTGTATGTACAGGGAAGTAAACAATATATTTAATGTGAAGGCTTGCAAAATTAAGATCCTGACAGGATACCTGTGTCATTAACAACTCTGCTGAAGTAAATATCACAGAGCAAATAAAGCTATTTAGCCTAAAAGACAATGGCAGCAAAAAATAAAGAAGGAAATTGGCCCTGAGTAGTCTCAAGCCTGGAATTAGATGTTAGTTCTTGCCACCAGGAAAGAAATGGGGCCACTCAGTGTAACTCTTTGATCACAAGGCTAGTTCTAGTTTTGAAATTGTATTTCACTGAACCAGGTTCTACACAAATGCTCAATAAAGAGATGGTTTGGGTTTCCTCTAAACTGGTGGTGATCCAAATTGTCAGAGAAACCAGTCAAGTTATTTTTAAGAAAGAGACCAATAAAATGTATGAAGACTGTTAATGGGAGGGTCAAAAGGTTCTTTCTAGTCTTATATATATAGTCATATATTCCTAGTCATACCCTCTTAAATCAAGAGAACTAATGAAGCCTACCCTAACCTTCTGATCTACCTCATCTTAGTATTGTGTCCTACCTTATTTCTATGTCTGGCTGATGATCTGCAATAGATACACTAAATGGTTAAAGCAAAGTGATTAAGAAACTTGTCATACACAGGCTGGTTTTAAATATATATGTTATCAAGAGAGGTTGTGCAGTACTTGCTTAATTAATCTTTGTTGTCTTAATAGAAGAACCAGATGTACTATTATGTCCTTTGTTCTTCCCTGACGAGGGGATGAGCCGATTATGTATCTCCAAACAATAGCAGTTCATGTACCACAATGAAGGATTTCTTTTTATGTTGGGTTTTTGTTGTGTTTTTTTTTAATCTGGGAGGCAAGCACTAACAAGCCTCAGCTGCAACTGCCTGATGTAAACATAGGGTGAATTTGTTCCTGGAGTATTAAAAGATGTTCCTTCCATTAAGTACATTAAACCAGTTTCTAAATACGTATGTAAAGAAAGGGATGGAAAAGACAGACTTTGGAAGGAGGGAAATTTTTTGTCTTTGATCCACTCAGTTTTGCTTCTTTTATACAGTAAGATTTTCACAAAGAAGTTAAAATTTGAAGCTTCAAATACTATTTCCAAAAAGAGCACCAAGAGAACAGAAGTTAAAGGAACTGCTGGTTGATGTAACACATTCCCTATGTTATATAGCATGCAATCTAAGACATGTGAAGGACACAAAGAAATATGTAACATTAAGTTCACAGGGCCACAAGAATTGTTTGTGAATGTTAAAATAAGAGCACATAAAACTCTTCACCATTACCGTGGCAAACTTGCATACCTACCTCAAAAAAATCACACGTTTTTATTTTATTATCTTTGAAAAGTATAAATTTATTGTAAGTTGATTTTAGAAAGCCTTAACATATAACTACTTTCTGGTTTTTATGAGTCTGCAAAGTCTTAGGGAGATGCTACTGAAATAAAAGACTAAGTAGCAAGAAAGTTTTTCAGTGAGTCAATTTTCTAGATAAAATACAGAACAACTCTAGGAATTCCCTTGATCTTTCTGATGAACTCAATCTCATCTGAAGTCCTCACTGTCTCTCTATCAATAGCCTTTCCCAATTCATACCCCCCTCCCCCCCACCTCCAGTTAACTATTTAGTTAAAAGGAATGTTTTCTCCTTTCCTTTTGCTTACCAGCAGGCTCTCTCAAGCTGCCATAGTCAGTGTTGAAGTGCTAACCTATGTCACCATGCTATGCATCACATTAAGTTCCCAGTTCAGCTCATGAATTTCTGCCAGATTGGTCCAGTGACCAACAACAGAAAATGAGAAATGAGTTAGTTATTACCTCTTATCACCATCTTTCTAAACCTACTGAAAATACTGATCAGTAGATTACTACGCTTTCTAATCAACAGACAGATAACAGCAAAATAAAGGATGCCCGAAGCATAATACACCTATAAAAGAATATAGACTTTAGGATCAAATACAACACTAATAATACAACTTAGTGAGAAAAAACAGCTACAAATTTGCCAAGCAATAAGAAAGCTGTTCCAACAATTAAAAAAAAAAAATCTTTTAGGTATAGGCAACTATGAAGTCACAGATCAAAAGGTTACATTACAAACCTGCTCAGACAATTAAACCTGCAGAGGATACACAAACTATGCATGAATGTTGTAAATGACATTACATGAGGCTAACAAATAGTCTGTGCTGGGAACATGTCTGTGTATCTTCACTCACACTGAAACAGGAGGGGAAGTTTATTTGGACCAGTAATGAGAATAAGATAACCCCAGAGTCTACAGTTTATACTCCATCATTCCTGTCATTGGGAGGCTAGGAAGCAAAGGTCTTCTGGTGGACTAGATAGAGGAGGATACCATAAATCTTAATCGTTCTCATGAAGAAAAACAAAAATAGAAAAAAGAAGCTTTTAAGACCTATTCCTCCTAGTTCCATTTTTTGGTAAAAGTACATGTTCCCCTCTAGAAGAAATTATAGCAGGACCATTTTGGGGATGACAAGTCCTGTGGACAGACTGGATTAAGCTGTGTAATTTCACGTACTTTTCTCTGAAGTGAGTGGACAGTGAAACGCAGTCATTTACAGATTAAATCAATAGGGCAGAAGTAGAGGCTGGTAACATCCTCTCTTTTAAGTCTAGAACTCAAGAAGTTATAATAATAAGGAAATATTTGAGAGTATGTTTGTTTATATCCCAGAATAAAAATTTAACAAAATCTATATACACAATCAACTGCTGTCTGAAAATATTCACTGAATGAGTAACAGTAAAACCAAACTTAATTCTGAAAGTAGAGACCAAAGTTTTTAAAGAGGATCTAAGATTCTAATGCATTAGAGTGAAAATGCAAACAGAACTGAAAATTACTGATCAATTACCTATTCAATAACTTTCAGCTATTAGTATATTCTGAGAAATTATCACACCTCTCTGCATAGATATCTTTCCAAATATTCAGGGATGTATTAACAGGAACAAAATATGCAAAAGTATGCAAGACAAAGGGTTTAATTCCGCTTTACCTAATATAGGTAACATCATAGCTCAAAACTACAAGTAGATCCAATCAATCCTCCTTATGAAAAGGATATTTCACAAGAATGCAGGAACAAGATAAAATGCCTACAAAATGAAAAGTGGTTAGGAGAACTGAATTGATTTGAAGAAACAACCGAAAAATTATTTTGGTAGAGGAAAATGTATTTGTTAATTTTGGTTTGGTTTGTAAACTGTAACTATAACAAGAAAAATACCTACTTGCTTAATGGCTGTGATATGAAATTAACAGCCCTTGTTCCCTTCAATGTAAAATGTGCTAATTTAATTTAAACCAGTGCTGATAATTCTTGCACATTGTGCACAAATTCACTCTTATTTCCTATACTAAGGCACATTTTTATATATAGAATAATGTTATTTTTCTGTGGAAAATCTGAAATGAGATACTATTCTACAAACTAGAACCAAGTAGACTCTCAGCACCTTTGCACAATGCACTTGCAGCAGGCATTATAAAGTTTCTTTGCATCCCTCTGTTCTGTAGTAATTGCACTTGGACACAATGCATGTTACATATTCTGCAAAGTGGGTCCATGTGGACACACAAATCATATTCCTGGTTGTTCCCTAAGCCTGCTGTACCTAGTTAAGGAAACCCTATGACTTATCTGTAGCTGTAGGATGCAAACTGCATACTCCCTGGTTGCACTGGTTTTAGCATTGTATGAAAGCATATTTGCATTTTTTTCCACCATTAAAAATAATGGTTTATCTTTTAAAATATTCAGCCACATGCTCAACTCAGCCATATATCCAACCAGATCATCAAGGTCTGTTCCATGCACAGAACATAATGCACAGTGCTGGTAGCAAGATCATCCACAATCTAATACATTATTACACAAAAGTGCATCTGAAGAAAAATATTTCAAGATCTTGTTTTCTGAAAATGGCTGCAGAAATCAACAGTGCTTTAACCTCCCTTACCTCTTGGTTTAAAACCCAAGCAAGTAAATGTAGAGACGTTACACTAACACACAACGTGTTAAAAACCAGTATCATGACAAATCAGAACTGCTAAGCTAAACAGTAAATATTCTGCAGGAAAAGGAGCACTGAAAACTTCTCAAATGAATCTAGACCTATATTCACATATGTACTGGCATTTAACTTCATCTCAAACAAGCCTTATGAGATGTGTGAGAAATTTAAGACAACACAAGAGTTTTTTATATTACAACTTCTAAGGAAGTAACTGAAACAATTTTCATTTGCAGAAGTGGAAATTTGCATTTATAGGGTTGTTTTTTTCTCTTGCTACTCCCCTGTACTAGTTATTGAGGAAAAATACAATGAATGAGCCCAATTCTTTCTCATGTAACCCAATTACAGCAAGAAGTTACACATCAAGAAAAACTCAGTCTCATATCAATTGCAAACATCATGCATCTGACAAGAACATGTTAACTTTTTGTTTGAAAAATGTGTGAGAATTTTAAGGCCTAATCAACATTAAAAGGCAAAAGTTAGATTAAGATTCAACTTTTAAGTCGAATTTCTATTTAGTAAAAATGAAGTATTTTCAATAAACCCTAGCATTAAACAGAAAATTGAAATTTTGCTGCTTATTAGCATAAAAGTTTCGCTTTTGAAAAGCTAATAACCAGAATTTTCATGTGAATAGACATTATGCACAGAAACAAGAAGCAATAAGAAATATCACGAAATCAGCAACATGACAGATCTTAAAGCAGCTGCTAGTCCTTCTTGAATCTTGACTGAGATTGTTGATCAACTTTAAAGCCAAGGCATGCTATTTTCTGACAGTACATGGGTAGAATTAGTATTTGGTTCATGTACAGCCTTTCAGTTTACAAATTAAAAAGCACATAAAATTAATGTTCATTAAAAAGCACACTAATGTTCAATCAGTTCATCAGCCAAATATTTGATTTGAAACATTTCAAACTTCAGCACAATTCAAGAATGATTTCCATGCTGTACACACAAACAAGAAAATAAAAGCTTGTGGTAAGAGTACTAATCTAAGAGTAAAATGTACTGATACTGCTAAGGATAACACAGCTCCTAAATACTGAATGTATATGAAAAATATATTTACTGAATAACTAAAGACAAAAATCATTGGAATAGAAATTGTTTTAAACTATTCAAGAAAATAAATGCAATTAAATATTATGCCTAGATTAAGCTACTTCAAAAAATCTATCTTAAATTGTTGTATTTTATGTTGCTTTACATTAGACATTTCAATTTTTATTGCAATTTAACGCATACACTGTTTTCATAATTAAAAATATTTTGAAACAATTTATTAAACGTTATTTTGGTATCAACAGATTTAATTTCAACTTCTTTGCTCTCGCCCAGTTAAGGTTTACTACAATCTTCTTGTGTCTTTATAGCTTAATCTGCAGATACTCAGAATCTAACTTAGGAGTTTCAGTTATTCTTTGATAACATTGCCATCTAGTGTACACTCGAGGTTAAAATGAAGCATTTTCCTGGGTTTTTTTTTCATTCTGCAGTCTAGTTTAAGGTGGACTTACACATCATGAACAAACTATGTCGTCCGTACCACTTAACTGTGCACTGGAACAATGCCATTTTTCCTCTCATCTGGAATGTGTGTTAAATATAGACATTAATTTTTAAAATACACTGTAAAACTGTTCTATAATACACTCACATCTTAAGTATATCAAGATGTTTTTGACAAACACAAATATGATAATACACAGCTAACATCAGTGAATTCCTGAGGAGCCATGAGATGATGTAAGAAAGACAAGAAACAAGTACAGTATGCACAGATGTTTCTAAACTCAATTTCTTCAGCCACTTCCTGAACACCTCCAGAGGATAATCCAAAGACTTTTCAAGGGGTGCAGATTCTAAGCTGAAAAATCACTCATCTAATTATAAGAAAAGTAAATGCTCAAAAACATATTTTTGAGGCTGTTTAATAATTTCTCCTATCTCAGATCATATAATAACTAAAGGAGCTTGAGAGAAAACATGTGAAGGTGTAAGTTGCCTACTGCACCTGTAAAGCATCTTGGTCCCCACTAATATTAACAAAGACATTCCCACCCCACTGATTAAAGAAAGTACTACAATTCTCTAGCTCCTCTATTGCTTTATTTCACAACATGTATATTTATAATTGCTTACTCTACAAAGTAATGTGTTACAAAGTTAGGCTAGCAAAGGCATAGAGTGCTTTCAGAAANTGCCTGTGAAGAGCTTGGATGTAGCCCTCCCCGGAGCTGCGTTCGCTCTACAAAGTTGGGAGATGAGCTCTACCACATGTTTGGGTGAACACCAAACAGTGATGATTAAAACAGCAGCAAAATTGTTGGCTATATTGAGCACAGTTTTTTTAGAACTTTTCATAAACACAGATATCAGATTTAAATAATCCTTGGTTAAATTTGAGACCTAACAGGAAGAGGTAGAAAATATTTATGTAAGTAAAATCTAAGCACAACTGAAAAGCAGGAAAGAAATCAACATCTTTTAAGGTGCACATGAAAGATCTAAGAATCAAGTTGATGCTAGAAAACTCTCTTTACTTGTACAGAATAGGTATTTACACTGGACAAACCCAGAGATCTAGAGGTTATTTCCACTCAACGCTATTGTTATGCTGCCATCTAGTGACATCGGATACTGATTCTCCTCTGCAAGACAAAGCTGGTCAAAATCAAAAAGTATCACAGCAAACACCTCTCACCTGCCAATAGCTTTTTCTTCCTTCTGCTGCTGCTTCACCAATACATTTTCATAACGTGTTACAAAGTGACTAATTTTGGCCATAGGACAGTAAACATTTATACAGTTACCTTGAAATCCAAACAGGCTAACAGACTCAATGAGAGGCCAAGAAACAAAGTAACACAGATCACAGTCCAGGATGAGGAAAAACGTAGCTATTACAAAGTTTCAGGCCATTACACATTCAAAATCTTTTATTTATAGAATGCATACAGATAAATATTACTCTGAGCCTTCAACTTAAATTATTGTTATTGTTGTTTTCTCATTACATTTCATTAGAATGGTGACTTACAAAAGTCAATGTAATACCTTTCAAAAAATTACAAACAATAAAAAGGAAACAAAGTAAGTAAGTACACACTCACCTGGGAAAATATATGTGCAGTTGGAACAACTCTGCTGTCCACAATACTATATAATATTGCTAGCAATCTGTCCAGGGGAAATGGCTTTGGCCCAAGCAGATGATTGCTGGTCTGCAACAGAAACAAGAGTTTTCAGTCCAGGTCTTTTCTGGAATGTCCCAAAAATATTATTTTCACATCTTTTTAGTCTCTGGGGAGACACTAATTCACAGTAGTCTTTCATAGAGCCTATTTGCATATCATAGAAAACAATGAATACATGCTTATTGATCAAGAAAAAAGGTACTGATATAAACCTCTATTTAACATGGCAAGAGTTCAAACTGCAAAATAAATAGGAATATTTTTCAGCTGTAACAGAGCATCCGATGCCAAATTTCCTATTGCTATTATAGATTTATTTGTCCTATTAAATTACCTTGCCCAATCTAAGGATTAAAGAGGAAATATTACACTTTATGGCAGAAAGCATTTCTGAACTTCTCTGCTTGCTACTGGAATGAAGCATCTTCAGTTGCAAGCTAGAAATTCTGATATAAAACAAATCCTAGACTGAAGCAAATACACTAGACAAACTCTTTCCCAGTAAAAACACATCAACACATGTGAAAAAGCAAAAGTAGCTTCACCAGGTAGATCACTCACTTGTCACTAAACTGGAAAAACATTGTTCCAGGGTAACCATGTAAAGAAACTGTCATCAGCAAAGGACAATTAACGGAATGATAAAGTCAATTTTTTCCCCTCATTCACTAGAATTACTTTTTCTAATTAAAAAAAACAACCTCTAGACTGAAGAGAGTTAAGAATCAAGAAACAGATATTTAGCTTGGCTGTACCTAAGCTTTTAAGGAGGATTTATTTCATCTAATGTTAGCTTCCTGCCAGGTAGGTATGTACAGCCAAACTAGTTTCCTAAGTTCCCCTTATAGCCAGTAGAAATGTAATCAATACAGTTTATGGTGCAATTCACCTGACTGAACACAGAACCTGTTTTATTATGAGACAAGACACACTTTACACTGCAATGACTGCATCAACTAGGTCTGCACTGTCTATAAAACGACCATGGCTTAAATGCAGGCACCCACTTGGAGTTAGGTGATCTGATCTGAAAATCAGTCTTCAGAAAAGCTTCACTTAAGGAAAGGTATATTGATATAAGCTGTCATACCAACTGAAGCAAATGAGCCTTTGTTTAGAAGACTACACATGTAATCTTTTATCCCTGTATTTCAGTTTCCTTCACCACAGCATCATAGTACCAAGATACACAAGTTTGTATCTGGATGATTGTATCTCTGTGCAAATGTCTATAAAGATTACAGTATAGTAAAATGAAAAACCAGTGCTCTGCAACTAGAAGCAAAGGTACTTTTAAAGGGACAAGACACATACATTCAGAAACTTCACAATTCTTATACTTACATAAATAGCTATCTAGCACTGCAACACATCAGTGTTGAAGTAAAACCAAGCTCACATTTTCACATGCAAAAACTGTGCTCCTACAGAAATAACAGAACTTGAAAGTTTTTTGATAGCCAAAGGAGACAAATTAATGCTACAGTTAAATTTCCATTAAATAAAAACATGCATCATACAGAAATTGGTTTCATATGCAACAAATGCACCAATAATTATTTATGCAATTCTGTGGTTTCTGCAGTAAATAATGAGGCAAAACAAAATAGAAAACCAGTAGTAAAGTAGAAAGAAAATATGTGTTGCCAGGCTTAGCTTGGAAGATAAAATACATACCTTTTCATGTTTCTTCATAAATTTAGTCTTTCTAATCTTCCCATGATGCTGTAAACAACAGATAAGAAGCAAGTATTAGATGTAAATTCTTTTATGCTCCTTCCATAGTGAAGACAGAATTGAAACTGTCAATAAAGAACAGTGCACTACATATGGTAGGTAGTACACTAGCCTGGGTCTGCTTCACTACACCTTCAGTCTTTGTTTCTGATGTTACTAGCAAAGCAAATCACTTAGAAAAGCAAATCACTGCTTATGCTATAATTGTGTTACATATTTTTTTTACATGAAGGGGAAGTTCAGTTTATTAGACATTAACAATGACCAAGTGATCATTATCAATCACAATCTGATCTACAGAAAACCTTCTGATCAAATAAATGAACCACACACAGAAACAATGCTCAAGAGTTTTAAAACAGGAAAGTCAGTGCAGAAATCCAGTAAGCAGCACTAAGAAAAAAAAACTCATTACCTTAACAAAGAACCTCTTATCTGTCCTAACAGGATTGTAGGAGGCAAGGTAAGCAGCTATTAGAAGAAATTTGGAGTAATAAGGAAGTTCCACATGTGTATGTGCAGAAAGTCCTATAAAATGAACAAACAACTTATGAGTCACCAAAACTCACTCTGAGCATCCACAAACTTCAAATCACACTTGTCTGCATTTTTCTTCTTTTCCCTCTCTCCCACTCTACTCCTGTAACTATATGAGTATGGCTACTTTCTCAACAGTGAAGGGCCAAGGAATTGTACAAAACTAACATTCTGAACTCTTTATGGGCTCATCATTTCAAACTGTATTTGAAGCATCAGAGATTCTAGGGAAAAAAACCGTAACAATCCTTTGCAGAACACCTTCTCAAACACCATGACTACCCTAACTGAATGGTAAGAGACAGCCTCGTCTGTATCATTTCATTCATATGTTGTCAGGTAACAACCAAGCCCATCTGAAACAGTACTCATTTCACATTACAGGCCCCTACAGAGTTACAATATCCAATACCTTTCAACTGCCCAGGTTCTCCATCATCATGCTGCAAGCGTTCCCACTGTGAGCTAAAAGACAAATAATGCAAATATAAAGAGATGAAGTATTTGCTAGTCTTTCAGAGAAAACTACCTGCTTGGCTGTCATGGTTTAACCCCAGCCTGCAGCTGAGCCCCACACAGCTGCCTGCATGTTGCCCTTCCATCTCCTCATTCTCCCCCATGGTGGGAAGAAAAGTCAGCAGAAAAAAGATAAAATTCCTTGTGTTGAGATAATATTCAACCTGAACCTCCCCTGGTACAACCTGAGGCCATTTCGTCTTGGCCTATTGCTAGTTACCTGGGAGAAGAGAACAACCCCCACCTTGTTACAATCTCCTTTCAGGCAGTTGTAGAGAGCAAGAAGGTTTCCCCTCAGCCTCCTCTTCTCCATATTGTATGTTATATTAAGGTATAAAAGTGAGTCCAATCTAACTGTGAAATACCAATTTCTTTCCTTCAACTACCATCAGTAAGCGAGGATCAATAGCATTCTAAGCTTCAAGAACAATGTAGAATCTGATAAAAATAAGAACATTGATAGTTTTGATTTCTTTTTCTGCTTAATAAGTGTATATGCTAGTGTGAACAATACTGTAACTACATAATTTAGTTTTGAAGTCCTTGTGAAAAACCAAAGCAACATTCATTCTTTACTGCAAAATTCCGAAGACATCAAGATGGGGCATTTTCTCAGTGAAAAATGACTGCAAGCAATTTCATGTTTTCCTAAACAAAACCGATTTTTTCCTAAGCAAAAAAAATTCACTTTAAAGCTTCCCTCAAAGAATGACATATAATTAGAAATGTTATGCTTTTACATCATCTTGTATACCACAAAGGGATAAAAATAGCTTCATTAAAATGCCAGTGGTTTTTTTTGTCTGTTTCGTTTAAGGATCTTTATGACCAGGGCTTTCCAGCCATGAGAGCTGGTGTAATACTCATATTTTAATGAAGGATCAACCAAATTATCAATGAGGAAAGTCTTTATCCAATGTCTATTTTAGAAGTAGAAATAAAAGATTAATTTTAATCTCAGTTCAGGTATCACAACCGCCAATGGCGAAGTTCTATTGCTAGAGCTTACAACTGGAAAAAAACCCAAGAGTAATTACAGTTTTGTGGCCAGAAAAACCAATATGCTAATTTTAATTCCTCAAGCATTTACTCTGGTACACAGAAGTAAATCCTAGAACTATTATGCAGAAAGCTGAAATGTACAATAAAAAGTCAAGTTCAAATTTATAATCAAAGAAAACTGTAAAGAGGGAAATCTAGTTATTTGGAAACAATTCATAAGCTATTTTATATCATAATCTTACATTACACTCTAATTACAGTAGGCAATTACACGATATAATAAAAAAACCCAGGAAGTTCCTGAGTAGACTGTGTAATGTAGATCAATACTGAGTATAAATACCAACCTGAGGCAAGCAGAATAATGCCTCATTATACAGTGAAGTCTAGCTCATACGGAGTAAAATCAATTCTCTTTTTGAAGGAACAATAACTTTTCCAAACATTTAGCAAAGACTTCTATTACACACCTAGTTCAGTTACCAGAATACTCTATGGCCTCAATGATATTCAAAGGAAAGAAATCATTATATTTGTATCAAGATAAAGAAATCAAACACTACTGAATTGCATCTCTTTACATGGCATAACATCAGAATAACTCATCTTGAAGATGGAGAAGACATTAAATCCCAGCCAATTACTACCATTAAAAATCAACACCACCATCTTTTTTTTCTAGCAGTCTGGCAATTTAAGAAATAAACAAGGACACCAGCTTTTAGTACTGACAAAAATGGTAGTTCCATACAGGGAAAATTTTGCCCTTGGACAATAAAATAAGGTATCAGAAAGCACAGTGTACCAACCCAGCTCTATGAAACAAAGCTAAGGAATACAGATGTCCAAAATCTGTAACCTAAGCATGTTGAGGCTTGCAAGCATCTTTGGTACAGTGATATCTGCCAAGTCAACTTTACAAGTGTGCTTTAAACTGTGCCAGTATATTCTGGTGAGAGATTATCATGCTTAGCAGTTTCATACAGACTGTTTTCCTACAACAGAAAACGGATCTAGCTGCATGACCATCAGTAAAAAAGAAAACAACCTACTGCCACTGCTTTACTTAATATTTTATATGATATAAATATCATTTTGCTTAAAAATTTCTTCCTGATATACCTTATTTCTAACATCATATAGAAAGAAAGAAACGCACATTAAAGAGAAAAAGCTTCTATCTAGCAAAAAAGAAGCACTAACCATGAAAAATAATTGAGAGAGTAACTATTTAGGGAGGAAACTTGTTAAAAAGACAAACTTCACCTTGCAGATTACCTGGATATTTCCCGGAGATAAACAGTCTGCATTGCCTTCTTTAAATGAGGTTCAATGTTCTTCCAGAGTTTGCGGGAGTCACGCTCATTTGCTGCGCCAAGCAAGAATCAGCCATTAAACACTGATCTCACAGAATGCTAAAGCTCTTGACACCTGAAGAGGCATAACACAGTAAGTCTAACCTGACTGTGCAATGCTGCATTAGGATGATGCACTGTCATCATCCAAGGACATGCTACCACACAAGGCTGGTTTATTCTGAGATACTCTGGGTACAGATGGTCTCATTTTCTCCTTATAGCCCTGACAGGGAAATGACTTATCTCACTACTTTGCAGAAGTCCTGGTGGTTGAGTAAGGAGAAAGATTTACAGGGAGGAAGCTAGTTTTCATGGTATTTCCACCTCATTGCAATTAAACATCACCTCCAAATGTTATCTACTGCTTCTGCTGCAAATGCTGCCTACTGGGTGCAACTGGAATAAGCAATGCTGCACTGATCAGTGAAATGGTAACACCACAACAAGGACCAAAGTAAAGCCTTCCCAAAACCCCACAGGAGGGCACCTGCACTCTCACACACCAGAAGCTTACCTTCTCCTCTGACCACTGGCTCACAGTATTTTGAAAAATTGAGTACTGCCTATGGGAAGTGAAAAGTACAACATAATAGAAAGGTGCCATATATTAAGTCTAACTACAGAATCCAGCAAGCAGCATAATCCATTACTTTGCAAGACTAGTCAATTATTTTTCAGTCAATAATTAGGCCACTTGCTTCCAAACACTATACCGGTAAAACATCACAACATTTCTGCACATTAAAATACAAACAGAACTAATCTACCACAGGTTACTTGTTTTGATCTCAGAAAAATCCATTTACTGTACTCAGGGGTTGCATTTTTTTTTTTTAAATAACAGTAATTAAACATTGTAAACGCAATAAAAATGTTTTCATGAACTTTTCTTACTCTCTTCATTTTTATTTTATTCTGCTATCAAGGAACAGCTTGAGCTCAACAAACCAAACAGAAGTTCTAGACTGGGTGAACCACACACAGCCTGGCAAATCATTAATGCAGACTAGATCACCTTTAATGGTCCCTTCCAACCCTAACCATTCCACAATTCTATTCTTTTCTCTTTGTCCTAAATGTAGACCTTCAGAGCTCATCTGCCAAAAACCCACACCAAAATAAAATAACTCTGAAGAAGCTCATCTCACCAGATACTGAAGTTCTTTCAGGTCCCTACAGACCATGTAGAAGACACCAAGCAGAATATTGATATATGCAGCATAGAAATCTGCAGAATAGGATGGTGGATGATTCTGAGACAAGATCTTCTGCAGGTGTCCTGTTTAAACAAAAATAAGTTTTGCTTATTCAAAGCTACCTTAATAAACTGACTATGTTTTACAAGTTAAGTGGAAAAATAAATTATAATCATCACTAAAAAAAAATGCCCAAATCCACCAAAACCAACATTGATTAAAAGAAGCAACAAATACAATGGAACCAAAATGTTACTTTGAGATGTTTTAGCAAGTGGAAAAAGGCTTTTAGAAGTTGTGTGACTATAGACTTTTACATTGCAGTAGCTATTACATATTCCAGATTCTGTAAAAGATGTAATGATAAACACAGAAAAAACATTTGGATGTTGCTTGAGAAAGTATTATTCAACCCCCCAAAAGCAGGTGAAGGAATGAGTTTACCTATGCTGTAATCAGGAAAATACAAGGTGAAAGGCTCAAAGCATCCAATACTTGAACGGAACAGCTCCCACACTATTTCACTGAGCAGGACAACTGTCACATTTCTGCCAGTCTACATAGTGAAGGAAGGAGGAATAAAAGAGAGAGTGACACGCAGAGAAAGGAAAAAAAAAGCCACTGCATGTTACAATATCAATGAGAAAAATTATCAAAATCATCAAATTTACAGTTTACTTGAAATTACTAGCACTGTAATAAAGCTTCAGCTGTCTTAAGCAAAAAGCTCATCCATTTGCAGATCTTCGTAATTACATGAGATTTCTCTGCATCCCTTGCCAATTAACTGGCAGGTAAGCTTTGAAAAACTTAGGTGCTTCCTCCCATAATCCTCACAGAAATTAAGCATCCTATGACCCATTTTTTGCCAATGATCTACACTCCCATGGAATCTTCCATCACTAATGAAGTTTATTATCTCCATTCACTCCAGGAAAGCAAATGATGCAGTACTTGCTCCTACAATATTGCTCTGCAGTATCAGCTGCACAATAGTTTTACAAAAGCTCAGTTCAAAATCCAGAATTTAAGCACCTGGAATCTCAGTGTTCAGGAAAGCTGACCAACTTACTTGGAGGTTACTTTTGAATTTAAGGGTATTTCTCTAGCATATTTAAGTCTTAGACTATGTTTTTTTCAGTCCCTGAACAGCACCATAGACCTAAGTTTTCATTTTTTCTGTCAGACAGGTTGTTTTTGCTTCAGGGACAGCAAAATCCAGAACATGGGCAGAACAGACAAAAAGAGCCAGAAACTAAACCAGCTGTCAGGAATAAGAACACAGCTGCAAATCAGTCTTCATTCAGTAAATAGAGAAATCAATGCAGAAGATTAAGAGTACCACACAAAAGTCTTGAGATAAGTAATTTCAGCTACTTAGATGTTCAGACATCTCAAAGTATCACCATTTCTTGGTTTTGTCTCCATTTTCTTTTTCAGAGAAAACATGAGTTTTAATACTTTAGAAGTGAGACAGGGAAAGATACAGTGGTTTATTCCAATGAGAAATGCTCTGGCACAACCCCAGCAGTAAAAGCTTGCTGTCCTCATAAAGCACATCTGCAGATGCTGAGCTGTGCAAATAGCCACTGGTCTACTGACCATCCTCAAGCCAGCCACAGTGCAAAGTTGTGAAGCTTTACACGTGAGAAACTTGAGGAAGACAAATGTTTCCTGAGTTGCAAATTCATGCTTCCGATGCTGAATTCACTCAACGTTGCTGAGCTGTCTACATCAGCAGCTGACTCAGAAGCAGACTTTGGATTCCCACACAAACATCTGACAAAAGCTAAAAGGGCTTTATTTATTTATTTGTGCCAGGCCAATAGGAGCTATGTTGAAGCTTGTCTTTAATAGATTGTAATTTTCCTGATTTTTTTTTCTGCAATTATTACAAAACTTTAAATGAAGAGCAGAAAAATTTCACATTCTTCATAAAAACAAAAACATTTCTAGAAAAGACAACTATGTACCTGTCACTAGCCTCAAAAGAATCTGCAACAGATTAGAACTGTGAAACAAGATACCACTAATGAGAATTAAGAAAACCAACCAAACAAAAAAAACTAAGAATGTAATAAAAACCTGCTGCTTAAGTTCTAGTTTTGTTTCTAGTTTTGACCACTGCCAGTTGATTAACAGAAGGGGGATTAATTTTGCAACTTTTCATCTAAAGAATCACTTATCTTCATCTGTGAGCATAGACAGACAGGTATCACATTCAGTTACTTTCACTAAGCAGACACTTACCAACTCTTGAAGCCTGAGAAATGCTGGCAGGATGTTTGCTTCCATTTCCCTCAGCTGCTCTGCTCTATCCAGTACCTTTTAACAAAACATTGATCTTATCATATAGACAATGCCATCTTCCATTCTCCCATGGACTAAGAATTAACTCCTAGCTACTGGAAACTCATTTCACCAATGGTGCTCAGACAGTAGAAACCACTTTAGCATCAGGAACTCTTAAACAAGCAATATCAGAGAGATTATTGCTTCAGGTGTGCTTCCAGGAAGCCCAAGCAGCTCCACACTAAAAAAAAATACAATTCCCAGACAAGCAACATTCTTATGCCTTATTGCAGTAAGAATTAAAACATAAGATTACAAGCCAAGAATACCACTGACAAATCCACATCATTAACAATCTTTTCCCAGTATAAAATTATTTTTCAGAACTAAGAGCTACTATTTTCAAAAAGTTAGCTATCATCACAACTGAATTTTGAGAAATTTTTCTTGCCATTGCTGCACCCTAGAAATTTACATGATTTACTGTATTATATACAAACCTGGCATAGCACTAACAGATACATACTATATGTACAGCTTAAAAAAGCAACATTTTACCTAAACAACTACTGTATTTGGAGCCTAGAGAAAATAAACAGGAACATGAAAACATGCATGCCTTTCCTGTTACAAAAGATTCATTCCCAGTCCACTTAAAATCTTGATAGGAACGAAAAAAGAGACTAGAAACACATTTCTTTTGTGTTTTATTTACTACTTGCAATATAAATCTAATGTCTGAAGTTCATCACTTCTTCTGAATTACTGCTGTTGAAACAATAGGTCCCTAGAAAATTTTTATCTTTCTACCGTTTTACATTTCCTTCCCACATCAAGACATAAAGACATCTATCATTTCTGTTGCCCATGGTAAGAAAAAGAATTTTATGTTGACAAACAAGAAACATTTTATGAAAATGGTATTTCAAAGGCACACCATACTGCTCTTTCAGGGTTTTTTTCTGTATATCTGCAAAGATAGCTCATGCATCTTATGAACTCATTTAAAACTACAACACAATATGTGGGTTTATATTGAGATCTGCATTCAGTTCATATAATAAACTCCAGGGATGAAGACTGCTTTACACTACTGACCAGACAGAGGCTACATAATTTTACTAATAAAATACTGCTCATTGTGACATGCACCTAATGAACACAAAGCTTTAAGGTCTTAACCTAAGTACTTCTTACTTTTTAGTTGTGAGAAAAACACCAGAGTTTCTATATAAAGCAGAGAAAATGTACTATGATCCCAGCTTGATGAATATGTCATGTGCTTCACAGAAACAGCATACCCACTGGTACATAAATCTATGCCCTATTCTTTCATTTCAATACACATTCATCACCCTTCAGCTATTTTTAAAAACTATAAATTTTAGAACCATGAAACAGCAGCTGGTTACTTCCACAAAGTGCTAAATATTTTAAATGTATGAATGAGTACAGGTTATATCACTTCCAATTTTTCAGACAGTTAGAATCAATAAATTCATTTTTTCACAAGTAATCACAAGCATTCAGCATCCATGCTTGGGTTAAAAGGAACATTTAGAATCCTTTGCTTCAAAGTAAACACTTATCTTAATTTGCTCTGAGTCAACTGGGTTGAAATATTACATTACTTACAACCAAAATGAAATAAAATAAACTAGCATTGATAGTTTATGTTACCAGCATGCTGGTCTTCCATTAGTCTCAATTTAAACCACTCTACAATAAAGCCAGATAACACAGGTTAATATACATTAATTGATTTCCCCCATTCTTGTCTGATCCCATGCAGAACTGAACTGAAATACTAATTTGATGGTTAATTCTTCTGATTCAGCAGCTATTTACATGATACAATTGAACCTTGCTAGGTGTTTAATGGTCTGCTTTCTATAACCATTGTTCAAGAACTTTCTAATTTTCTGAGTGATGCTAATTTTCAGATAAGATAAAGATTTCATTCTTTACTGATGTAGAACAGTTTTTTAATTCAAATATTAACCTGAAAGTAAAATTTTACCCTATTTTGTGAAATTCCCTAAGGGTTATTTTAGCACTATTTCTTTTTCTTATGGAATTGCTGAAGGATGCCAATACCACTTTTGTGATGGTAAATTAAAATGAATTAGCTATGTACAATTTCTTATCTATTGAAAGTACTGGTACATTCTTGTCTTCATTCAATTTGTAAGTATGTCAAATTTATTAACCTTGTGAGCTGCAGGAATCTATGTGATAGTACTGTTTCCACTAAATGTAGTATGAAGTTATTTAACTCAGTGGTTAAGTATTTTTAAATGTAAATAAAACTTATTTAACTATAACCTCTGAAACAAAATGAATGTTCAGTGTCATTATGAACCTCTTGCTTGAGTGCAAAAAAATGAAGCAGTATGCTTGTGGATTGCTGTGAGAAACATGCAGAATGATTGCTCAGGATTATGAAGCCTTCCATCTTGAACCACCTCCATGTTTTCTTAAATAATCAATTTGACCTCTTTAAAAAACTTTTAATTCCTACTACTGAGCTGAAATATCAGTCCATGTTTTTTGCAGGCCCACAATGCATACAGACTGTTACTCATCACCCATACTACAGCATTCATATTTTTAAGTTAATAAATTTTTTTCAATCAGGAAAGAGATGGGGGGGAAAAAAAGTGGTTTTGAGGAGTCCACATCCATTCTTCAGAACTCTTGTATGCCTGAAATTTGTTTCCTGGTTCACCTCTCAGCACGATAAGTGCTGTTAGAGATGTCTGCAATTTTTGATCCCTTTATGTAGTTAAGATTATCACTAAATAGGATCAACAAATTCTGAATTAAGTCCACAGGAAAATTTTGTGAAAACTCAACTAAAATGCACAAATTATTGATAACAATTGCATCCTCTCAACCAAAATGAAACTGAACACTAAAATTAAGCTACTTACAACGTAAACTGTTTGATTTTGAAGCTCTTGACTTGCAGCAGCTTGTTTGAACAGACGTACAAAGTCATTGAAAGTATCACAAGGCACATGAGAAGTCTGCTCTGCCTCAGAAGAATAGCTCTGCAACTGGCTGAGAATTTCTTCTAAAAGAAGTCGTGAAGTAAAGTATTCCACACAGTTCACAAACACATGAGGAAGCTGAAGAGGATTAAAAAGAAAAGCTACAAATCTGTTTTGCTTTTCAGTATAAATACTCCAAAATCAAGTTCCCCTTCCAGATGAGACAATGAAAGAAACCACTCCCTGCCAAGAGAACACAAAGCATAAACCAAAAAACCTTGTCAAAATACTAGTGACAAGATCTCTGTGTTTTGTATAAAACACAGTTCTACAGAAATGTGACAAGTGCACTCTGGATAAGCCTAAAGTAAGAGGGTTACAAGAACACACAAGTGGAAATGTACGGTTCAGGTGTGAAGAAGGCACCTGTCATTGGATTAAAATTTCTGAGGTACACGACTGACAAAAGCAGAGGCACTAACAGGTTTAGATGGAAATTTCTATGATGACACTGTTCAACTCAGGAGGACTTTAAAACTTGTTTTGGGAAAAATTAGAACAAGGATAACTTTACTGCTAGATGTATACTCCTGCACTGCTTCTATTTCAAAATGGAAGACAGACTTTCCTGCTTCTACAAGAAGTCTGATGGGAACTAACCAAATTTGCTGCAATGAATACAATATTCTCCCCAAGTCTGCAAAAACAACTATCAGTACAAGAAAGAATGACAATTGCCTGGTATTCAGCCAGTAACTTTCACCATTTCAGACTCTTTTATTTTTTTTTCTTCAATGAACAAGCATGTTTGCTTTGAATGCTTTTAACTATTTTACTGTGCTTATGCTCTTAGGCTGACATGTACATAGATCACACACCCCCAAATCAATTAAATTTAAATCAGTTTGTTAACACAAAAATAAAATTCCACTACTGCAAACTCTTATCCCTGTTCTTCATGTACTCTCTTCATATATAAGTAGAATTAGTTTGAAGGACAATTACAAGAAGATTCAAAAAAAGTAGAGGTTAAGTGAATCTCAGATTGAACTGTAATCATCATGAAAGTACATACTTGTCACTGGAGCTGTTTCAGGTTAAGTCCCTCTTAGAGGACCTGAACAAAATTTGGCTCCTTTTTTCTTTTAAAACTTTCTCAGAGAAGTTATGATGATTTATAGTATATCTCAGTATATACTTTATTAAGTGCACTAGTAAGAAGAGAGATGCACTCATCACAGTAAGTGGATGAGAAGACTCAATAATGCAGAAATGGCTGAAGAAACAAACCATTTTGAGAAAGTAGACGCTAGTTTGAGGGGCTATCTGTCACAAATAAATTCTCAATTCAATATCCATTGTGAATATTCTTACCTCTAAAGTCTTTAGAAGAGTTTGCATCACATAGGTCTTTCCACTAGATGTATGTCCATAGATGAAGATGGATGGAAAACTAAACTGCTGACGCTAGGGAGCAAAAAAAAGTTGTTGCTGTTTCAATTCTTTTTCTCTCCCTTCTGAGACAACAGAACTTGTTTGTTCTAATCAGACGTACAATATAAAAAGCATTACCTCTCCAAAGATTGACAGCAACAAGGACACTTGGGATTCTCGACAAGGCACCAAACTTTCCAACTGAAGCAGTTTATCTGCTGGGTATGCTGGATGTTCAAGATTAGGCATTTTTATGTTCCTGTAGTTAGTCACCTAAACATGCATGTCCCATTTGAACTACAGAGATAAGAAATAAAGTGATCTGGAAAATAAAATGTTTTAATTATCATTTGTTGTCATATACACAAAAGTGGAAAAGCCATTGGTCTTAAAATTCCTACATTTGGCATCTTTCTATCCCTTCAGCATAAAACCTGACAGAATTGATGAGGCTTGCACAGTTCTGCTTCCTTTCAGGCCCTACAGGCACCCTCGCCCCACACATGCATGCCCTGACTGAGTGGGAATACAGATCCCCGGGCCTCCACAGCGCGGACCCACGAACCAGGGCTAGCGGCTCCTTCAGTCACGCATCTGTGAGGCTGAGGACAGGCCTCCACACAGCGGCAGCTCTGACCCCGGCAAGCCGCCGGCGCCCTCCGCACCCTCAACCTGCGCACGCCCCGCACCGATTCCCACCCGGAATGCAACAAGAGCAGGTCTGCCTCCCTACCTCACCCCTCTCCTCTCCGCCCCACCCAAGGGCCAGAAGCCAGCCTCCCCCTTCGCCAGCCCCACCGCCCCGCTCCAGTCCGCCCGGCAGCTCACCGCGGCTTCCCTCACCCACGCCGTCTCCCCGCCAGCTCCCGCGGCCACCTTCCGCACATGCGCACAGCACCACCGAGCACTGCCTGCCTGGCTCAGTGCGCAGGTGCGGAGCCCACACGCATGCGCTCGAGAAGGTGAAGCTCGCTGCCCATAGTCTGCGTCTGGCGGCGCGGAAAAGGGCGGGAAAGGTGATGCGGACTTTAGGAGGCTGTGACTGCCGCTATGTGGTGGGTGGGCGATCCGAGTCCCAGGGATGAGGCAATGTCTTATCCCACACAGGGAGAGCGCATGTTCCTGGACAGAGGTGTCTTTGGAGCTGTCTGTTAAAAGCTGCTTGGCAGCAATTCTGTCAGGGAGATGAGAGTGCTGAGGTTAATGTACAGAACCTTGTGTCACGGAAGAGGAGAGTATCAACCACAATTATCATTGACACTGTTACTGAATATTCACTTCTGCAGAGCTTTAAATGATTTCTTAATTTATACTATGCTGTCACATGTCTTTGTATCAGGAGAAATAGTCACTGGAGACAATTCTGTGGGCTGTGGATTGCAAGAGTGCAATATATTCCCTTCACTTCTTTTGCTGTGTCCCACTCAGCCCTTCTGTCAGTGCCAGGAGTTACCACACCAGTGGTGAGCAAAGGTTCTCTTCCACTGGCACTTAGCTGAAGGCTCAGAAAAAGAGGATTTGATCCATAATTTCTCATTAAGTTTGCTAAAGACAGATAAAAATGAATGTTTAACAATCTAATTGTTAGTGATTATAATCACTGTCAGTGAATTTTCAAGCAATTAGTAGTAATTAAGCTCTCATTTATAACTCATTAATGCAAAAAACAATAATTCTATAGATTAAACACTCCCATAGTCTCTAATGGAGAGGATTTTGCAGGCAGCAATGTAGGTTGAATCATTTAGAGTTTGAGATCTTCAAATGAGATTTAATAAAAATATCACCATAGCCATACTGTTAGATTTCAGCTGGTTGCTCAGACAAATCTGTTCCACAGTATCATAACAGTTTACTTAGAATTTAGACCCCAAAAGGAACAATGTTTCAAAGATGAAGGAGAGAAAATGAATACCTTTCCTCAAACTGCCAATAAACAAAGTCAATTCATACTGGAGATAATTTTGTTTTCGGTTATGTTTCCATTAACTCTAGACACTGTTTATTTTCCAGTTTATTTTTCTGAGACAATGATGTCCTAGTACCAATATCCTCCATTAAACTAGTGTGTTAATTACTAGGTGTTTTTCTCTAAGAAACTAGGTAGCAGCTTGCTAATGCACATACTCATAGAGGACACTTTATCAAGAGCATATCATTTTTGCACACAAAACTGCTGAGTTTTTATGAGTTACATTAAATTTTTATAAATCAGGAAGACCAAGGAAGATGATGTCACTACACAAACAAAACATTTTACTAATCATTATATATTAAGACTACGAAAGTCATATCAAGGAGATGTAATTTCTAACTGAAGTTAGTTCTAGCTGGAAATTCTTGGTTTACTTGCTAGATGCCTTAACATAAACTGAATTAATTAGGCATCTGAGTTTGAATGTAATGACTTTCCATCCCTGGTATTTGTGTGTGTGCTGCAGAAAAGTGAACTTTTGTTTGTGAGACAGCATCTGACATATTAGTGACTTATCAATCCTCTTTCAGAATTCAGTAAAAAGCATAGGTTTTATGGCATGCAAAATTTAAGGAAACCACCAGCAAGCATCTAGAGATTTCTCTAGTTATCATAGAATCATATGATTATGTGTTAGAACCTTACAGCACCCTTTGGATTCTCAGATGAATCAAGGTTTTATTTACGTGTTTCAATAGGAAAAGAATATTTTCTGCTGGAATCAAACTCAAAATGAAATTGCTTATGTACCTTTGTTTCTTGTCCCTGCAGGAGCCTGGATAGGGTCAGGACTGGGTGAAATTTTCAAATAATGCTATTTGTTTGTTTTTCACAGGATAGTGACAGACTCAGAGGGAAAGCACTGAACAAAATACACTCAGCTTTAGCTGAAAAAACCTTTGCTATTTAGTGTCTGCCTCTAGCTGTGGCAGACACTTTGTTAGACACCCCTTAAGACTTCCATTAATTCTGTCATTAATTCTACTTCAGGTGTATTTCCTCACTTGTAGACCTCTACAGGAGCTTTCTAGATCCTAGTGTAAATTGAAGCAAACCTAAAGCTGTTTTCACTTTCATTTAACTCCCCATAGTGCCAAGAAGTCACTCACACTGCATTTATCTTTGCCCACATCCTGAGGTACCCTAAACAGAGTCTGCTGACAGCCTTGGCTTCCATCTTTGCCCCAGTTACAGAGCCTTTTGTGATGGGATATAATGTCCTAGAAACTCTAAAGTGTTGTGGGTTTTGCTTGTTTTGTTGTGTTTTTTTTCCCCCATGACACCATCTGTGATGCAGGATTCACATTCCCAGGGAGCACAGGCTGTTGGGAGTTCTCCTTTCCTTGAACCAGGCATAAAACTGCTGAAACATTCCTCATGAGGCAGTTTTCTTTCATCTGGGCTTGACATTATTTTAAAAGCAGTTGAGTTGGTTGCTGTGTCATAGTCACAGCAACATCATGCTCAGCTTCATCCCTGGGGTTGTTTTTTTCTCTTTTCCAGTAAGTTATGAGGGACAGATCCCAATGCATTTTTGTCAACCTTGGAACTGAAAATGAATCTAATCTTTAAACAGAAAATCAACTAAATATTGAGGCTGCAGGAGGAAGCAGCAACTGAGTCATCACATCTGTGGACTAAACTTTAATATCACAATTTTAATCTATAAAAGTAAAAAAGCAGCTAAATTTCACCCTGGGCAGATAGACTACGTACTGAGACTAATAAGAAATCCTATCTATTTCTCAGCTTGAACTTTTTTTTCAGCTTATTTTCCATGGCCCTGCAGCTATCTCAGTCTTATGCCAACCTCTTAGCAAAATAAATTTGGCATTTGAATACGTGCAGAGGAGAAAAATTCCGCACTAACAGTTTTTACTAATCTTAAGTAATTATTAATTAGTGCTAATGACAGGAAGCAAAAAAGTGATTTGCTGTTTCTAGTGAGCTGAAATCATTTACTTGTAAAATGAAATTGATTATCTGGTAAGACTAACAATGATAATGTAATAATCTCCCATTTCTTACCCAGTATATTAGTAAAAAGGTATTTGGGGAGGGATAAGCAAAAGAATGCAAAATAGTCTTAGAGAGTAAATCTTTCATTGTTTCTTCACTAGTATGTTTTAGTTTCTTCCAGCTACAATAAATAATACATGATTTGGGGATAAAAGCTGTATAAACCTTGGTAGATACAGATTTTTTTTCCTTACAGCACCCTTTGGGTAGCAATAAATGACCACATAGGACTGACCTGTTTCTTCTTCACATCTTTGAGCTGCTTTGTCAGTATTTATAACAACTGTAGCTTTTCTCAAAGCATTCTAGCACTTAACCTACACAACCTATACTCAGCTTTTATCTAAAGAATAATCTGTGCTGCCTTTGGGAATTTCTGCACCTAGAAATGTTTTTTCTTCTCCCTGCTTATTAGAATGGCCTCATAGTCAGGTATACCCTCTGCTTGTGACATGCAAACAGTGGCTTTGCTTGTAATTCTTTTAATTGTTTAAACTAAGTATTTAATAAACAGTTGTGAAACCAAAAGCAGTATTTCCCTTATATACTGAGCATCATATTCCAACTTCAAGCTGCTGTTTCATATTCCTCATCTCTATTTCTAGCAATCAGTGGCCCTTTAATTTACAGCTTCATGCAAGAAATCAACAAAGAGGCTAGTTTTGATGACTTTCCCCCAGAATCCTCCCAGTATGTTTGTATAATATTATTTCATTCTAAGATATGATCACTTACTTCACAACTATGACATCTATAGTCTGTTCCTGTGTGTATGCATGAGATTGCAATCCAAAAGACTGGAGACAGGTCAGATTGATCACCAGAATAAGCAATAGTCAGAGTGTAACAAATGCCCAATTATTGCTTTTTTTTCCCCCTTGAAATATATCATAACAAAAGGCAGTATTAAGGAAGGAATTGAAAAGAGACAGCTCTGCTGGTGTTTAAGATGTATAAAAACTTTTTAAGTATAGGTGGTGACTGGAAGGACAGTGTTGGTTGACACCATGAGCTTATCAGAGATGCAAGCAGCATTTCCTGTTAAAGAGTGGGGATATGTGTGGGTGGTGGTGGCCTGTACAGGCAAAAGTCTAGTGCTGAATAGAAACATCATTTCAGAATAAAGAGATCCATGATGGTGCTTGGTTTACAAGTGGCAAGCAGGATGGAGATGTTGCCAACAGAAAGTTAAGAAAGAGAGGGAAATTCCAGGCAGGTTAAGAACTCTGGTTTAGATGCTTTTAGCTCAGCATGGCTTTTAATCTCCAAGGACTGATGTGAGAGAGAGAGGCTGTGATTTTTACTCTGCTGCAAAAGAGGACTGACTTGATATGAGAGAGAGAGAGAGTTAGTATTGCTGAGCTAGAATAGAGGTAGGAGCCAAATTTGTATTCACTAGAGAAGATGAGAAGATTTAAAAGAAAAAAAATGCCTGCTGATACTCTATCAAGAATAACTCTCTCAGCTATGAGTAAAACCAGTTTTGATTTGAGGACATTTCAACTGATGATTTCAAACTTCCAGAGTACAGTAACTATTTTCTCTGTGAAACTAGTGAAGCTGCCAAGCCCTGCCTTTGGTCAATAGGTATTCTGTGGATACCTCAGTTTTATTTGTTTAGATGCCTCAAGACACTGCATGTGTCGAATCTTGTTTCATCCTGAAAAGATCAAAGGCAAAATGGTGTAACAGCAGCATCAATTATTCATGAATCAAGTCACAATACTGAATGTGTCTTGATCGAAATACAGCTATGGCTCAAAAGGGAAAGCTGACCTCTATTCCAACCCAGCATAATTCAGGAACTGATATGTCAAAGTTGTTCACTTTTATGTTGTCATTTTTACCTAGACTACCACAGCAAATAAAACCCAGCTGCATCAGCAATTCTTGAATCGAGGCATGGAAGAAATGCCCAAGTGCTGCAGACCTCACATATATCCTGGTGGATAGTCACCTGTTCACAAAGTACTCCAGAAGCTTTATGTGTTTCACATAATTGCTTAGCATGTTTTTGTTGCAGTGGAATCACAGAATCACACAGAATATTAGGGGTTGGAAGGGCCCTAGAAAGATCATCTAGTCCAACCCCCCTGCCAGAGCAGGATCACCTACACGAGGTCACACAGGAAATTTTGTAATTAGAGACATCTTTGCTCTTCACTTATTTATCCTCCTGCAAAAGATGTATAACAATGGCAGACATCCTGTGGTCTGCCATGCCTGCTACCTATATTCTAATGTGCAAATTACTTGCTGAATTAGGAATAGCAAAATGACCCAGAGGGGAGCAGCATGTTTAGCAGCAAAGGGTCATGAAGGTGGAGACCAGAGGAACTCTGGGGAGCAGCAGAAAGTGTATTTGGAAGCATAAAGTGGGAGCTTGCCGAGTGAGAATGCCGGGCTGAGAGCAGTGGAACAGGGCTGTGATGGAGAGTCCTGGAAATGTGAACATCAGAAAAAAAATGGGCAGGAGTTGCTGTGATAAGTATGAATATATCCTTGATATCTAGTAAAACACTTTGTAACACTCTATAACAAAAATATCTCCCAGAAACAGGGATGCTGCTTGCTAGAGCAAAGGGGTGGCAAACCATCCAGAAAAATGCTGTTACTATATGATGAAATACACTATTTTTTTGCTGGAATTTAGGGTGAAATGAAACATGTAAGAGTGAACTAAATCTTGACAACATTTCCACGACAAGTATGAACAAAAGGTGTGATACACCATGTGTTTCTGTAATTGAAGAAATAACTCATTTTGGTGACAGCTCAACAGCAGTGAAATAGCCTTGACCTAGAAAATACTAAATCTGGAATAATCAAACAAGAGGAGCAAGTGTGATTTAGACACATTTGACAAGAGACATCTCAGTCATTTTCACAGAAGGAAGCTGTAATATTATAATCTTTCTGGAAGGGAATAACAGTAGGACTAGGGCTATCTGTCTCTCTTTTTTGCTCTGCAGTAGGACATGTGGCCAGTGACTGATAGCAGACTGGATAGGAGACCACATGCCACAGCATTTAGTGATAACTGACCCCTACTCACACCCAGCTCCAAAGCACTGAGCTCAACTGGCTTAGCCAAAGTGAGCTCACACTAACTGGATGGAAGAAAACAGATTCTGCCTGGATTGCTGCAGCTCTGGCATGCTCTGCATCCTCCTTTAAATTGAGACACCTTTGTTTTTCAATGGCCCCATTCTGCTGACTGGAGCTCTAGCTAAGTGCAAAGGATAAAAGCCTTGTTCCTTTCTCCTAGTCCTAGGGCTTCATTCTAAGAAAGCTGGCTGCAAAGTAGCAAAGAAGCAAACATATGCTTGGATTTAAGTAAAGGAGAATTACACTGAAACCAACTACGTCTATTTGCACACTTAATATAAAGCACATGACTAAATGCCACCAGAATGCCTAAATCTTTGCAGAATTGAGCAATGTGCTCCAGAACAGACCTCTACTGGAAAAAAATGATCAGCCTGAACTGATGTGCATCACCCTGTATTTGAAGCACAGTGGTTTCAAATGCATTGACAACCCCTCTGTGTAACTCTTAGGTGTGTTTGATTTAAGCAGTGCATGTGATAGCCTCAGGGCAAAACATCTGATTTTTTAATGTACTGTATCAGTTGCTAAACCTCATGTGGAGGAAGCCAGCATGATGTGTGTGCACTATGAGAAAGACTAATGTGCACACTTCTTCCATATCACTTAGTCTGTAACTAATATCAGCCATTCCTGCACAGGGAAGGGCTCTGAAAGAAGCTCATACAGCTTCTTACTGTTGGCAAAAGCAGGAGCCTTAAATTTTGATTCCAGCATACCTTCCTTACAAATGCAGGTCTTCATCAGAATCAAAAAGAGGTGCAGGGGGGAGGGGGAAGGGGCAGACTCTTCTGGGGCAGACAGACAAACAGGGCTGCTTCACACTGTCTTTCTGAATCATTGAACTCACCAGAACTTGTGTTACTGTTTCTATTAAGTGTTAAAACTGTCTTTAAAAAGAATTAACTATCCTTTTTGGGTTTTGTAGTATGTACTCCACAGGAGAATAAAACATTGATTAGCATTAGTGCCATCTCCTCTCATTCCCCATCTCCTTCTGTGCTTCTCAGGGCTCCTGCCCTCCCCCTGTTTTGTCTCCTTTTTGTCATGGCTCAGAAGAAGAGGGGGATTTTTCACAAGAGATCAGTTTAGCATTAATATAAGAAGCATCTTTGAAAACTGTAATGTTAATATTGTTCAGAACAGTGCACTAAATGCCAAAATCCCATGCCATTCTCTGATTTTGCTGATCTATCCACACAGACTTGGACTGGGCACAGTCCAGGCAGAGTAATTAACATAGCATTAGTTTGATGACAAAACACTTGCAGTTTTGCCAATCTTCTTTGGGAGTTTTCTGCCACACAGGCGTGTCTTTAATTCCAGGTTTTGTTGTCCGTAGTATGTCCAGCACATCCATTTCTGTCTCTGGAGAAACACACAAAGCACTGAGGGACAGACACAATTAAAATGAACTGAAATGGGTAGGTTAAAAGGAAAGCTCAACCATTCTCGTTTAATTACATGCCATGTTTCTTTCAGCAGCTCTAGATTATGTGGGCATACTTTCCACTAGGCATGTGCTGGAGAACACCTGGAAGCAAAATTTTTCAAGTCTACATTAAAAATGGGCAGTCATTAAAGTAATATAAATAATTATTAGCATCCCTTATGACCTGTGGACACCAAGCACAGTTCTTTAATCATGCCCTGATCTCTTTGCTAAGAACATGCTATTCCAGTCTGCTGCATGGCCTTAAATGAGAGCAAGTCCTGGCAACAGGATGCTGCAGTCTGGCTGAAATGGACTCTTTATTTCAAGTACACTGACTGTCTTAATCCTTACTACAGCTTTATCATTTCTTACTTTGAGTCTTTGATAAGGAACAAATGACCAGGTGAGCTCCAGCAGAGGAAGGGATTGAGTACACTTATTCCAGCTTGCAGGCTGGTTTCCTCAGTAGCAGTCCTTTCCCATGACAGCAGCAGCAGAGTTAACCAGGCAGTATCTGAGATGCATAGTGGCCCACAGGATCAAAACAAAGCTAATGGCAAGTGACAACCTGCTCTCCTGCAGCTCCAGCTGCAGAATCCCTATGGCAACTTCACCAAAATGAAACTGTCTTCACTCACACATCTCCACAATTGCAGGAAGCTCCCTCTGAGTGCCCCAAAAAGCAAGAGAACCTGACAGCAGATATGCTTTCTTGTCACCACAAGGATAAAGTATATATCTTCAGTAATTTTTTACAGGGATCATCTTATCCAGATATTCTCTGTAAAAAAACCTTGACCACTTTCCACTCTATTCCCACTCTTCCCACTCTATTTTGCATTGTTGTTTTAGGGAGATTGGAACAGGATTGTTTGCATCCAGTATCTTCTAACAGCTCTTGCAGTTAAACTGTGATCTTCTTTAGAATAATGCTATGGAAATTATTAATTAATATGCCACATCACTTATTATTTAAAAAACCCATGTTGTCAGAATTGTTAGGTGCAAGTAGTCCAGGAAGTTCATTAACATTCTTCACTAGATAAATCTGGAAATGTAGCAGTATATGCTAAACAATGAAAAGATGTTCAGGTGCTTTTCTCAGGGAAATGACTTCTCTTCCCGAGTGGGTTGTTGTGATTACTCAGACACTGCATAATCTAAGATGGTGATGCTTGTCTCTTCTCCTGAATGATTAGAAAACTTTCCTATCTAAAAGTTAGATTTCAAGTATAGCCTGTCTTCAATTGCTTTCAGTTCCCAAAGCAATTACAGCAGAAAGACTAAGAACTGGATCAGTGTGATTTTCTTTTGAACTGATGCAGTTTTGTCAATAGAAACCTACTATTGATGCACATTCTGGATGTGTGGGTGCCTGTTCTGCTAGAATTATTTCCCTGATGATACTGAGAACTGTCTGTGCTTGAAGAGGATGGTATTGCAGTACCTAACTCAGTATTGATAACTCCGTGTGAATTCTAGTTTTGGCAAGACCTAAGGAAGAGATATACTTTTAGTCTAGAGGGCATCTCTGCTTCCCATTGCTCTCTGCTCTTGGTTCTGATTTCTGTACCTGACCAAGGGCAATTACTGCTACAAGGGCAGCAGTTCTGGGTTGTCTCTAGCCCTTATAGTCAGAGGTTATAGAATGCACACCCATAAAGTGAGAAATACCTTCTCCTTTGGTTATAGTGGTGGCTGGATTGGGTAACAGTGTATGTTTGTAATAATGTCATCTAAGTTTATTTGGCAAATGATCTCCAAGGCATACACACTCAAACAGTGCAGGGGAACACTAATTTATAAGCTAAATCAGTGTGTCCAGCATAAGCATAAATATGCAACTAAAAGTCAAATGAAACTAATTCAAAGTCTTTCTTTTTAATTCCTCCTTACATCCTCCAGTGAGAATGCAAGAGATGGTAAAGCAATAGCAGAGAACAGAAAAAGGAGATCTGGCAAGTGGGTCGAGCTACTTAGATTATTTTTTTGAAATAATTGAAATGAATTCAAAAGACTTGAGGATGCAAGGAGAAAGAGAGAAAATCCAGAGTATGGAGAGGAGGCAGCTGAATGGTCTAGTCTCACCTCTTCTAGAAATGGCCCACTCTCTCCTTCTGCATGCCCTTACAATAATAATTAGAATCTTGCTGAGCAGTGAGGAACATGCTACCAGACAGCAAAGCGAGTGTAACACCCAACATATTCTGGACTAGTAGCAGGACTTTGAACTTGATGTCTCACCAGAAGTCAGCACAGAGAGTTTAAAATGGGAACATTATGTCGAAACAACTGAGTGCCCAAAAGACTGAGCTGCTGCGTCCTGTATCAGCTGCACTCGGGAGATAACATGCTTGGTAACTTGTGCAAACAAAGAAATGCAATAATCCAGCCCTGAGAAGTTGAACCAATTCAAAATCCTCCCTTCTTAGGAAGGGACACAGCCTGCTGTGCCAAGGCAGCACAAAGATGGTCTTGTCATACAATGCACTTGTATCTGTTGATCAGTCTGACAACAATATGAAAGCATAACTCTGGGAGATGGATTTGAAAGGGCAAGAGGAGGTGAGTACCAGGATGGCAGTCACATTCAGCAAATGCCTCCTACATGAGCATTATTCAGCTCAACAGGGAATGGTGTGTCCAAGGACTGGCTTTCTTCTCTTATGCCTCCTTACAGCTTGGCCTAATACAGTTGCTGCTGACTCCCTTGCCTTGTCCTGGGTTTGTTTACAGGATCACAGAATCATCTGGGTTGGAAGGGACCTCTGGAGCTCATCTAGTCCAAGCCCCTGCAGTGGGCAGGGACATCCCCAACTAGATCAGGTTGCCCAGAGCCCTGGCAAGCCTCACCTTGAATGCCTCCAGGGATGGGAACTCAACCACCTCCCTGGGCAACCTGTTCCAGTGTTCCACCACCCTTGTGGTAAGGAACTTTTCCCATTTTACCTTCTGGTTGTTTCTTTCCTGTTTTCATTCTTTGTTAATACAGAAAGTTCAAATGTCCCATAGGAAGCTGCTGGGACTCCTGTCAGACAAGATATCCATTTTGATTAAGTCTGAACAGAAACCAGTAAGGCACCTGCAGCTCTAATCATCAAACAGAACAGATTTAACTGATAGTTCTGAATGATGCCACTACAGCCAAAAAAGTGAAGATTTAGACACATCACTGTTTTCCTCCATTTACCTGTTAGCAGTTACAATAATGAACATGGAGTAGGATAGAGCCCAGTGAAGGAGAGGTTAAAACACCCTCTTTTCTTTGCATGGTAAACTGGAGCCCTGGATCTGCCTGGCAATGTCCAAACTCCCACCTGTGCTAACCTCTACTGTGAGCAACACAGCATGGCTTCATCTCTCCACACTCCCTTCTTCAGAAAATCCTGCCTCTGTGGGTAAGGCAGTGTTAATTCAGTCTGTAGAATCAGTAGAAAGCCAGAAGCATTGCTGTTAACAGAGCAGTGTAACAGCAAGGGCAAAGAAGCACCTGCTACTTTTGCACTAATCAACATTTCAAATCTATCACGTGCCTCAAATTAATTTCCAGCTGAAAAGCAATCATTTTTCAAGCAGTTGATACAAACCACACGTAGAAATTAGACATAGCTTTGATTGAGGATAATTTTTTTTTTTGGATCGATATGGTTATTTATGACAGTTTCAGATTTGATGAAATAAATTCATTTCAGTAAACTCCAATTTTTCTGTTGACAAAATTGTAAAGCATTGCCTTGGTAGATCCTGTGCCAAGTACCACAGAGATCTCACCTAACCTTGTGTTTGAACATTGTCTCATCGGCACAGTCAGACCTAAGGAATGCTCTGCTGCAGTTACTGAGGTGAGGGGCAATGGTTTTAAATTGGAGTTGATTTAGACTTGACACTAGGAAAAAGTTCCTCCCCACGAGGGTGGTGGAACACTGGAACAGGTTGCCCAGGGTGGTGGTTGGGGCCCCATCCCTGGAGGCTTTCAAGGTGAGGTTTGACAGGGCTCTGGGCAAGCTGCTCTAGTTGGGGATGTCCCTGCCCACTGCAGGGGGGTTGGACTAGATGACCTCCAGAGGTCCCTTTCAACCCAAACCATTCTAGGATTCTGTGTGTTTCTGTGATTATATGGGACAGAAATGTTCACATTAACTCTGAATTAACAAGGATAGAGGCGATTGTGCAGCTGATGGGACAGCCATTGATAGAGTACAGTCAGGTAAAGGTAACACACACCACAGCATAGGTGTGAAGCTCCTCCTTCCCTCTGTTTACCCATACCATGAAAGCAGGTGCTTAAGGAAGGTAAGATCTAGTGAACTTGTTTAGGAGGCTTTCTGTGGCATTACAGGAGGAATTCATGTTGTTCCTCTAAGAAGAATAATCTCAAAATAGATTTGCTTAACACTAATGGGAAGCTATTTGTATTCAACTGCATGTGGTTTCCATGCATGCAAAAAGATATGCAGCCTCATTAATCCACTTTAACTGTGAGCTTTTTTTCTTTCACTTTTAATATTCTCAAGCCCAGAGAGTGCCAAGGGGAATACAGGACAGGCTGACTGAAGAGGAGTTGCTTCCTCTGAAATCATGCTCATCAGTCTGTCAGGAATTCTTGAAACAACTGCAATAAATCTTGAATTTTTAATATGCTTCACAAGTTCAGAGACAGAAAAAATAGTGCTCAGACAGCTGGGATTGCAGCAGTTATCTATGATGTCAGGGTACACATGTTTCTGTAACAGGAAATCAAATGGGAAACTGCATTGAAAAAAGTGATCTAACATGGTCAGAGCTGCAAGTGCCTGCATAGAGCTAAAACCAGCAGAGCTGCTGTGCATGGGATGGCTGAGCTCTCCCTCTTTCCCAAGCAGGGCAGGTGACTTCAGATCTGCTTGAACAAGCAAAATCACTCTGAGCCTAGACTCTGAGATGTAACCTTGGCCACAGAGAGATGCCTTGGCAGGAGACCCAGCAGTGGCAGACATGCTGATTTGGGCTCAGGTTATGAAAATGAAAGATGAAAGTCCTCTTCTAGCACTATTTATATTCCCAATACAGCACCAGAAATCGCGGCATCTACCTTCTGTGTCTGTGATATGCTGACATCCCACAGGGGAGCTCTAGCAGGTGCTTGGTTTCAGATCATCTGAATTTGCTTCCAAGTTGGCTGAATTCAGACTTCAGATGTCCAATGATGGAAGACTCAATCTTGCCCAGAACATCAGCTGTATTATCTGGGCTGTTTCACTAACTCACAGGAATGAAACCATCAAAGAAGCTCTATTGCAGTCACAACTTGCTGTTTCATGTGGCCATAAGCAATAGAGAAATGGAGGTCAGAAAGAGAAGAGGGAGTAGTGAAAGTGGGTAAAGAGAGTGTTTGGTGGAATAGAAGATAAATTAGAGACCTTGATACATATTCCTTCTGGAGGAAGAAATATATGTCCCCAAGAAAGAGAGAGCAATAAAGCTTGCAGAAAGTCTGACATGAGAGGGATGTCACGAGACAGAAATTTTTGTGGGGGAAAAAATAATCAAGAATCCAGGGATACCATCTATGTTAGAGATATAGCTCCTATGAAAGGAAAGCTGTAGATTTTCTGTAACCTAAGCATTTTTAGAAACACAATGGAAGAAAGGGAAAAGCTACAGAAGGGAAGCACAGGAAGTATTGGTCTGCTTGTCTTCAGTAAAACATCCTTCAGTTTTTTAGGAAAGTTATTCATCCACCTTGTGAAAAAGGATGTGAAATATTTTAGGTGCCACTCTTCATCTAAAGTTCATGCATATTGCTCTTGAATGCCAGAGATTGTGCCAGGTGACACAGCCCTGGCTGGCTGTCCCCACATTCCTCCTGCTCTGTTCTCCTCTGCTGGCCTCCACACTGGGGCTGCAGGTCCCACTGCCCTCTCCACCCAGAAAGGCAAGTCAGCACCTGAGTTTAATGGTGAGGAAAAACATTTTAGAAGATGTCTGGGTCATTTAATGCCAGAAGCCAGTTAGTGAAATGAGCAGGTGTGCAGACAGCTTACCTAATCCAATTGTACAGCTGATGTCTGCACAGGTAATCCATCTGGAGTACTGCTTCCCTGGATAAGAGCTGCAGCAGCCCAGCTCCCCAAGACAAGCATTTATGAGGAATCCCAAGGGATGAGTGACTATATCTTTGAATTCCTGCAGCTTTCACTTAGATAAGGTAGACCATCTATATCTCCTTAATTCATAAGAAAATCTGATTTTGAAATTGCCATGGCACCTGACTCTCTAGCAAAGGTGCATGCTCTGTACAAAGTGCTATATGCATGCAGAATAAAAGTCATGGTCCGCAGAAGCAGAACAGATCTGCAACACCAGATCTCCTCATTTTGAAATATTGGCAGCTCAGAGGGAGCTCCTTGCTGCAGTTTTATCTTCAGCTTGTGGTACTTAAGCCTGACATCTGCAGGTCATATAGAGCTTACAGTCACTTCTTTCAGTGCTGGAATAGGCTTTTGGTTTGGCTGCTTGCAGTCTTCCCCAAAGCAAAAGATGGAATGGAATTGCCAAAGGTGAGCAAAATGCTTCAGCTAACCAAGGATGGAAAAGCTTAACTGGGCAGCTAAGCTCAATGAATGCTACCAAATATTTCTGGCACTGGGAGGTCTTCTGCTGTGGGATCAGGTGCTATTGGCTAATAGAAGGATTGTAACTAGAACATGAGCTTTATCTGCAGAAGCATAGTCACAGTTAGTGGGTCACACTACAGTTTGCCTGTGTGTCCTGTCTCTGCTGTATCAAGGGATGAGAGACAAGTCCACCTGCCTTTACCTGTTATCAAAGGTGATCTTTGAAAACACACTCTCCAAGCATGCTACCATACTAGTGAGTTTCTGTTATCATCACATACTAACTAAATTATTCTGCACCTGCAGGAGAACAGGGGAAGTCTTCCTACATTCTTCCAGCTTCCTTGTGTGGCTTTGTATCCTGACACATCCTGTTCTGGGTACAAGAACCTCACTGTGAGGTTTCTCAGGCTTGTTGAAGGGCATTTCCACCAGCTAATGAGCCTTCCTGGGACTATGTAATGCTCCAGATAGCAGTGCACCACTTTCCATCATTTCTACAGTAATATAGTTGGTTGCCTATTACTCTCAGACCTGCTTTTGCCCCTCAGGAAATTTTGATCTTTTCTGAAAGTGACTGCTTCATACAGTGGAGATTTAGTTCTCCATTTCATTTGCACTAGCATGGTACAAAGTGGATGTGGTAGATTAGAAAATTTAGTCTGTGTCTTAATGTCTTTTTCTCATCTCCTTCCACCTGGACAGATTGCTTATCATAGTACCTATTATCACCTCCACTTCTCATTACCACTTTCTGACACTAACTAATTTGAAATCTTCTTGAGATAAGTTGGTTTCCTCTCCCACTGTAAGCTCACTGTGGGCTGGGACAGGTTCCTTTCCTTCCTCAACCAGAAAGGAACAGTACATTTGACAGGAGAAATCCTCATAATCACGCTTTTGTCTTATCCATTACCTTTCTAAATCATCTCTTCTCACATCTTAAGAAAATCCTACAATTCTGGAGCTATCCTTACCTGGAAAACTGGTCCTTTCCCTCCTAGTTGGTGCATTTTGCACAATTCCCCATTAATCTGCTTCCTAATAAACCACTTCTGCCAGTTCGCAGTTGAGCAGCTGGGCATGCTTTCACCTGCCTGGACTACTGCAAGCCATATCACCATAGCTTTAGGCCTATAGGCCTATATTCCTCTCTTAGAAGACCTCTCTTGGCTTCCTGTCAGCTACAAAAAAAAACCCCTAATCATCCCAGTCTCTTAATGGGGCCAGTGGGTGGTATTTGTGCATATTGTTACAGTTACTCCCAGTGACCTTCGTGTTGTGGCTCTCCTTAGACCTCAGACCAGCCTGAGCCACAGCCTTAGACATTTGTTCCTGTTACAGGGTTCACTGCTGCTGTCACACCAGCTACAGACATGATCATTTTGTAGGCTATTCTACACCTCCCTCATTAGCACATCATCTCTTTCAAAATTCCAGCTCCAAAGTGCTCCAATCTGTTTTGTTTACAGCCTTGCAGGCTGAGCTCCCTGCCATGCCTTACTCCTCCCAAAGCATTCCCTAGTTGATGGTCTCGTATCTCTTCTGATTTTATACTGCTATATTTGATAACAGTTTCCCTTGCTGCAATTATTGTGCTTCCTAAGGTTTTGTATGCATGATGCCTTATAAAAAAAATGGAATCTCTGCACTTTTTACATTTTCTAGCCACAGGGGAAAGTAATTAATTTGTTTGAGGAAAGGGGTGTGGAGGAGGCACCAGCACTAGGTCAAAAATCTTCCAACCTAAAACAGATTATACCTCACTGAAAGGTAGAGAGATAAAAATATTTCTTCAAGCACTTTTCCAGACATATGGAGATTAAGGTTAGAAATAAAATTGGTTTGTAGGTATTTCCCTTCATCTTGTGCCACTTTGTCACAGATAGTCATTTTAAAAAATGTCTCAGTAATAAATCAGAAATAAAACTTTGGCAAAACCAATGAATCTTCACTTGTTTTTCTAAGATGCTTTTAACTGAGCAGCATCCCACAGATATATATGATCTTTCTCTTTTCTCTGCATGCATATTTATTACTCACGTGCCTTTTGATAAACATCTTAAAGTGTCAGCTAGATTCATTGCATGTCCAGTAAGAAGTAATTTTGCATCCTTCACTTAAAAAGTAGTTTTGAAATGTCCCAAAGCAATAATTCCTCAGTGAATCACAACAGACATCTTGGTCTTGTTAGAGAAAAAGTGCCTAAGGGTACTGCTCTTTCCTTTTCCTAAGGAACCAGAACAAGGGCAACAGCACACACTGCACTTCTAACCTCTCTGCTCTCTATGTCTCAAGCCAAAGAAACTCTACATTTACAGTGATGATCTCAAAATGTGTAAAAGAGCATTTCAAAAGGCAGTTATACAAGAGTAGAGGAGAGTATGAAGATAGTTAGTAGCCAAAGCCACATAAATTTTTACTCCAAATCTTAGAACATTTTATTTTTTGGAAAATAAATTATTTATGACATCTTTCCAGATCAGTTCCTCATAATGATATCCTTGTAGGAGGCATTGCATCAGTGTTACTCCCTTCTCTCACAGCAGGAATTGTATGTAACTTTATTTGCAGTTTGTATTAATTACAGAAGATGGCAGTACTAAAAGTAATTATGATGCACAGCTGATTGGAAGATCACTTTATCACTTATTCTCTGCCAGTCTGGCTTTACAGAGGCTGTAACATACACCAAAGCCAAACTGGGCTTTGAAGCAGAAAAACTGTGAGCTCTGGGACAGAGACATTTCCGTAGCTTCAGGTGAATGAAAAGATTTGTGTTGTGTTCAATATGAATAGGAATGATTCCTTGTATTATTACTCAATTATGATAAATATAATTAGAAATACTGTTTCTATTAGTTCTGTATTTCCTTCAGCTTTCTCCAGTAAAACATTCTGGGAGTGCTACAGAGTTTTGGAAATTATACAAGGGAGCTCATTCTGTTGGCACCAGAGATTTTGTTCAGTGTGGAAAAGGTATGGGGTCATCATCCCATTGTACCTAAAATGTGCAGGATCATCCATGTGAATTTGAGTATCTGAGTACTCAGGTGTCCTGGTTTGAGTTAGAACAGATCTAACTCTGTTCAGTTCTGTTCAGTGTGTTTCAGATTTTACTTTTCAGTTAAAGCTCCAAGTAACTGCACTTTCTGAGACTAACAGCATGTTCACCAACAGTACCTGCTTCTAGCAGTGACAAGAGCTAATGTTTAGATTTAGTACCAAGGACTGGTATGCAGACCAAGGTCACTGCTAAATCTTGTGTCCCAGCTCTGGGGGTGCACCTGCAGGGAGGAGGCCAGTGGGTTCACCCTTTGTCTGTGTCCTGCTGGCAGTGGCTCAAGTGGCTGCCGGAGGCTGCAGAAGAGCATGTTGGGACTGTGCTGGGTGGCTGCTCACTTCAGGGAACTACAAGTGGTTTTAAGGAGCCTTCCTAGAGCATGACTGTGGCAGTGACAGGAATTCTTCAGAAGGGACAATTCTGAATGTTACAGTCTGTGGCATTATTAACATTATTAAATGCATATTTCTTTTAATTATTAGCTCTCAAAAATCCACATTAAATACAGGAGCTGGTTTATTACTACAGGAACTTTTTCCTATTAAATCTCCTGTATATTGACTTCTGGAGATCATAAGACCTTTCTTGCAAGGAGCTGGAAAAATTGCTGTCTGCACTTCTGTTCAGAACCTTTGAGATGCAAATCTGCTGAAGTGCACTAAGCTTTAGTGATGAGACTGTTGCAAACACTATGAAAACCTGAACAACCAAAATCAGAGTTTAGGCTCTCTCAATGTCCAAGGAATAAATCAAATTATCTGAACTGCTTACATTATTTCGTTATTATTTGTGTCTGGACTTCATTATTTATTTTCTTCAATGAAGAGATCCCATTCTGAGATATAAAGACAAAAATCTAGTTTTACGACTCATTTCCATGAGAGTTAATAGCCCAGTGACTTCAAAAGGAATGACACATAGCTCACCAAGCCTGAATTTGGTTCACATAATATAAAATGAAATACGCTTATGCAAAACAAAATCGCATAAAAGTCTTAAAGGATGAAATCTCACAGTCATGGAACCCACAAGAGAAGCAAAAACTGAACAGGAGAAATTGAAACTCTGCTACCACAAGATTTTACTCTTTTTTTTTTTTTAAGAAGTGTGTGTAAAGTGATTTATTTCTTTATGTGAGTTGTTTCTTTACCTAAACCTCCACAGCCTTCATCGATAAGCCTGCTGCAAATAACAGCAGTGAGGGTGTGCAGATAATATTAAAAATGCTGCAGAAATGGAAAAGCTTTTCCTCTGAACAGACTTCAAGTTCTCCATTTAATTTTTGGTAATGCTCTTTTTATTAAATTATTTTCTGTAACTTCAAAGTTAATTCCAAAAGGAATTAAGGATGGCAAAACCTACTTAAAAAATAAAGTGGGAACGCCTACTTTACATCAACCTTCAAACTGAGACAGACAACAGAAGAAACAACCTTGAAAATCTAGTTAGATGTGTTTATTATGCACACATATAGCCTTCAGTTTGGCTCTGTGCTCCCTGTCCAATAACCTGGCTTCCAAGAACAAATATTGTGAGAAATAAACACAAAGAAGAGGAGAAGGGAGGGAACTCTGGTGGACTTTTGCATATTCTGAGAAGAGAAAAAAACCAGTCCTGGTTTACCAGGAACTATTTATTATTCACTAGACCAGACAATTAGTTCTACTTTGTTTGGATACAGTGATGTTCCAATTTAGATAACAAGCTTCTCCTATAACTCATTTTGTACACTACTCTTATACAACAAAGTATTGTCTGTTCCATTCCTACTGAAAAATACTCTTAACCCCATACTGGTTAAAATGCTATCTACATTGACTTTATTGATCTAGTTCTTAACTTGAAAAAACTTCCACTATGCCCCCTTGCAGACTATTTAATAAAAAGAAACACAGCTCCTTTAACTTTTCTTTATAGCCTGCTTTGCAGAGCTAGTGCAATCTTTGTTGACCTAGCTTGTACCTGCTCCAAGGTAATAATAACCTGTCGATGTGTGCAGGGACTGATGTAGTGCTCAGGATTTGAAATGGTGCTTGACAAGTGCTTTATATAGAAGAAGCATCACCTTTCTATAGTTTGCCTTTTCTCTATACAACATTAACTGTCTTTTTCTTTCTGAGGCATTAGTTGGCATGAAAACCCCAATTATTGTTTTCATATAAGCTCCTGGTCTTATTTGATTGTTCCATTTAGCACCTATTTATTTGGTTGTTTCCTCAATCCTGGACTGATTATTTCACAGAATTCTACACTGAATTTCCTTTACCATCTGCTGGTCTAATCAACCTAATGATCCATGTCGTCTTGAAGCAGATTGCCTTATTCTTCATTATTTGCTCTGCTTCTGACTGTACCATCATTTACTCTATAGACTGAGGACTTGGCACTAGTTTTTGGATACTGACAAGAGCAGGGACAGCACAACTTTAAGCAGATGTCAGGTAAGGTTAACTCCAGAGGCCTTAGTATCATCTCCTAGTGCAACCCAGAGTAGCCTAAAACCTATCTGAAATGAGAGTGGGCATCATTGATCCCCATGACTACAATTACTTAAACCAATGGACTCAACAAGACCATGGGTATTGGTGCTTCTTAGCCATGCTCTAAATGGTGCCAGAGGAGGGGGGAAAACACAAAAGCCTACTTAGTGCTTATCCTGCTACCAAAGATTTCTCCTACAAGACTGACTTAATGGCAATTTAATACAATCTTCAAGGTGTAAAGCAGTTGAAGTACTGTCAAGATCAAGCCCTTGTTTTTAAATTCTTCTTCTGATTGTTATAAAACTGCTGAGTGTGTGAATCAGGGCCCTTAAAACTGACTCAGAGCTGCTCCAACTGTAACATCACTGAAGCAGTAAATAAACATTCAAGATCAGAATGTCACTGGTTTTTCTGTTTTGAAAACATACAGCTCTACAATAAACAGAAATAAGCTGGAGCTTCAGAAACAACTGGTGTTTAAGCTCAGCTCTAGGGTCTAACACAGATACTCATCCTCCCTGCTGCTTCTATGGAGGCAGTTCCAGCAAACACACCGACTGTCAAGACTCCTGATTGAATCAGCAAAGCTATAGAAGAGGAAAAATACTTTTTCTTACAAAATGAACACTTCTCTGCTTGGGTATAGAACTCACCAAAAGTATTTATAACACGACTCGGAATGAAAGCCTACAGTATGAAAGTTGCTGGGGGGCTGGTGTGAGTCATGGGAATGAGTTTCTTTGGAAAGGTACCTGGATTTCCGTGTATCTTCAAAAAAGAGGTACTTGTTTTCATTTCTTCTGCAGCAATGAACATTAAGGGATCTATATCTGGTTTCCTACAAATGGGTTGTAAAATACCCTAGGATATCAGAAACACTGGGGGCAAACACTAGCCAAGACCCTTGGGACACTCTGCTGAGATAGCAGCAGGTAGAGAAACTGTATTCTCGAGGCAATGTCAAGTAGGGAAGATGTGGGTTAAATACCCAGGTGTGGGCAACTGAACTGAGCCCTGCGTATCACTTCAGTGTATGTACCAACACCTTCTCTGACATTATGGGGAGATACTTTGCAGAGACTATCTGTGGTGGTCAAATTCCCTGAAAATGGTGAATGGTGGCTAAGAAGGACAAAGCAGTGGGGAGAAAGTGTTCTGAATGGCAAATTGGTTATCTCTACAATGAATATGTCAGTTGTTATTTTTGCAAAAAGCCAGCAAAGCTTCCCATACTGCTAGCCTATCCAGGGCACTGCACAATTAATGCTTTCTTATCAGCTGCAATTTAGAAGGTCTTTTAAAAGAAAGAAAAAGATATCCATTGCACATCCAACTGCCTGGGAGGGTAAAGCGCAGATAAGAAATCAATGTTGCGTAGAGTCTCTGCAGAGAGAGCACATCCTGGTCCCAGACAAGCCTGACAACATTTGCATTCTCACAGAGAAGAAGAGCTAATCAAAGCTGTGACACGGTTAAGTTCCCCTAAATTAGAAGATAAGGAGGAAGGGGAACTGAAGTCCCCAGGAAATTATTTGATACTTCATTTGCACTCAAGAGGCAACCTGACAACTGTCACTGTCACAGGAGGGACAGAAGTGCAAGACAGATGCTGATTCCTTAAGATAATACTGAAGGAGCAGAGCAATGCTGATTTGTTTCCTTGGCTTCTGTGCCCCAGAGAAATCTCACAATGACAAGTACACTGGAATCTGCTCTTGTTGCTTGTTGTTTCCCTTCCAGAACTTGATTTGTAATCAGGATTTTAACCTTTGCTTTTCCACGTTGCTTGTTTCATAAGTAGACTTGCTGAGCTTCTGAAGTTGAGGTGGATCTGGCAATTCTGTAGCATATGTGTCACTTCAGAGGTGATGAATTTAAGAAGAACACAGCTTGCAGGCACCCACTGAAAGGAAGCAGGTCTGGTAATTCAGAAAATGGAACGTTTTGCTCTCCATCTGGAAAGTTTGGGTTTGGGGCTTGCAGCAGCTTATGCCACTACCAGGAGAGAACTGCCACTGCAGGGAAAATTCACCCAGTGATGCACATTTCAGAAGGCTGAAAAGAATGAACTGCTCTCCTGCCTGGGAACTTCTCCCTACTTTTGTATCAGTGAGTCTTTTAAAACTTACGCCTGGTTTTGATCAAACATTTCAAAGTTCAGGGGAGTCACTGTGAACATACTGGAGTTATATTTGTGTGGCTCTGAGAACCTAGTCTAATGTCCATAGTCATTCTAGTACTGTTCTTCTTTCCAAACAGAAAAAAGTATGTCACTTACAGGGGAATGGGGATTTTTCAGTCTATACTCTCTAGACTTGAATTTACTTCTGACTAGCAAATATCATGTTTCACTTTCATGTGATATGTAGGAACTAAGAACAGGGTTTTTTTGGTCCCTTCTCTAAGCATATCTTTGAAGAGTTGCAGCAGGTGTTTTGTTTTAGACTCGTACAAAGGAGAATTTTTTAGGCTTTTACTTTACTTTGATACAGTTATGCATTAAAAATAAAAAAAAGCAACAGTTTTGTGTCAGCAATCACACAGCACAAAACACAAATAAGGAGTAACTAGAGGAGGTTCAGTAACCTTCCTATGCAAGATTAAATATTTGAACATCATATCATTCAGGGAACAAGGACATACTTCACACAGAGAAAAGAGAATCGGTCCATTGAATTTCTGTAGGAAGCATTTAAACCTCTGCTTGAGGGCCAAATAATATATGCTGTCCATGTAAAAGAGCACGAAAGTGGCAGTTGAAAAAGTGACTTTAAAGAAATCTCTTTGCAGGCCCATTCCTGTGTGATCTTCCTTGCTCTGCTTCTCTGGACAACAGCAAATTAAAAACCAAGGGTAGGGAGAAAACACCAACATCTATGCAGAAGGCCAGCTCAGCAGATCTGTGTGCTCCTTAACACAACTTCTGTGGACAGAATTAAACCTGGTAAACAACTTCTTTTTCCATACCTTCAGTCCTGTGTACCTATGTCATGGTCCTGGAGCTAACAACACATGAGCTGCTGAGTCCTGGACCCATCAGAGCTCTGCAAGCACGATACACCTACATTTTGGCATTTGGGTAAGGCAAATGGTCCACATTCAATGCAGCAGCAGCTGTGTCTTAGGAGACATAAGCAGGATGTTTAGTAGAGTGAAGACAGAGATCCACTGCTGGAGGTTTGGGATTTTTGTTTTCTCCTGAAAGGTAAATACTAGGTAAATTAAAACTTGATGAGGCTAGACTGTGGTCTGCTGATAACCACTGGACCATGGACTGTTTCTGAGGTGTCTGCAAAAACTGACAGCTCTACACCCTCCCTAGGAAATGTTTATGGGTCTGCCAGCTGGAAGAGGCCAGGGATGTGTGCATGGCTCTGCTTGGAACATGATGGCTGTTCTGTTGCAGCAGGTATGAGAGCAAGAACGGAATCAGCCAATTCTCCAAGTGGCAAAGAAAATGTGACATGTAACTGTTGAGCAGTTAGGCAGATTCAGAGGCCCATCTTACTCCTTCTCCTGTGTATCTAAGTGATAGCTCAAGTTCTGCTTATTATGAGAAGCCTGCAGCCTCCCTGTCCTCCCCCAGCTTGCCAACTGCTCTTTCCCAGGATGATGCCACTGTCACTTACTGGCTGTCAGAGGCAGCACAGGATGTGTTACTATGACTTAGGGTGGGAAGTCACCAAGGTGCCTGTTGAGACCAACTGTGGCCCAAGGTGAGGACACCCACTCTGCAGGAAATGATTTTGCTGAGCATCCAGATGGCTGGGACAAAGTTTGGTAGCAGCAAAAGGATACAGAACAGAAAGTGCAGTCTAGGATACAGACAAGGATACTGACCTAAGAAAAAAAAAACCCCAGAAGAGCAGGCTCTGTCTCCTCTGCACACCACTGAGTACCACAGAGGGACCAGAAGCTGCAGTGAAGCTGTCAGCTGGGTCAAGTCTACCAAACAGAAGGCATTAGGTGCTACCTAGGGTAACAACCAACCAGAAGTGCTCTCTTTCAATATTTTCAAAATGAAATGGTCTAGGTTTTGGTATCTAACACTGCTTCATTCTGAAGTTGATCTGTGTTTAGTGTTAATAAACAGTAAATCTATGCGAAAAGCGAGTAACGTGTCTGACTGGATATTAGTTTTTCCCAATTTATTTACAATTTGGCCACCAAATAGTAAAATCAATAATTCTCACAGTTCTATTCACTATAAATAAGTGCCTCTCTTCCAAAACACCACTCTCCACAGCTCTTCTTTATGGAGACTTACCAGATGCAATAACTTGCCATTATCCCCAGATGATATATTCTGACATTTTCATTCACATAAATTCTCATTTTTTTCTCCTGCTAGTGGTGATTGTAACTAGTTATCCTCTACTTTAAGTTTCATTAACATGAAGTTTATTGGCTCCTTCAGATAATGACTCTATTAATTAAAAATGTATCTAGCAAGGATCTGCTGGGTATGTGACTAAATATTGCTCCAACGTGGTTCAATGTTGGTTTTGATTATTTTCATTGTCTTTCAAAAGGTTTTCAGTACACATTGTAATGAGACCATCCAAGTCACTTAGAATATTTTGGACAATGCAAAATGCAATGTTACATTCTTCAACAAAATCAGAATGCCCTTCCCTTCTATTGTTATTTAACCAGCAAGAAGGATGTTGAACAAAACACACACTGTGCTGACTCTTACTGTTCACTGCTCATCACTTGCATTAGCCTCTTCATTTTAGTGGTCATCTGTATCTATTTTCCCCATTGTTGTATAAACACTTATTTTATGCAAAGAGTGTGTAATATTGCCAATTTCCCACTGTGAAACTCTTGATACATTTTCAGAGCTATTAAAGCACTGGCTCCACTCAACAGCTGTTTACCTTGGTACTACTATTAAGGTGAAAAATTAGTTTAGAGACGTTTTTGAGAAAAAGATCATTTTGGCAGTAGCTGTGAAGTAAACATTTATTCAAGCTTAGCCTGGGGATAAACCAGAATTTTTTTTAGCATCAGAAGAAAGACCAAGAGTCTACAGAAAGTGTTGTTTTACTTCTCAGTGGAAATGGAAAATTTATAACAGGTGACACAAAGACTGAAATTTGGTGAGATGTTTCGTTTGTTTTTTTTTTCTTTATTCTAGGTGTTAAATTTCATTATATTGTTAATGCTCTTAGCATCATTATTAAGAGGTGAAACTTCAGAGGAGTAGATTAAATGCTTCTTTAGATGGGTTTATGGATCAGAAATTACTGAGAGAATTTTAAATCTTACAGGCAAGAGTCTGAGGCAATATCATGGTATGGATGGAGGATGAGAAGTTTTAGAATACTAGGATTATAAAAATACAAATATAGTGTCTGTGTTTAGAAAGTGATGAGGGAAGAGTAATGGAAAATAGAACTGAAGGAGTTACAGATAGGTCTGCCAAGTTTTCATTCCTAGAACAATATTGAAATAAACAATGAGGGTTTTTTGTTAATACATGGAAGATAAAACAGGGATGAGTAATGCCTAACATGGATTTATCAAGGAATGATCTTGTGAAATTCAATTTATTCTGTTCTATTACAGGATAACTCACCTTGTAGATAAAGACCAAGATATGTGTCCTATATCTTGACTCTTTTAAGGCTTTTAATGCCCTTTTATGTAATATTTTCATAGCCAGATGAGGAAAGGTTGTTGAGGTGAAGCTCCAGGAAGCTGAATGCATGGCAGGAAGTATGCGGCAAGGAATCCTTTAAAGGAGCAGATTACTGATAGATTGAGCGTGTGTATCTTCAGCAGTTCCACAAGAGTCTGCCTTGGGTTTGGTGTTAGTCAATACTCTTATTAATGGCCTGAACAATTAAATGGGTTATATGCTTATTAAATCACTAGACTATATTAACCTAAGTGAGCTGCAAGCACTCTGGAGACTGAAGTGGTTAAGTACCTAAGCGTGATTCTGTGCCCAGGTTAGTATAACGTGCTTGTCATCGGGGCTAATTAATCACATTAGCATCTTGCTAATGTGACCACACTGCTTGCGGTAGCTGTGATACCCCTGAGTGGCACTGCATTATGCCACAGAGATACTATGAAAGAGAGAAATTCCATCCTTTCTCCATTTAATCTCCTTCCAGGTCAAGATGCCGGTTTTACCATAAATCCTGCCAGAAACACAGCAGACTTAGTTGTGCTATGTTGTGTAAAGCCAGGGTGAATGCTCACTTTATGCTAGAATATCATCTTGTGCAGCACCAAAATCACTCTCTGCAGCTCTCAGGCTTCCCTTGCAGATTCCTCTATCCAAGTATTGATCAGGTTCTGTGTGTTAGAAACATTTGCACAATCCTTAATACCTACACTAGAAGAGTGGTAATTTCCCTGCTTTTCCTGAAAATATATTAGACTGCAGGAGGACTATGATTCTAGTAGCTCAATGCCAGAGGAGTTAATATCACCTACTTTTGCATCCCTGTCATGTAGTTCTAAAATTAGAAACAAGCAGAAACACTATGCAGCATCCTAATTGGCTTGTCACTAGGGTAAAGTAACTGGCCAGCTTCTGACTTACTGATCAGAAGGTCCTCCTCTTGCTACATCCTCACTGGTCTGTTGTTTAACCTCTCAGGAAGAAATATTTGGCAATAAATGTAACATATATTTAATTGGATTAGAATGTTCATCTATTTAAAGCATCATGTTTTATTCAGTGAGAGGTAAAACAATTTTAGTCGCTTTTCCCTGTGAAAAAAATTACCTGAAAACATTGTAAGTCACATCCTAACTGCAGTAACATTACCTTGTTAAGGATAGAGAAGGGACTTCAGAATTGGCAGGTACAGTTTTTGAAAGCCTCATCAATGTCACATTTAGCATCATACAGTCCTTATTCAAATGGCTGTATATTGATGTTAGTAAAGCTGCAGCCACCCACTCAGTGCTTGGGGGTCTGGAAAGCAAACCTAAAATGCATCTTACTGGCAGAAAACTCTATGTACTTACCTTAAACTAGGCTGACCTAGAGAGATCAAGTTCTTCTCCATGTGAATTCCAGTCTAGAAGACATATCTTAACTAAACTTTTAATATATGAAAAATGTCTAGACACCAGCCTTAACTGTACAGCTACCTTTGAAGATGTACAGTATGTAGCCTGCAGCACACTATTTCACAGCACCTTTTGTGCTGAATCTACTGGCCCTCTGGCAAACAGCTGCCACAGCAAGAGAGGCAAAATTTCCATCATTTCAAGAGGAGTCTCTGATGTTGCCTCTGAACAGCACAACACAGCAAGCCATCTGAAAGCTCCGTCTGGGTTAATTAGCAGCACTGACAAACAAGCTATGCTAGTGAGGCAGAGCACTGCACTGTGTGGTTGCTGTTGGGAGAGAGATGACTTGCTCAGGGAAGTTTTAGATGCTGCACTAGGCCATGTAAAATGCCCATGTGAGATAGTTTAGCATGCCACCAGAGGAAGCATTTCTTTCATTTGCAGACAACTCCGTCATTTCAGGGCAGACATCAGGATATGCCACTTTTTCCTGATGATTGTATCCCATTCCCCAGTTCTTTGGGATATCTAGTCCTGCAGTGTGCTTAGGATATGGTTCCAGCAGAGCCATACTGTTCTTCCCAGCTCTGCCCTCTTTTATGAGTGCCCCACAGAATTTCCACTCTGTTATCACCAAACAAGAGCAGGACTAAATTCATGAGAAGTGGGGCAAATCATCTAAGTTACTCTCTAATTTTTGAGGTAGGCCTAAACCAGAGCATTCTGACTGTAACAGTGAAGGCAACAACAGTTTCTCTGACACTGTTAACAGTAATGCTAGCCAGCCCTTTGCTGTACCTCTTCCACAGTTGTAAGCACTCCAGAGAGAGCAAGAAATGCTATTTCCTGCTCTCCAAGAAGGAACATTTCACTGGTGCAGCTGGGCCCAGGGGGGAAAGAAAGCCAAAATGTGTAGAACCTATAATAAAAAAGACATAATGTAGAAGTTAATGCTTTTTGATAGACAGCAAGAGCTCATCAGTGGTAAGGCTGTGGGTTGCCATGGCGACAGGGCTGCACACCGGGACTGCCTGGGCTCCCAGTGCTCCCTCAACTGCCCTGCTCTCAGGCTGAAAGGGAACCACTGCTGCTCCAGGTAAACACACCAGTGACTGCCTGCAGTCAGCTCCAGACAAAGTAGCTCAAGGGAAATACTGATCTGGACTGACACATGTTTTAAGATGATACCTACCAGTGTTGGCACCCAGTTAAACAGTAATCAAGGCCAAAACGTGCTTAGGTTATTTTAGTCATCAGTGAAATAGCACAAAAATTCCTGCTTAGTCTTTAGTGTTGTCCCAGCTTCAGCTCACATTGAGTTCAGGAAAGCAGGGAGCAGAGTGGAGACTTTCTGTTTTTTTCAGCTTCTGCTTTGGATGCCCCACTATCTTTATTTGGATACAAGCTGGAGAAGCCTCAAGACTACCATGACTTGTATTCCTCCTCTTCCAGCCTCAGGATATAGGCCAGTCCAAATGAGATGGCATATCCATATCAGTTGAGTTAAAAGGTTCTAATAGTAATATGTAGCTATTTAAGTGGACTTAGACTGAAATTACCAGTTGTTGATAGGTATTGTGTGAATATGATAGCCACTGAGTGATACCTCGGAAACCTGGGAGGGAGGTCACAGTGTGGTGCAGAAAAGCATGTACCCTTACATGCAGCTACAGATATGAAAAGCTACCTGGCAGCTAGACTTCTCTGTGAAGTGGAGGGGAAGAAAAAACAAGCAAACAAACAAAAAAAACCCTGTAAGACAGAGGTGCATTTTAAGAGAGCTGAGTAGGGAAACCCATACAGAGGGGTGGGTGAGAGGCAGTCGCGTGCCTCAACAAAAGCATCTCCCTTCCGTGGAAGTTTGCATATGTCTGAGTGGGCGTGTTCTGATGTACTCAACAGTTTTTCCCAGTTCCCTCAACTGTCACCCCAGCAGAATCCAGGCCTGCAAAATTCATCTTTGTCAGACACCTTTATTGTTATTTATTCATTAACACATAACTTCCTACTACCACATTTCCTCCCGCAGGCTTCTTTCTTCTCTGTGTAAGTCCCCTCTCTTTCTGACTCTTCTCCAACCATGCATCCACTCCTTCTCCCCACTCTATTTCTCTTAGTTTCACACCACATGAATATCAATGAATTCCCAGATGTGCATTTCTTGCCAGACATCGCCCACAGCCCAGCAACTGCATTCAGCTGTTATTCTTACCCACTGTATCCAAGGGTTTCCCCAGCACAACACACAGCCCTTCTCCACAGCACTCCAAACAAAATGTTCCAGCAGTTCTCCACTGCTGCCCCACCCCTGCAAATAAATGACTAGCTCCAAAGAGAAATGCTTTGGTTAGAAATGTTAACCAAGGAATAAGCTTTTATTCTGTATTTTGTGTAATTATCTGCATATACAAAACATGAGCACATTTGTGATCAGATAAAATATCAACAGAAGGGTCCAGGTCAATTTGGGGCACAAATTATACTTTTAAAGATTATATAAATTCTCTTCAAACTTGCCTATTTTTAACCACACACACACATTAAGATTTTTTTTTTTAAAAATATTATGGTTGTAAAATCCAGTACTGAAGAGGATGTGCCAAAAAAAGAGAGCTGTCTGCCACTTGATTTACAATCCCTTTGTTCTGTGTTGCATGCTCACATGCTAATTGGTAAACAGGATCCTGCCTTATCAGGTGCATGAGGCAGCATCTGCTGTCCAGAATGATCAGGATGATGACAATCCTGTTTCACCTGTTGAAGAAGCTTTTGGTGAAAATCCTGGCTTAAAACCTGGACTTTTTTAGATGAGACTAGATGGCAGCCACAAGTCTGGGACCCAGTTAATTCCCAGGGAGAAAAATAGTGGAGGTACAAGAGGGTTGTTGGAGAGAAAGGATAATCTGAGGATTAAGATGATGAAAGCTGCTCTGAAGAGCTGGAGACTCTCCTTACTTCTGCCACAGAATTATTCTGATGCCAGGCAAGATGCTTAAAACTTATTATAGATGAGCAGCAACGCAGTACAGCTCCTTCTGAGGCCTCATTTGCAGAACTGCTGCAACCAAAATCCATGGGAGCTCTGCTTTGAGAAATGAGATCCCAGCTGCCTTGAAACAGTTCTGTTCAGAACAGACCAACCTCCGATCTTGCAGAGACATGATATTTTCTAATTCTATGAAGCACACATATAATTGTGGTAAGAACCATAAAAACACCTCCTGAGCCTGTCTTTGGGTATTCTGAAGAAATCTGTCATACCAAAGAATGAGACTAGAGGATACAAAGCTGTAGAGTGGGACATGACCAGAGTGATTCAGGTGCCCCCCAAAACGCACATCTAGTTCCACTTTCCCAATTTCAATGCACTGAACTGGAGTCCATATGAAATCGGTGCCTTTTTGGTGCCAGAGGCTAGAGGCCAGAGGCCATCCAAACCAGCCACTGCCTGGACACAGGCAACTGTGTCTCCTTTCCCACACTCTTTTACTCAGCTTGTCAGCAGAACCCTAGTTTTTTTCCTCTGCTTCTGCCTCTCTCTTTCCTCCCCAGACTGGCTCCCACATTTCCCTACTCCAGTTTGACTCTCTCCTCTGCTTCTTCCCCACTTTCAGTATTTTGGTCTCCTCTTTGGCTCCCTTGGCCAATTTCTTCTGCAGAGCACCTCGCTTCTTCTCACCTGGCTCCTTCCCAGGTTTGTATCAGTTCCTCCTGACATACCAGTTCCAGGTTTCATCAGTCCCACTATCCCTAAATCTCCCATTTGGACCAGACCCCTTCCTTTCTTTTTTGATCTGTCAGAATTTCTTGCCCAATCCTCACTCTGACCTCCACCCCTAATTTGCTTGTCTCAGGCATCTTCAGGCCCCCTCCTACCTTCTAGATCTGGCTGGTACTGTCTTTACCTCCATACTCAATGGTCCCTTAGAGGACAGGGAAGATAGACACCCAGCACCAAGCCCTGGGGCCCAGCTAGCCTCAGCCTGGAGAAAACAGGACTGGAAACTGAAGGGAACAACCATCATGCCTCTTGCTGCTCGAGGCTGGAACAAGTGTGAATACTCTGAAGGCAGCATATGAGCAGTCTGGTCATGTGCACCAACTGCAGTAGGATCACAAGCAGGCAGTGGATCCACCAGCCTTGGACAAAGCACACTCGGTAGGAACAGAATCTCCAGGAATTTTAGCTGTAGTTTGCACTCTTGGACCCACTTCCCTACGAAAGTGAGGCAAGAGTTGAGACTCTGTCCCAGACATGAGAACAAGGGCCTGAAACCGCCTTCCTAGCTGCCCCTTCCCAGCCCTTCTGCGGCAAACTTGGGAGGCGATAGCATGAGCACTCCATTGGGCAGTCATGGGGCAGGAATCAAACTTTGTCTGAAACGGATGAAAAAAATTTTAACGAGCGCCAGCAGTGATTTCCACAGGAGTCTTCCTGCTGCGAGGCGCTGAGGAGCACTAATATTTAATTGCGTGCGGCCCTCTGCCGGCACCGATCGGCAGCCTGCCGCGGCCGCTCCGTTTGCGAGCCTCCCTCCGCAGCGTCCCGGGAGAGGACAACCCTCCGTACTGTAGGTACGGGCCACCAGTTACTGCCAGGCTCAACGCGTAGGTTGGGGACTGCAAATCCAAGTGCCACTGGCATAGGAATTATTATTACCAGATGCTAATTGCTCATTAATATATGCTAATCACTGCTGCATGCCAACATGCTCAATATATCGAGTGCCAGGCCAGAGTCACTTGACTGGAGCGGAGCTGCTCTCCTCCACCGTTGCCACCTCTCTCACCCCCGCCAACAGCTGCCAGCATGGCCCCACGGCTGCTCAGTGTTCACAGCGCTGCTCTTCTCCACGGCTGCCATCCCACCTCCTGAGTGTGGAGCAGCCCCTGATGATACCTGCGTTCCTCAGCCTGAAGACTTTGCTCCAGCAGAGGTTCGCTTCAGGCAGGAGACAAGCATCTCCGTGAGGCTGCCACTCACCCCACCAACGGGGACTCAGCACCTACAGCCCCTGACTGAAGACGGGCTCGTATTTTGTGAGGGATCGGAAAAACCACACATATACACAGACTTTAAACTTTAAAATCCGCTGCCTGAACACGTCTCCCAGGACAAGCAGCCAGCAGCAGCTCAACCAGGCAGCCGCTGCCCCGGCCGGGAGAGGCGCCCCGGAACCCGCTGGCGGAGGGACTGAGGGCAGAACCCTGCCAAGGCAGCGCCCTTCACGCCCTCTGCCTGCCCAGCGAAAGGGCGCCAACTGCCCCCTCGCCCCAAGCCCTCGCTGCCGCCTCTCCTCAGGGACGGAGCCTCAGCCGCGCTCCCCCCTCCCGCTTCCCTGCCGGCGGCTACACAGGGTGGCGGGGCGACCCTGGCCCCGCAGCGGGCACTGTGGCTACTGTCGCCCGGCACGGCGGGGAGCCGCGGGCGGCGGCGGGAGGGCGGGCTGCGGGGCGGGCGGTGCGNTTCACCATCTGCTTTGCCATCGTCAACGTGGTGTGCTTCATCCAGCCCTACTGGATCGGGGACGGCGTGGACACCCCGCAGGCGGGCTACTTCGGGCTCTTCCACTACTGCATCGGCAACGGCTTCAGCCGGGAACTCACCTGCCGGGGCAGCTTTACGGACTTCTCCAGCCTGCCCTCGGGAGCCTTCAAAGCTGCTTCCTTCTTCATCGGGCTCTCGATGATGCTTATCATCGCCTGCATCATCTGCTTCATCCTCTTCTTCTTCTGCAACACAGCCACCGTCTACAAGATCTGTGCCTGGATGCAGCTGACCTCTGGTGAGTGGGGGCAGCGGCGTCGGCCCTGTGGGGAGCTCAGCGCCACCCTGTTCGGCCCTGGCCAGCCCGGCCCTGCGGGGTACACAGGCGGCTCCGGAGAAACTTGGGGCGCCAGCGGCCGCGTGGCCCGGGAGGAGGCAAGAGGAGAGGGGGGGAGGAGGGCGGAGCGGTTCCGGGGTGCCCTGCCGGAGCAGCCCATGGAGGTGATGCTCGGGGTTGGGGGGACGGGACAGGACCCATTAGCAGCTGCAGAACTGTTGCCCGTGTCAGCTCCGGGCCGCCCCACCGCCCGCCTGAGTACCGGGCGTGGGCCGAGGTGAGGCTCAGCCCTTAGCCCCTGGCACCCCCACGAGGAGCAGGGCTGCCCGGGGAAATTGTCCGGTTTCGGCCTGTGGACCGACCTGTGAGCATCAAACAGCCCCAGGGAGGGCTAGCGGGCAGCAATAGACCCAGGCTGTCCTCCAGCGCTTGGTCTGTCGCTAAAGGTCAGGAGAAAATGGCAGTGGGGGCCGTGGGGACGCTCCGAGCAAGCGATGGTGGGTGAAGGCAACTGCCAGCCTGTTGAAGGTTAGTTCTGAGGTGAGGTTTCCACCTGGGCAAGACAGAGCCCAGTCGGTTCAGCAGGAGAGGATGGCGAGGTCTTTTGCTGGTCAGCTGGAAGGGCAGCTGAGGTCATTGGATGTTAAATGCATGAATCTTGGTTGGGGTCTGTTCCTTCTCTTCACAAGGTTTATTTTCCTGTGTATGTTAAGAATGTAAAGAAAAATAAGCATTTCAGTTGCTGGTTTTGACTCAGGAGGTCTCCTGACTTCATTTGGCTTTCACCATCACATCCAGTGTTTCCCTGGGGAAAGTACATGATAAGGAAGAGGGAGAACACCAGGACATCCCTTTCTGCGTTTCTAGCACAGCTTTCCCTCTGAGTTAGTAGACAACTAGTGATTTGTGTGCAGCTGTGAGCAGAGGAGCAGAAAAAGAATGGTGTGTAGAGTTGAGATAGTAATAAAAGCAGTTTTAGTGTTCTTCAGTAATCTGAAAAAAAAAATCTAAAATCAAAGCATACCTTCTACTTGTCTTCCACATACAACCCTGAAAATGAGAAGTTTTGACTTTGCAGGAGTTAGCTGTTAGGGAAACAGAGCAAAATGTCTCCAGAATGGGCTTGCAATCACTTTTTCAATCCCCAAATTGACCTACATTCATTTCAGTTTCCAAGCAATAATTCTTCCAAGTTGTTTGCTGAGCAGCTTCAGCATTATTCAGTTTGCCACCTAGTCCATGAGGCTTAGTGGGAATTTCCCGTCTGTATGAAACAGCTGTAGCTATTTCTCTCTGTGATACTGTTTTTATATGTGTTATGCTGCTGTTGTCCTGTAAGTTTCCATATGGTTTCTTTCTTTATCACTTAGTGATTGCTTTGCAGTCACTTAAGGATGGTAGGTTTTCCCCTGATTCACAGAATCACAGAATGGCCAGAGTTGGAAGGGACCCACAAGGGTCATCGAGACCAATTCCTATTTATGCACAGGACAACCCCAAATTCCAATGGAGCTCATTGGGTTCATTACATCTGCATTGGGAATCCTCTTTGATGCTGGTGGCTACTTTGTTCAGTAACATGCATTCTGATATGGTCTTATTAATTGTACACAGTCATGTCACTTGGCTCCAGGCAGAGCAAACTGTTTCATCTTTGCACCACTGATGTCTCCTCTGCGCCATTAAGGACTTTCGCTTTCAGATGTCTCCTCCATATGGCTCTGCTGGCAAAAAGTGGCATGAATATTCACTGGTTTTGTGCATCCTTCACCTGTTTTGCTCGTGTCCAGTATGCAGCAGGACAGTGCAATTTCCAAATCCCTTACACTTTCCAACATCAAAGATAATGATGTTTTATTTATGTGGTACCAGTGCTTCATGCCAACAGGAGCTTGTGCAAGGTAGAAAAAAGCAAATCTGATTCCTTTAATGCATTTCTGCACAGGTGAATAATAATGTTTAGAAACCAGTGCCTGCAGCTGATCTACAGGAGCCCAGCTGGTCTATACCATGATGCACATGGGCAGATGTGACACTGAAGATACATTTTCAAGCAAAATAACACTGAATTTGTGTCTTCTTCAAAGCTGGTAGATGGGCTGTTGGGATTAAAAGTCAACAAAATGAGTTTTATGTCAGTGGCAGAACTACTTTTCAGACTGCCTACCTCCAAAATTAAAATGAAATAATAGAGGAATACATGTCTAGCCTAAGTGGTTATTTGCCATCTTTCCCAGTTTGTATGGGAATGCCCTGGAAGAACTGGAACAATGTTGGGTGTTGAGAAAGCCTGGCTTTGTTGTTTGCTGAATATTGTACCTTAATTCAGCATCTATGTGACTGCTCAGGTCTGTATTACCTCAAAAAAGTTTCATTTTGGGGGAAAACTGTAATATTAGTTCAGGGTGCATCCTTTGAAGAAGAAAGCAGTGGTGGTGGTACAGAATAAAATGTGCAAGACGAGAGTTATGAGTTCTGATAGGTTTTCTATACTTCTGTTACTATTTCACTATTTTGAGAGTAAAAGGCAATAATAAGCCTAAGATGTTTGTCTCATAAATAGGAATACAGTAATATTATCTGCATGTGCACAGAGTTCTGTGTAGTACAGGAGCAAAAGTGAACCTTAAGTAGTAAAATAAACAAGTATGTGAATATAGCTTTGATTTTCCTATTATGTACCTTAGTAGTGTTACCATTCAGTTAGATCATATAATAATACTTAAAATTGATGTAATTTAAATCTCCTTAGAAGCAATTTTTTTTTGACGTGGGCTTATGTTCGATTTAGGATTGCAAATAAAAGCTTGGGAACTAATTTCTTTAAGAGAAAGATTTTGATCACATTCTGTGCTGCATGAGTCACTATAAACTGCCAGCATGATACAGCTCTTGTTATGAAGAGGTGTTTCTTAAATAAGGAAAAGATAAACACTATCTTGAACACATGTATTTTCAGTCCTTGTTGCTGTCTGATTATGTCTATGACATGATTAAGCAGAAAAACTGAAGGAAAAAAGCTATTTCCTTTGTGTATGTGAGGACAACATACATTAGACTCCCTTATGATTTTGAAATGGCTTGGACTGCTTTTTTTGTTCCATGTGCATAATGCTGTCAGGGTACACTTGGTATCTTGAGAGGCAGTTTTGGCAGCCTTGTTCTCTGTCCCCTACCCTCCCCTTCTGCAATTTCAAAGCAGTATGTATAAACACTAGCACATACGCTTACCTAATTTGGGCAGCTGCATGAGCACACTTGGTGAAAGTGTTAGAAATGAGGTATTATTGCTCTTCGCTGCCCTGCATCTGAAACTTGTGAGAAACCTCACAAATAAAGCTATTTCTTGAGATTTAGTCTTTTATAAAAGTTAAGCAAATTAAATGCTTCAGTTCTGTCATGATTTTTTTTTTCATTATGAGGCATTTTGTCATTACTGTTTTTCTTTACTAGGATGTTGAAAGTTGCAAGAGAGAGAAAAGTAGAGAAAGCAGGAAGAAAGGTGTAGAAATGTCCTATGGACAAGTAGGATGAAACCAATATATATGTTTTGCAAGACATGCCTAAGCCCATGACCACAATAAGAGGACAGTTGAACAAACCAACATAAACCCTCTGTACTTGGTCAAAATACAGGCCCAGTCATCTCTGACAGCAGTCTGTAATGTGAGGCCCCTCCAGCAATCATGTTCAGGGATTTCCAGAGAGAACTCTTTAAAACCTCTTGCTAGGATTTCTTCTCTGTGACTTGGGTCACTTTTTGAACCTGTCTAAACATTTAGCATTTACAGTGCCCCAAAGCTTAAGTTTACTGTGCTCTGGTGAGACCTCATCTGGAATACTGTGTCCAGTTCTGGAGCCCTCAATACAGAAAGGACATGGATCTGATGGAGCAGGTCCAGAGGAGGGCCACAAAAATGATCAGGGGGCTGGAACACCTCTCCTATGAGGACAGGCTGAGGGAGCTGGGATTGTTCAGCCTGGAGAAGAGAAGGCTTCAGGGGACCTACTAGTGACTTTCCAATACCTAAAGGGAACTTACAAGAAGGCTGCAGAGGGCCTGTTTGCAAAGGCCTGCAGTGAAAGGACAAGGGGCAATGGTTTTAAATTGGAGAAGAGTAGATTTAAACTGGACATTAGAAAGACGTTCCTCCCCACGAGGGTGGTGGAACACTGGAACAGGCTGCCCAGGGAGGTGGTTGAGGCCCCATCCCTGGAGGCATTCAAGGGGAGGCTTGTCAGGGCTCTGGGCAACCTGATGTAGTTGGGGATGTCCCTGCCCACTGCAGGGGGGTTGGACTAGATGACCTCCAGAGGTCCCTTCCAACCCAAACCGTTCTAGGATTCTATGCTGGTTGTGATTACACCTTTGTGGTATCCCCTCAGTTACCTGATTTTGAGACCTGATGAGTCTTTGGCTGCTTAGTCATTACACTGTACCATGCCTGTGATCATCCCTGATGGTCTGCCCACAGCCATTTCCAGGCTACTCTATCCTTTCAGAGGCAGTGGGACCAGAACTGTTCACAGTATTCAAGATGGACTAACCAGCCATTAAGACTGGGGGGTAATAATATTCTTGCTTTCATTCTTGTTCCTTTCCTAGTAATTTCTCATACTCACATTTTCATTGTTAGTGAACAGTGGGTTTATGTTTTCACAGAACTATCTATTATAACCCCAAGATCTCAGTCCTCAGGTGGTAATAGTCACCTTGGAGCATGTCATTTTGTGTAGTTAGGTTTTTTTCCCCCTCGAAGAAACGACTTCATATTTGTTTATCTACGTTGAATTTAATTTGCCTTTTTATTGCCTAGTCACTCAGTGTTGTAAAGTCTTTCTTCATAGTCAGCCCTTATCTTAGCTGCCCTGAATAAGTATCAGCAGGAAAGTTTGTCACTTCACCATTTACCCTGTTTTCCAGTTTATTGATAAATAAGTGAGCAGCTCCCAGGTTCCAGCACAGATCCCTGCAGGACTCCATCACTGACCTCTCTCTGTTTGGAAAATTGACAGTATTCTCCTCCCATCTGTTTCTAATTATTTATCCTTGCAAGGACATTTATTTTTATCCTCTGGGAGTTTAGTTTTTTTAAGACTTGTGGATGACAGATTTATCAAATGCCTTTTGGAAGCCCAAGTGGACTTAATGTTAACAAAATTTTCCATGTCCACATTATTATTTACTTCTTCAGGGAACTCTAGTAGTTTTGTGAAAAGTGACTTGAAACAGGTGTATTGGTCCTACCTGACTTCCTTCCTCCACAGACATAGGCCATATTCATGCACATGCCAATATATTCTGTTGTTTTTCATAGAACTTACTGATTTACATGGTGCAGGTATCAGTCTTCCAGTGGCTCCTCAGGTTTTCCCTGTACTTACTTTAAACCAGATTTTAAACTAGGTTTCACACTACTTATCAGTTCTTTGGAGCCGAAATAGTCCTAAGAGAGAGGTTATTACCTGCCACAGTTAAAAATTCATTTAAAACAGGGAATCGTTTCAGAATGAAAAGGTGAAATTCTTCTTTGCATATATGCTGTTGTTTGCCTTTATACTTGAAATCAGTCTGTAGGACCAGGTGACATTTATATAACAGTCTTACAAGGCTTGACCTTGATGCTCTCAGAGCTTTTGTTACTGCTGTTTGTCAGATCTTGGTATAGGGGTAAATTCCAGAAGGCTAGGAAAAAAAACAGATTTGTGCCATTATTTGATCAGGGTGTCTGTGTAGTGGAGTCAGGCAAAGATCTTGTTTGTAGCCTCAGTATCCTTAAACATTACTTGGGAGAGTAATATACATTTATGGCTGCTGAACTTTGCAGGTGGCACAAAGATTATTTGTTTAAGAAATTATAATTATTTGTTTAATAAAATATAGTAAGAGTAGCTTATTCCATAGACTGATTTTGATGTCTTAATAACTTGAGCTTGCTTCAACACCCTGTATTTTAGTACACCAAATGCAGTGTAGGACTTCTGGGGATCACAATGTAGGAGGCATCCTACTGATGGGAGAATTATGGAGATTATCTGTTATGGAAAACATTCACTTAGAAATTAGAGACTGGTAGATGGGCATCTGCATTGAATTGCACTTAAGTCCAATGTGGTCCCTAACTGTGTACTCAAAAAATGGGACTGCTGTTGCCCAAGTTGGTTCTTGTCCCTGCTCTGTCCAGGTCAAACATCTGTCAAGACTCCCTTTGAAGTATAAAGTAAAAAAGGATTTCAAGACTGATTTAAATAAATAAAAGAAGAAAAGCTAAAAGGATGAATTTTTTTGCTATTCGGAAGAAGATGAAAAATTGACAGATTGTGGGGTATGAGAACCTACAGAGGGAGATTTCAAGTCATGCAGTGCTCCTTGACAAATGCTGTGTTTGGAAGCTAGTGACACAAATTTGCATTAGCCATGAGCTATATACATTTGTACCCTGTTAAGTTTCATTTGTTAATTATCTCTACAGTGCTTTCTTCTTTCCTTAAAGTCTTTACATAATATTGGATGCCTCTTTCTAAGAGGCATGGCATAACTCAGCAGAAGTAAAGGAGCTTAACTAACACTGCTGCCACCTTTTGTTTCCACCACGTACCCTAGTTGTAAAGAGAGAGGAGATGCCTTCAGGAGCTAAACTCTCTTACCCCTCACATGGCCTTCATCTGTGTAATTGGCAAGGGCACAGTGTGTGTTATAGCTGGAAGAAAACTATTTGTGTGTTTATTTAATGTCCTCAGGTTGCCACCTAGATTTGTTAAAGGATAAACTATCCCACTCTTTCCACTCATGGGAATTTGGGATCCTTTGTGCTCTACTCAGGAGACAGCTTTTTCACAAAACTTACAGAAGTTTAGTATCTTCGGAGCTTGTAGCATCAGTCAAATTTGGTTGATATTGATTGTCAGGCTCAAAATCACACAAGTGCATCAGTCCTGATCCCAGAGGTAACCTGGCTAAAATGTGTCATGTAAGAAGTGTGTATCATTTATTTGTATGAGTGATTTGGGATTTTGATAGCAAAACTTCTTTTTGAAGGATAAAGGTGTTTTGGGAAAGGAGAATAGATATTTTCTTTTGTTTTAGAGTATAACAAAAATTTCAGCATCTCTCCCAATTGCCTTTTATGAACATCCTGGGGGCTGTGGTTCACTGCTTGAAAAACACTTGAGATAACAGAATAGTAAGATTATAAAAGGAAATGCATGAAGTTATCCAAGCAATTTGAGGACAGATTCCATTTCACTGAAAAAAAGATATTTGGAAGGGAAAAAAAGAGAGGAGGAGGAAGAAACTGGGAGAGAAATTTAAAAGGGAGAATATAACCTATTGAAATGTGAGGACCCAAGAACTTAAATACCATTGGGAAAGAGAAATGAGAGTGGGGTTTTGGAAAGCAGCTGGTGTTGGTGCATCTCTACTTTCTAGCACCTGAAGTGGCCTCACTGGCATAGGATATGACTGCTGCTGAGTTCTTTCAAAATTCCTTCTAAAAGTTTGATGGAGAAAATGGAGCCAGGAAGAAGAGAAACACATGGATATTATCTGCAGTAGAATGCATGGAATAAAAGAAGGGTAGGTTTCAAACACTAAGGTTATTTTTACCTTTTGAGAAGTGAACCTTCTTAGCTCTGTAGTATAAACAGCATTTGCTTTGATCTTGCAAACATTAAGACAACAAACGTATCAGAACAGAAAATCTGTGGTGTGATCAGACAGTGTGGACTCAGTATTTGAAAACTAACAAGATCCAGCTGTGAGGACAGGCAGGGTCACAGGAGCGAGGTGTCACAAAGGAAAAAATAAAAACATTTTTGCTTGGAAATGGTGAAATGAAAAAAAGAGATGAAGAAGGCTAGAGCCTGAAAAGTCTGCAGAATTCGATAGCATCGGTTGCTATCACTATTGTTAAAAATGCAGTGGCAGCATGACAGAGTGAATAGCTAGAATATGCATTACTGTGTGGAACAGTGTGCAAATCTCAATTACTAAGAGAGAATTATGGCTAGAATCCTTAAGAAGGGGAATATAATAGACTTCAAGATCTATCTGTTCGAAGGAAGATATTATCCATCTTCATGTTGGCATTCAGAGATGCATAAGACTTGAAACAAGCTGGCCTTAGAATGAGAAGGTCATATGTACCGAGGGAAAAGGTTCCTTTATTTTCTCCTTGAGAAGCCAGATGCAAATTTATGAATTTCATTGATTTTAAAAGGTAGCTGATGGCTTCTGTGGAGAGCCTCTTTGACACAAGCACATCATGTGCTATTTCAGCGAATATTATTCAATCAAGTAATTGAGTCTGCATCAGAAGGAGAGAGCTACTGAATAAATGGTTGGAAATAAATTATTACAAACAGTTGATGAGTTGTCACACATTCCACTTTCCTTATTTTTCTAGTTATCATTCAGAAAGGAAAAGTTTCTGCAGAAGAAAGCTAGATGTGCTGTATTTGCAAGGTCAAAGACATATTCTGAGTTGAGAGGTTTAGAAAATGCTGCTTGTGGTATCCTGGGAGGTTCTTTTATTTACTGCTAGAAGTCAAAAATCGTGCACCTTACTTGTAGAGAAGTTCATTGAATAAAATAAGTAATCTCATGCCATTGACCTGGCCAGAATGTGTCCTGTACTGCCATGCTGGACTGTATCTCTGCAACCTCTGCCCTACAGTACTTTGTCATGATGAACTTTGTGTGCAGCAGAAGTGTGACTAAAATAGGACATAGTGTCCGAAGATCAAGGAAGATTTTAGCAGGTAGGAGAGGAGGCCAGGCAATGTATTTTCCTCTTGTCTGACCTCCTGTCTTTTCATCTGCAGTAACAGGCTTCTGGAGTGGCTGCAGGAAAGTAAACGCTCCTCAGGTCCTTGTAACACGGAGTCTTTTGATGTGGGCAAGAGGAGTCCTGGAGAGGGTTGTTTTGCAACAGCTCAGATGATAGCCTGTAAGCATGAAACACCTACATAGATGATCTTAAGCTTCTTGGAGATAAACAGTCTTCAAAGTTAGGCTCAGATATTTCTGTATCAAGTCATCTCCTCAGCTTGCCAGGGCCCAAAAGATGGATGCAGTGGCTATGCCTCTACCTGCAATTTAGTAGTAGTATGGCTAGGCTTTNCAAATTAAGCATGCCCAGAACCACCCCATGGTGCAGAGTCAGCTGGCACACTGGCCAGCATCCATACTTTTAGATTTTTCTTTCCCCTTCTAAAATTGGGTCACTGGACTCATATTGCCTATTGAGAACCATTCCTGGCATGTCCTAACTTGCAAACTGTGCCCTGGCAATATTTTGGAAGATTGTTAGTTGGAACAGACTAAAAACACTCCTGTGACACATGCTGTGGGACAATTCTAACAATTTAATAGTGTAGACAGTTGAGTTTCAGTGCCTGGGACGGCTCCTTGGTACTGCTTAATTTATCCATGTAGGCATAACCAATGTGTAGTAAAGTCTTAAAGTAAGGAGCTCGAAGAACTATCTGTGCAGAAAGTTAGAGGTGACATGGGGTTTAGTCCTTTAATTTAAACGAATTTATAACTGTATCTCAGTGCCATAGAATTAATTTCTGATTTTCTTCGTTTAAATTAACATAAAAAAAACTGTAGATGAAAAATTTGTATGAAGTGTAGTTAGCTTTGAAACTAGACTTAAAATGACCTTTAAAAAGAAAGAAGTTTGTAACCTTTGGCAAGAGGAAGAAGTGATCAAAAATGTTGAGCAAGCCAAAGAAAAGTTTTTCACCTTGAGACGGTGGGAAAATGTTACCCATGAGCCTGAAAATCATAAACGAATCTTCTCTCTGATGTAGACTGCTGATTTCAAAAGCAGATTTCCCCTAGATATCCTCAGCTTGGCCTGTGCATCTTTGAACACTGTAAAACCGTTAGCATTGAGTCTTGACTTGAGAGACATTGAGTGTAGCTTCGCATATGGGTTAAGTTTTAAGATTAATTCCATGAAAGAAGTATTAGACTTTCCATGAAAATAAAATTACTCATCCTTGTAGCTTTATGTTCCTCTAAAGAAAGTTAATTATTACTTGATTGCTGTGTCTTCGTATTTAGCCTTCCTATTACTGTTGAAGTTATATTAGAACATCAGTAAAATAAAAAGCTTGAAATTGCAAGTCATGGTCATTATACTAGAATAATATAGTCCAAAATAATCCAAACATGCTGCTGTTTTACCAGCTACAACTGCTTGCATTTGGTTCATGTCAGGCATTTGTATTTGTTTGGATTCATAGTTAGTATGGCTCATCAGCTGGCTCACCAACAGTCATTTCCAAGCTGGCACTTCACCATTTGTTAACCTTGAGGACTGTGGTGGTAGTAGTGGCAGGGACTCACTGGTGGTGAATGGAAGGCCGTGCAGCTGAGGACAGGTAACAATGAGTGAAGAGAGGACCTGAGTTTATCTCTTCACCAAAGAATGGCAATGGGATGTTGATGTAATGTGGCAGTGGAGAGGGCATACATGATCCTGGCAAGTATTTTCAGCTGATTTAGGGCACTGTTGAGATCCTTACATGATGCACTGATACTTCATGTGGGTTTCTGGACACTGATGTCCAATTCTGACTGAGATAGCAATATCTGCAAGAAGGAAAACGAGTGACTGGTGACATTTCTTGCAAGGAGAAAACTAGGAAAGCTTGGTTAGTTTAATGTAGAAAGAGGAGGGCTGATAAGATGTCCACGACTTCTGTCTGAAAACACATAGAAGGGCTAAAAATTAGCAAGAAGAAGGGAAAACAACTGTTTAAGCCAATAATTTTCACTTTAATTGGATTCGTTTTCACTTTAAACTCTTTTCCAAAGATGATACTGCATGCCCCATAGCACTGTTAGAGCAAATTGCAGCCTCTTAGACCTATTTTGCTTCTTGACACTAAAAACCTCAAAAGTAGTTGAGGAACACCTCCTGAGTCCATGCACCACAAAGGGAAAACAAATGATTTTAAACTCTGTGGCTAATGGTGGAACAAGAATAAATGGATATTATCTGGATATAAATTATTTGAGCCTGAAAATTAAAAGAAGGTTTCTAACTATTAGAGCAGCAAGTTCTGGAACAATTTTCTAAAGGCAGATATGGTGAAATACTGAGCTGTACACTGGAAATAGATGAGTGTCTGGAAGAGATTACACAATGCAGTGTTTGTAACAGCATGCCTTTTTCCTCTCTTTCTCATTTCTTAGGCTAAGCCATCTAGGTGAATGCTTTTTTCTATTCTACTCCAATTTGTTCTGTTTTTTTAAACAGTATCACTCCTGTTGCAGTGCCTTCTACAGTTAAAAACAGGCAGTGACCAAGATCTGTAGGTCTGTCAAGTGGGGTGCCATTCATAGAATCGTAGAACAGTTACAGCTGGAAGAGACCTTGGAGATCATCAAGTGCAGCCTTTGTCCTAGCCCTATCAGCCTGCTAAATGATGCCCCCCAATGCAACATCTACCTGTCTCTTAAACACCTCCAGGGATGGGGACTCAAGCACCTCCCTGGGCAGCCTGTTCCAATGGCTGACAACCCTTTCAGCAAAGAAATTCCTCCTAATGTCTAGCCTGAACCTCCCCTGGTGCAATTTCCATCCATTTCCCCTTGTCCTATCACTCTCCACTAGGGAGAACTTCCCTTCAGGTAGTTATAGAGAGTGATGAGGTCTCCCCTCAACCTTCTCTTTTCCAGGCTAAAGAGACCCAGATCCCTCAGTCTTTCCTCATAAGATCCCTCGGTCTTTCCTCAGGGCATTTCCTGCCTGGCATTCTGACCAAAGAAGCAAAGGTTTTTCTTGAATTCCCAGCAAAACTCTAAAACAGTGTCAACAACAGCTGCTGCAGTAACGTGCTTTGCATTTTCCCTTTGCAGTCAACATTTTCATGTGACTTGGATGTTTAATTTCATTTAAGAAAACATAATTTGTGTCAGCTAAATATTGATGTTTGAAAGTGAAAGTACTTGAAAAATAAATCTTTAAAATATTCTAAAATACCGAAGTTTCAGGAAAAAGTCTACAAATTATCAGGTCTGTGTCTGAGATCTACTTTTGCTAAGGATGTTTCCTCGAGAAGTTGTCCCTTGTTGTTTCCTCATGCACCTAATTATTTTGTGATGCCATCCTGCTACCTAAACAATCTTCCGAAATAGCTAAGAAACATGTAAAATCTCTTCATCTTGTAGATAGGCTGCGGGATGCTTCATTTTTTTGTGTGAATAGGTTCATGTCAAAAAGCATTGTATGTTCTAGAAAGAACAGGCTTGTTGAGTTGTCTTGGCTCATGCAGGACGGGAAGCAGAGCAAGATGGAGTTCCCTGTTCTGTATTTATACAAATATATGCATTATAATAAATTGTGGAGTAGCAGAGCCATACGAGAAAATTAAGAGGTTAACTTCTAAGGACCATTCAGCAATCCTGACATGGTACTGAGCAGTCTTACTCTTGCAAATAATCCCATTGTGTCTATGTCATTCAGTATTAGAGGAGCTATTAATTCTTATATTATGTGACATTATGTTGAAATCTCATTGCACACTTGTAATGTTCCATATCCTTCTGTACCATCAGATGAAACACAGTGTGACACCACAGGAAGAGAAAATTTGTCTTTATGATGTAAATGTAAAGTGAGCCTTGTGCAATCAATTTTATACCCAGTTAAGTCTTTTAAAGAGGAATGGGTCTATGGTCATTTGGTACGTAGCATACTGCTAGCATGGAGCCACATTAGGAAGAAGTGACAAACACTAGGCAGAGAGTTAATACATATGTACTACTCCAGAGCTTAGTAAAAGTTAGCACGAGTGACATTATTTCATTATCTTATAGCTGCTGTACCAAATTGTCACATGCAGTCAAATATATAAACACTTATCATATAAAAAGGTCTACAGTAAGAATTGCCCTAGCAACAGATTAGATAAAGAGTTGTAAAATTAAGTATAATATTACTCCTTAAAAGGTACAATGTCAATAGGGGATTATGCAGTGAGTCTCTCCCCCAAAGAGCAAATAGTAGTAGACAGTTGCTGTCTGTCAATGTAATCAAAAACCGTAGGAGGGAAAGTGTTTGTGCAATTAAGATTATGAAGGTAAACTGCTACCTAAGTAGCTAGACAGGTGGCTGTCAGTAATGTGCTTGCATTTCTTACCCACCTGAGTAATAATAAGCTTCCAAACTTCACAGTTACCCAAAACAATGTGAAAACTTATATTCAGGTTACTGCCTTCCATCCCTCCCTTTTCTCCTTCCCTCTCTTCCCATTGCTTTGTGTTCCCTCAGAATTATGTCCCTACTGCAAGACCCTTGGAGCAGGGACTAGATTTGATTTAATGTTTGAAGAGAGACCAACATAAGCTGAATCCTGATTGTGGCTGAAGCCTTGACTGCCGTGAAAATTGCAGTAAAAATTATAATTATTGTTTGAATTTCACTTGAATAGTGTGAGTAGCATGAGCTTGATGAGCTGCCAATGGTAACTATGTACTGAGCAGAGCCTGTTGTGTGACCTTGCATAAGCCATTTCACCTTTCTGAGTTTTCCTGGCTGTAAGATGAGAGGGAGATAATTCCTTAAAAAATGCTCTACAGGTATGGGGTGGTGTTACTGCAAAGAACTGATTGCATGTGGATTCTGGGTCTGCTTAAGCACAACATGACTCCTCACCCTTAGAAAAACTCAGAGATCTCTAGGTCATCTTAGTAGTAGTCAGCGTAAACAAGGAAAGATGGGAATTACCTAGACTAGGGAGAAAAAAGATTAAGCATATTTTTGGATGTACATGACTGTGAGGAACCATCTGTAGCATGATAAATAGTGGCATACATAGATAAACACACTGGGTTGTCATTCCAAACAACATATTCCGTGTGTTTATCTCTGCATTAATGAGGTACTCAGCTCCATTTTGACATCTGTCTCTTTGCAGTCATGACAGTGCAGTTCTGAATTTGAGACCAAAATTAATAGATTATTTTAACCTTTCATTCTGTGCACTGGAACTTCATGTGATGCAACACATTTGGCCAAACCAGCTTTTTTCCCTTAGATGACAAGACCAAAATGACAGCATAATGTAAGCAGATGACATGGCTTGAAATGCATCAGATCAGGAAGCCAAGTAAGTACTGAGGTGATGATCATTGTGGGCAGGCTTGAGAGGACTGCTGTTGTACAAGGAGGAGTCACTGGCAGATAAGCAAGGTTTAACTGATCTATTTATTTGGTTACTTCAGCATGCAGCAGTGTGTTTGACTTGCTTTTTCTTTCAGAAAAGAACCGCAGCATATCCAAATATATAGCTTATGGCTCATTTACTCACAGTGCCAGTGTGTGCCAACACAGTGACTGTCTTTTGAACTTATATGAGTGCCAGATTGTTCAGACCACTGGTTTTCAGCATCCCCGGCATGCTGGTGTGCAGGAGGGATTTCTGTTGGCAGGAATTGCTGCAGGGAACAGAAGTACAGTTGGTACCTAATGGGTTACCGAAGATGTTCAAGCCACATCCTGGGACCATGCAGCTGAGTGCATTAGCTTTACATTCCCACAACATTTAGTATTTTATTTTTTCCTTCTTTCTGTGTATGTTCTGGTTGTTCAATTATGACTGCTTTGAGTGGATAGGTGGTGGCATGAAGGAAGGATGGCATATGTAAAGAGCATCTGTTTATAGAGTGACTTAGAGGAATAGCAGCCAGTGATGATTTTCTGCAGCTGTGTGAAGAGACACAACCTCATTGTGCTAAGGACCAAATCTTGGAGACTTTCAGTGCTCTCCTCTGTAAATCAGAATTTAGTTTAAGTCTCAATAAAAAAAAGAGGACTTTCTCCTTCTTCACTGTTGGGTCCACTCATGGAAATATTTTTCTTAGAAATACATTCACCCTTTTGGAAAACAGTCTAAGCAACGGAGTTAATGCTCATGAGGAAATTCAGGTAGCACACAATTACAGAAATGGGTAATTAAGCACCCTTTGTGCAGTCATGGTTGATGGCTGCCTAAGTGGGCTCCACTGAAACATTTTAAAAGCAACTGGGTAGTCATTTGTGGTGCATTGCCGCAAGCTAGATTCCTGATGTCTCAGGAACAGAGAAAAGCCTGCAAATTGTCTCTTAGAAATTCTCAAAGGCTATTCATGCTCTGTAGGCTCTGGTTGTCACTTTAGTTGTGGTTCTGACAGGAAAACTGATGTGAGCCTGAAAGTAAAGGGATAATAGTGAGACTCCAGGTAAATAATCTTTTCTGTTGTACAGGTATATCTGTTTCTTCTCTAATGGATGAGTTTCCTTCCAAAAAAGCCTGAAAGCAATAAGATGACAGTTTTCACCCAAGGGTAGTAATCTGGGAAAGATATGGTTCCTATTCCTGAACTGAGTTTTAGCACTAACAGCAGAGATGATAGATGGTTAATTTCAATCATAATCACTTAGAAAAATCTGATGTGGGGCACAGTTCCATGACAGCAGTGCCAATAAGGATAATTTTATTCTTCAATGAGTTTTTGGGTGGTACTTACTTTATGCACTGAGAACCCTTGATTGGTTATTTCTTGAGTCACATTTTGTCGATGAAACTTCTGCTCCAAGGCCAGGGAATGCTTCTGGCTAAGGGGAAAAAATAATCCATATTTTGGCAGCAAATTTTATGACATACTGGGTGATGTCATTAAGGGAGCTGTTAACAATCTGTCATTTAAGGAACAGCTTTGGCTAGTCCAATATAAGGGAAGTGATTTAATTCCATGTCTGCGTGGATTTCTATGTAATCAGTGGAGGCCCAGGAGGATTAAAAGGCACAGTATGATACTTTCCTGATTGCTTTGCTGTCATCTCAAATTTATGGCCTAAAATGCGTGAGAATAAAGCGTTCATGCCCAGAGGAGCTTATGAGGGTGTGTTACAGGGTGCTCCTCCAATTACCCATAGCTATGGTGACTATACAGAGTAAGCACTCTTGTGCAAAGTGTAATTGGGATGACTGTAGCATCTAGCCCAGGTTATGCAGATATGGCTACTGAAAAATGGCAGGGGGAAGAAAACTCTTCAGGAACTCTGCTCCTTTAGTGGTGGAGGGCTGCACATTAACCTAACAAGTACTCATGCCCTGAAGTTTATTGTGGCTGTTATAGCTTTCTGTCAGACTTCATTTCACCTCCAGGTGACTTGATTTTGTCTTCCATAAGCTTTGCCATGAGTCAGAGAACTGAAGGTATGGATGTCCCATAGGGACGACAGCTCACTGGAAATGGAAGGAGAGCATGTTCTTTTATGTTGCATTTTTGAAAGCTCCTCAGCTCTTCAATGCAGTGTTCTGTTTCTGTTGGTTATTTGTGTTATAGGTCAGAGAGCCTAATAGCAGAAAATCATCCCACAATGTGGTTTGGACATGTTGCATAGCATATCTAGCCTCCTCCTGCTTTACTGTAGGATACAGAAAGCTGTTTCAGGAGTACCACCATCAGGAACCAAGGTGGTCCTTCTCCCCATCCCTGCAGTGTGTAGAGCATGGTGGTGTGATGCTGGTGTGGGGATACATGGTGATAGCTCCAGCTGGTTGCTAAAGGATATGTAGGTTGCTTCAGAAAAGGATTAGACAATTAAGAGATCCAGTCATGGTTATTCTGCATGCAAGTCAATGATTCACATTCTGGGGAGCAGACTGGTGGGAGTAAGGAGAATGTGATAGGGGAAGAACACTCCCTCTTGCTTCTGAGTGTCTGAGATGTTCTGCTGTTGGGACTGTAATTCCAGGCTAGAGGAATCTTTAGTCTCTCCAAGTATATCTGTTCTTGTGTATTAATTGCTCCTTTGCAGGCAGGTTTAATGGAGATTATTTGTTCTTTCTGTGGGCCATGAAGTGCCAGTCAGAGGATTGCCTAATCATTATCATCCTGGTTTGAATCTTGAAAGTAGTTTGGAAGACTTTTTATAAAATGAATGTACAGATCTACAGCCTTTAAGGTTGGACAGATCCATTAGCCAGCTTTACTGGATAACATAAACCATAGAATTCTACCAAACTATTGCTGTACAGAGCCCAAGTATGCTAATATTTGTTCCTTTACTCTGCTAGAAACTGTAACGAGATGCAGTAAGTATTTACTGCCACAGTCAGGATCATTCTTTTCCCTTCCCAGGAGATGTCTGTTGAGTTTATCTTCTCCAGATATCCTGTGATTTAAAAAAATATAGTTGTGGCTGAGTTAGTAAATGTTTGGAGCATAACATCTGTGAATGAAAATGTGCCCTAAAGTAGGAGCAGTATCTAATAATAGGTAATTAGTGTTTACACAATGGCTTTCAATCATTTAAAAATATTTTGTACAAAATGATAAAACTGAGTATCACTGTCCCAGTTTTTTGGGTCTCAGTAACTGAGGACAAAATGCTTTGCTGTCTGCCCATTCTTGTGTGTACATCAGTTGCAGAGCCCAGGATATATTCCAGCCTCTTCCTCTGCTCTGGTGTTGTCTGGTGTTGTTTCTGCAAGTGGTTGAGCATGGAAGAGTGGAGGACCATAGCTTCAATAACTTGGTTTCTGAAATGCAACTGTTGTCCTCAGAGTCTCTGGCAGATGGTGGGAATGATGTGGTGAGGATGAAAGGTCAGAGGTAGGAGTGGAGCACACTGCAGTCATGAGAGCTGGAGATGTATTACATAGTGAGAAACAGAATTAGCATCAATGTGGACTCAGATGCAACTGCTGATGATACATGCGAGAAAAATTTGGAACTTAAGCAAAAAGACAGGGGTGGATGATAATGCTAATTTTTTATTTTTTTTTAAAGAAAAGGTTTTCTGTGGAGGACAAAAAAGCAGCAGAAAGGGTAAATGTGTCTACAAGAAAATTTATGACAGTTAAGTGCTGGCATGTGAGGGAGTGTTAGAAATGGGAAAATACCTGCCTAAGAGAGAAAAATTTAGCTATGCAATGATTGTCTGTAAAAAGAAAGTTTAGTACAAAAAATCATCTCTTGCAGCTTTTTCAAACATATCTTAATTGTCTAATTTCTAATAAGCTGCAAGGCTTGCATCATTTTTACAGAATTCCTCTAAGCAGAAATTAAAACAAAACAAAACAAAACAAAACACAAAAGGTCAGCAGAATGAGATTTTTGGTTTCCAAAAATAGTGTGCCAAGAGTGGAGGGTTTTTCTTCCTCCTGATTGCAAGAGAAATCACTCTGCAGTGTTTTATTGAAAAACAAGTGGTATTGAGAAAAAGAATAATTGGTAAGTGATTTTTCTCCCTTTCTATTCTCTAAGCTGGATTTTGTTGTGTTGTCTAGATGAAATATTCACGATGACACTGACCCCTTTCTTGTGCAATTTGTCCAGTGTTTGCTTGGAGATGTTCAGAAGTAGTGGAGCAGAAAATCCCTTGCTACAGCCAGCATTTGCTGGGGATTACACTTCACAGTGGTGTATGCTTGAGGAGATTCACTGGACGAAGCCATGAAACAACTGTATGGTTTCAAGACTAGAAGTCTTTTGTGAGTGTGCTCTAGCCAAACACCCTGCCCAGAGACGGAAAGCTGTATCAAAGGCATAAAAATCCAGAAGATACTGAACAGTTCTTTGAAGTGTGCACATTTGAGCTTCAGGTTAGCAAGAGAGATGAAGATAGTGCTGCCTCTTCTTTTCAGTTCTTAGGAAGAGCATTTTTGGTGTCAACTGGGGCTCCCCATTTCTTGAAGTAATCCTGAGTATTTGCTGACGTGTCATGCTTGACAATTCTGCCTTCACTGCACTGCCCCTGTGAAGGGCATTCTTAAGCATGGGGCTTAAGTCTCAGTTAACTGAACTATCAAGATAAGCAGGGTTACCACGGGATTTGTATTCTCTCTTTTGATAATTGGCCAAGTTTGCTAGAACTCAGACTTGAGAGCTCGTCAGGGTAGTGGCTTCTCTTGGTTTCTAAGAAGCACATGCTTCTCTTTGGGTACTGCAAGTGATACTGCAAGGGAAACTGCAATTAGAACACTTAATTACTTACTAACTTCTCCTGCTTCCTAGTCTCTCTCCATTATGGTATTGTTGCATTTTGCTCATTACAGACAGCTAACGATGGCTGGCAGCAGAGCAGGTGCAACCTGCAGCATGAGTGAGCCCTTGGCTGCTCTGTTCTGTGTGTCAGATGTGTTACAGCAGACATCATGCTCTAGTGTTGGTGTTTTGGGAGCTGGGAGCAATGGTGTTATCCCTTCCAGCTTAAGCAGCTGTGTCAGATAGGCAGCGAGCACAGCATCTGATGTCCTGCTTCCTCCCCGAACTTCCCTTGTATTCTCTAGAATTTTTGGGCTAATGACCATGAATTGAGCTGAGATGTTTCTAAAGATTGTTCTCCCAAACTTCACTGACAGATATTAGAGGTAATTGCATATCATCTTGCTCCATGGTCCTCAGTTCTAATCGCTTGGTCTCTTTCTCTGTGTCGCTATAGCACAGTTTGGCTCTGTGTTCAGTCCACTCTGCTCATGCCTGCTGAAAGTCTTTATACCAAACAGCTGCCATAAATGTACAGTATCAACTTTCCTAACCTGGTTAACTCACTTTTTTTTTTTCATTATTTGATTATTACAATATCAAAAGGTCTGAGTGCCTTTGTGGGTGGATGACTAAAGAATGTATTTTTGTGAAAAGGATCTCTTTTTTAGTTTGGAAGGAATTCTAAAAAAGCCTGTAAAACCTTAATGATATTTATTCTACTCATCTGACCTAAAAATAGCTAAAGCAATTTGAGTAGGAATGAAAAATCACTTGCATGTGGAGTTTCAGCTCCAAGTGGAAGGCAACCTACTCTCAAATCAGTGAGGTAAAAGTCAGGATTTCCTACTTTAGAATCTCAATTTTGATGCTTTGCGAAAGTGCTCCTGGCTCTAAGCACATCCTACACTTTCTTCTTCAAGTCAGTTACGTGGATTACTTGATACCTAGCTCTGCTGTAGAAATGTGATAGTTAACATTTCTTAAAGTGCCTGGTAAATCATGTGCTGCTTTGTAGTTGAGATGCATTTGGATGTAACCTCTAGCATCATTTCATGTAGGTGATGCCATGTTGGCTGGGTTTCCTTGGGAGTTATTGTTGGAGAAAAAAAAGGTTAATATATAACCTGCTAAAAGCCTGTTAGGGCCATAGGAAAAAAAATGTTTCTCACCCATGCTTTGCTCTTTGATCTAAATTTTGGAGCACTTTGCAAACGTCCATAAGCTGAGCCTCTTAACCCTAGCAGGAGAAGGGCAGCTCTGCTTCTACTTAATGAGGAGAAAATTGAGGTTCAGCGAAACTTACACCAACAATTTAAACTCAAGATGCTGGTTTTCTGAGACTAGATCAGGGTTGCTTAGGAAAGATGTGACATGTTCAGCTCTAGTCTCTTAATAACCAGATTACCCCTGCTGTGACTGCCAAATATTACTCTAAATGGAGCTTCATGCTGAGTTACAACTGGTTGAATGTGAGAAGATTGACACTGTGTTAGCTAGAACACAGCCAGTGACCCTAACATGAAAATATGGCCTAGATCAACCAACAATTCAGTGCTGTATTTTCGATGAGATAATATTTAGTACTGAAAGACTTTCTTTCCGTCGTTTTCTTTCAATGGTTTGTAAATGGAGATGAATCCCAGGTATGTCTAAGGTCACACACCTGAGGTGCATTTGATGACAATCTTAGGGTAAAATGGTGTAATGAGAAGCCTGTACCGTGGAATGTCTCACAAGACAGTCGCCCTGTGTGTGTGTGCAGGGGGTTGGAGACCCCTGTGTAACGTGGTCTGCAGGAGTCTGATGCACAGGAGCTAAACAAGCAGCACACTAGCTACCTGCAATGCCAGAAGGACCTTACTTGAGCTCAGTATAAGAGCCTGGAGACTAGCACAAGATTGCAGTAAGAAGGAAGAAGTGCCCTCAAGCTGGTCTGTGTGCTAGAATCTGGTCTGGAGGGTAAAGGTGCCTCTTCTTTCATCTGGAAGTTCTATCTTCATTGATTTTCATAAACTATGAGTACAAAAGGAACCGCCTTGAACACCTAGTCTGACCTTGTGGTTAATGTGGCCCACAAGGCTTCCCTGAATTAATTCAAGTTTGAATTAAAGAAAGAAAAAAGAAAGAAAGAAGAAGAGACTGGATCCTCCTGCCAATACCTCAGATTGCTAACCAACTCGTGTTTCAAAACACTTACTCATAATACTGCAGTTACTATTTCTTGCAAGTTTCTTTCTAGTTCAGGTCTGGATTGGAGAGCGCTGATCAGTGTGTGTTTTTTCCATTCCCACCAAAAGCTTTGCATAGGCAGCAGGCTGTAAGGAAGGACTTGTTGCAAAAGCACTGGATGATTGAGTAGGGATAAGATGAATCTAGTCCACTTTGTTGCCATGTAGATGAAAGTTTGTAAGGGAGCAAAGACACCCTGCTCAACAGCCTGGGAGCAAACGACTGAGAAGACAGAGGCTGGGTGTGCTTGCAGTGAGATGAGCCAGAATTCCCATCCCTAATACCTGGGGGTGAAGAAGGAAGCTATACAAGTAGCTTGTCAGTTTATTTTGATAAGCTTTGAGGGTAGTCAACAGGTGAGATGAGTTAGGAAAAAGATACTCCGCGGCACAGCACCTGCCAGGCTTCTGACCACTAAACTCAAAGCTCATGGACCTGTGCCCTCTCACTTTGTAGGAAGAATGAGCCAACAGCAGCTGGACTGTCTGCAAAGTCAGAGGACTGTTTCTGGTTTTTGCTCTTCTCTATCCCTTCTTCTCAGGAGAACATGACTCAACAGCCCTTCAGGGACAGGGCTGTACTCAAGCCTGAAGCATGAGGTCAAGGTGCCTGGCTTGGCTTGGCTGCTGAAAGCAGTATATTCCTCTTGACAAGAAGCAAGTAAGGATCAGACTGCACAAAAGTCAGTGTAGTCTTGGCAGTGTGTGAGATAACTGTCTAGGCTAAATATCTCAACATCTTGTTGTTTGCAGTGTGAGTATAGTTTTACTGCTATATCTGGGGCAGTTTTTTCCACTGATGTGTGCTTCCCAGCAGGAAAGGGGAATGCAAGCCAAAGTTTGCGTAGATGAAAGGATGCTGGGAGCTCCTGACCTGCCATATCAATCATAACAAACTTCTCTCCTCTTACAGTTCAACACATCCAGAAAACACAGCATTTTTCTGCACTCTGTTCAGCTGCTAAAATTCTCCAGGCATCACCCTGGTGCCAAGCTACTCATACATCCTGCCCACATATCTGATTCACCCTGCTCTCAGTGATGATGATCTGTGTCCTCATTCCTCTCTCTGCCATGGTCAGTAGCGACCTGGCTGTCAGGTCTGTCCAGCTGAGATGCCAAAGACTAAGTCCAACATTAGTTGCTTGTATTTTATTAAAATATCTTCAGTGAGTAAGAGTTTTTCTATGGTTAACAGCATTTAAAAGTGTTGCATAAAATGCTGGCTTCTAAGGAAGACCTGATTTCCAAAACAAAAATTGATTGCTTTTCCTGACTCTGTTTCCAATGTATTAATTTCCTGCAAATCCCTTAAGTGATGGATGGTCATGCAAAACCAGCCACAGAATATTTAAGTTAGAACATGCAAATTACCTTCTTGTGGTTAAATTTTAGAAGTCTGTTTAAAGAAAAAGAAGATTTCGTTAAAAAAAGAAATCAGAGGCTCATGGCTACCCAACTTCACTGCAATAGATAACAGAGCACTTGCAAACAGTGCTGACAGCTTGAGACACATTGCTGGGGGTTAGCAGTGTTGTGACAGAGCATGTCTAACCTCCTAACTGACTATGTTCTCCTATCTCTGGCCCTACTAATTACCATGCAGCACAACTAAATAAATAATGCATGCTGCATTCCTCTGAACTTATAAATAGGTGAGTGTTATACAGTCATATGGATCTTCCCATTAATGGTGTGCTGTAGTGTCCTATCTGCTTCAGTAGACAATTTGTTAGGGCATCTGTCCTGCTTTCTGGTGAGAGACTCAGTAAGAGGTGACACTTTTCAGCTTCTCTGCATTTCCTAGATGCATGCTAGTAATGCTGTGTCTCACATCCCTAATCCATAATGCTATGGCTGAGAGCTGTTGATTTACATGAATCACATTCTGGCTTTGGCCACTATCAGTTCACATTGTAAAAGGTTTTTTCCAATGCTGAACAGCAATAAGGAGACAATTTCAGTGCCTGTTTATGGGATTTAATGACAAAATTGGTTCAGAAGTAACATATGCAAAGTATTTCCAAATCCATCAGAGGAAACAACTTGGGGAAAAAAATTGGTTCTTTTCTGAACTAACCTCATGGTGTAATTCCAAGATAAACCATATAGCTGATCGGAAATTTTGACAAGAAGTTTTTTTATTAGAAAATGCTGATTTGCAATAAATAAGCAAAGCCCCACGTAGCACTGTGCCAGTTCCAGCAAAACTGAAGGTAATAGGAAAGGTGTTTCTGGTCTAGGGCAGGAATTACCAAGGCAAATGCTCCAGAGGAGCTTTTGTCTGAGATACTGAATGTCCACTATCAAGTCTTCCCCTTGAATCAAAAAGCCTAGATATCTGTATCTTAGACATTCCTTGCTGCCCAGGAGGATACCCTGACACAATCCTGGATGTCCCAGGATATCTCTTTTTTTATGGAAAACTTCAGAAGGGTTTCAGTTGCATCATGATGAGGAGTGGGCATCTTGTAGGTTTTGCAGAAAAGCCATTCCCTCTCCAGGGTAACAGCACACCCAGAGGACCATCATGCAGTGCTAAAAGCCAGTGTAAACTGTTCCTTCCCCCCTCACCTGCAAACAGAGTCACTTGTGGCAGCGCACAGGAGTCTCTGAGATGTCCTTTCCTGAATCACCATGTGTACTGTTAGGCCCTGGCAGATGAACCTTAGGACTAAAGGGTGGGTCCAGCTCTGCGCATGCTGTGTCTCACCTAAAAGAATCCATAGTGCAGACTCGAGGGTGCTATCTGCTATCCTCTTTTTATCAGCGCGCTTGGAAAAGGCGCTGAGGAGGAGCGTGGGTGGAACCCTCCCTGGATCTTCCTTCCCGAAGCCTAGCCATACATACACATATACATACACGTGTGCTGTGCTGCTGGACTGGCTGAGCCCAGCCTGGTTGGGCAGGGTCCCCTGCAGGCCTTGGTGTTTCCAGCTGTGCTCCTGCCAGGCACTCAGCAGGAAGTTAGGAAAGGAGAAATTTTCTTATGTGCACTGTCCTACCGTGCAGAACAAAACACACAGAACCAGGTCTTAAGGCTATTGTTGTGTTTACCACTTATGGAGGGAATAAATAGGCCAAATAAATAACTGAAAAAAGGCCAAAGGCTTTTTGTCAATGGCTGCTCTTTAATTGTGTTTGGATCCTCTTCCCTCCTGCCTTGTAACTTACAGGAAGCCCTTTAGTACTAGTTCTCATTAATAAATGAATGAGTCCTTGTCAAAGATAATGCATTCCCATATGCTTTTCCCAGATTTAGAACCACAGAATGGTTTAGGTTGGAAGGGACCTTAAAGATCATCCAGTTCCAGCCCTCCTGCCATGGGCAGTGACACCTTCCACTAGAATATTTATTATCTCTCCTTCCTGGCTTCTATAGGAATTCAAAGTATTTCTCCTTATCTTAGTGTGGGGTATTGCATTGTCTTTTTTTGTATGAGGAAAATAATGAAAGGTTGCTATAAACCATATGTTTTCTGTCTAAAATCTCATCACTGTTGCCTTCTGAAGGAAAAAAAGTTTGTAATGTGTGTACTTTCCTCACTGAAAATTAATTTCTTTGATCACAGAAAGAGAGTAACATTACCTGTAATTACATGACTAAGAGCTACAGTCTTTAGCCATTTTTGGAAGCTCTTCCATGTTGTAACATAGATAACAATGTAGTCAGATTAACTGTAGAAGAGGAATGTTTTATCCTTTATCCTTTCCTGTCTTTACTTCTCTCTTGCCCTTTTCTATCTTCTCCAGACTGTAGGTCTGTTTACTTCTTAGTCTTTGGCCAAGCAATATTTAAGTCTATGAGACCAAAGTCTGAGCAGGGACTTTTGAATGTCACATGTGTCCATAAAAACCCAAAATGTGCTGATGTATTAATGCATATATTTCTGTTTTAAATGCTGCAACTTTGCACTTCTCTGTGCAAACTGTTCTTTTCTCCTTTTAATTATTTGTGTCTTTTTATATCAAAACAATTTGAATCTATTTCTGTTGCAAGATGGTGTAGGGTAATGATAGGCATTTTGGGTTTCTTTGTTGAGCTGCAGACAGTGTTTTAAAAGCCCTGTAGCTTTATTTGATGCTTAGAATGTCATGCTACTTAGAAACTAGCATCTTCATCAGGGCTCACTTATGAAAGGACAATGTAACTTCCTGTGCTCATTGACAATCCTTGGAGCTCATTTCGCTCCCTGCTTTTTTTTCAGAGGCTATATTTGAAGTAGGTAAGATCACTGAAACCATGTTGAGATGTGAGAAGCTCCAGATAAATTAGATGACTGAAATAACAGTGATTGCTTTTAACTTGATTTCTCTTTTTCTCTGTTTGCAGGCAGATGGGAGAAAAGGTCTGTACTGCTGCAGTCATTTACATGATTGCCTACTTTTTCCTTTGACCTGAGAACCTGAGTAGTGGTAGCTGGCATAAGTTCTAGTCAGGCATTGAGAGGCCTAAGTGAACAAGAAATTTCTTTGTTTAACCCTTCCCTACTGTTTCTCCTGAATACAGCTAATTTCCATCACTTCCACACAGAGACATTTTAAAGTTGAATAGTGATTAAAGATGTTTTAAACTATCAAGCTTTCTTTGTGTGAAAAGATCTGCATTTAACAGTTGATTTTATTAACAATTCAAATGTAACTGATGAGTTTTCTGTATATTGTGTCAGTCTTTGTGGGAAATACACATTTCTGCAAACACGAAAGAGCTCAGAAAGTACATGTGGTGTATGTTCATTACTCATCTGAATTCATCTTTTCTACCTGCAAATGGTAGTGGGTGGTATTTTGCAAGATAAATTTGAGATGACAGCAACATTCAAAAACTTGAAGCAGACTCCTTGAGAACAAGGAAGCTAGAAGAGTATTAGAATGTATCTGAATGTACATGCTGGTCAGGAAGATAAAACTGGTCAGTTTGTGGATATATACTTTACAGAGGTCATGACTACGAATACGGTTTACATCCTTTTAGTAAGAAGATCTAGTTGTCTAGGTAGGCAGAAACTAGAAATGCTAACCCAGAAATGATATCCTTGGAAAATAACCTTGACTGTCATGGCTGAGAATGTACCTTCAGGGAGCTGAATGCAGCATGATGAGGACTTTAAAGAACAGAGAGGCAGAAGAGGGATTCTGTTCATTTTGTTCCAGAGCATTGCAGTGGTAAAAGGTGAGGTTTCCCAAAATATGAGCAGATCAACTTATGGTTCAATAAAGAGCCAAGTCAATAACTGTGCATAATTCCTTCCCACTGCTTTTCTAGAATGCTCTTTATTAATTTGGAGGGAATCCAGGAACTAGGCCTGTTGATGGGTACTGAACACAGATATGCCAGAGAAGGGCTGGATGTGAAGTTAAACATTTTCTTTTTTCCTTTTTTTTTTGCCAAACAAGTAGATATAAGGTGTTTTGTTTAAGAATTCAGATTTTAAATATAAGTAAAACTAAATTGCTTTGTCTTCTAACAAGTCTTGGGTTAACAAGGGCAAGATGTAGTGAGACTAGGGCTTTGTAAAAATAACAGAACAAAAATTCGTTGTACTAGAGAAGTTTTTCTAAACCATGAAAGAAAGAAACAATACTGAGGAAATTACTAATATAAAAGTGCTAGCGCTTCAGATCTGAGTACACAGGCAAAATCCAGGATTGAGTAGATAATTTTCTTCAGTGTGTTTTGGGGTGTCTCACTGCTTCTCTACTTTTGGGGTGTCTCACTGCTTCTCCACCTGAGCTCTTATTTGCCTATTTCCTTATCCCACATGTGCCTGTCCAGAACACTGCTCAGCAGAGCTCTTCTGCCCAGGTCCTTGTGTACACCCTTGCAGGTAAGCTTATCTGAGCTTGTGCCAGCCAGTCTCTGCCTTCTGTCTGAAAGGCAAAACAGTGGCAGAATCTGCCACTTTCTGCAAAGTTTAATTGAGATGTCATAATTAAGGCTCTTCCTTTACGTTCTGTCACTGCCCACTGGGCCTGGAAGGCTGATCCCATGAACAATTTGCTGAACAGAAAGCGGAGAAGTAGTTCAAAACAGGAGAGGTGGATTTAATATGCTGACAGATTCTGTCTGCCAAGTGATTTCTTGTAGTTAACCCAGACAGCTCAAAGCAGTGAAACCTCTGTAGGTACTCTCACTCCCTAGTTATTTCTCTTCAGTCTCCAGAAAAGTAAAAGATTCTTTTTTTGTGTTTGACAGCAGGGCCAGGGCATGGCATGGCTGTCACACAGACCATGATACTTTGCCATAAAAAATGAACCTAGCTAATACAGCTAACAATGGTCGTGGAGACAAAGCTTTAGTTTCAGCTTAAGGCATGTTGGAAAACCCTCTTGAACTCACTATCTGAGTGTCCATCATTTGGTTTGTTTTACCAGAGGCTATCCTCTCACAATGTTCCCTGTAGGAATTCCCAAATTTTGAGTGATTTTAAAATTATGAAATAAATTCATAGTGTTGTGAGAAGAGAGGAAGGAGTTGTACTCCCGTGTTTTCTGTTTTGCATGCTTCCTGAAATTGAAGCCCCTATACATAGGAGGCATTTAGCTGCTCTTGCATCTATTCTTCCAGTCCAACTTCATCACCAGTGGATAAATCAGCAACATTGCCCTTTCTGCAAATTACAGGATGAAAGAAGACAGTATTTTTTTTTTCCTGAGTATGCTTGCTCCTTTGAGAAATTAGGTTTTGGTTTCCTACTTAGGGTAGTGTTTGCAATCTGTCACTTCAGTGGGGCTATCTTGACAAGGCATCAACATTGCTTTCTTGTGCCTGTGTGAGATTGCATAGTCACACTGGTACAGTTTTCCCAACTATGCAGCAAATTTCTCCTCAGGCTTTCAGAACCTGTTGGAGATGTTGTTGAGATGGATACTCAGTTGTGATTAGGAACTGCCTCCTCTGTGGGTCAAGCTATGAACAGTCTATGACTGTCAGCACTGTTTGCTGCAGGTTGCACAATGATTTCCCTCCATAGAATGACTCATCTGTAATTAGTTGCCACTCACCTGACCTTGACATGGTCTTGTCTCAATGCTTTTCCAAATAGTTGCTAGTTCCCAAGCTAATACTGGTTTATTCCATCCCGTATGAGAAGAACAGGAAGTACCACAGAGAGTTTTGTAATGATGATAATATATTTTTTTTAAAGTGTTCCATAATAGGAATAAAGTCCTACAAGACTCTACACATCTGTGAATATTTGGAGAGCTGGGCAGTTCAGCACACAGCCTCCTTTATTTATGCTGATGGAAATTTCTGTTTTGCTGATAACATACATCCAAAATCTTCCAGGCTTTGGAACAACTCTCAGTCCTTTGGCTTTAGGTTCTGATTAGCGGTTGTCAGTGTCTCTCAGACTGATTTTAAACATTCCAGTTCTTGCAGAAACCTCTTTTAGCTGGCCTTAAGATATCAGTTGCAGATACTTTTAAGAGCTGAGAAAAGCAAGCTATGTAATACTTGCTCTGTAAGACTGTCAGATATGGCAGGTACACTCACTGCCCGAGCCACGAGTGTCACTGTGCATTGCTGCAGTCTGTATTCAGCTGTGAAAACACCGCTTCCTCTATCCTTGCTGTCCATTTGCCAAGACTCATAGAATCACAGAATGTTAGGGGTTGGAAGGGCCTTAGAAAGATCATCCAGTGCAACCCCCCTGCCAGAGCAGGATCACCTAGACGAGCTCACACGGGAATGTGACCAGGCAGCTCTGCAATGTCTCCAGAGGCTAGGAAAAGTGGTTTATTTTTTCCGCCTCAAGCGTGATTTACCTTCTAGGATGTTCTACTTTAAAAATACTTTTCTTTTAAATTATTTTGAATTCTTTTTTCTTTCAGATGTAGTTCATAAGGAAAGACTGGTGGTGGAAGGAAGGACTGGTGGTGTGTCAGGCATGAATCATGCAAAATCCTGTTACACAAATAATCTGTAGTGAGGAATCAGCAATTTTGTTATTTCTAAGGTTGTGCTAATAATTTTTAGCTTTGCTAAGGGAGGATTCTACTTCTTAGAAAATGTTAGATATTTTTTTGATCACCGGAGAAATTCTGGACAGACACAAAAAATAAAGTAAGTATGTGAGGTCCTGAGTTGTGTGTTTGGGTTGGAAGTGTGGCAATGGGCAGGATGAGTGGAGGTAAAAGTTATTCTCTCCAGCAACAGAATATTCATTTTCCTTTGTTTCTGAAAAGGAAATGGGAACAGAGGAATCCCTCATGAAATCTCTTTACCTTTTTCTTAATCCTTGCCTCTTCAGTGAGATTCCTTTTCAGTTAGAGAAGGAATAACTATAGTACTGCTGTGTGCAGAACATATGTTAGAACAGCCTGGAAATCTACTTTTGGGGTAGGTTTACAATCTGCTGCAGTGTGGGTTAGTGAGACTAATACACATGCACAAAATTGCCTTCATATTCGTCTGAACATCAAGAGTTACTGTTCCACGAAGAAATTATTCACTGCAGGTTGCTTTGGTAAATATTTACCCTGAGATCAATAAATCTTACTCATCTCAGCAGAAGTCAATATTTACTTACTAGTATTATTTTTTAAAAGAGGATTATTGATAAGAGTACAAAAAAGCCAGGGACAGGTGACAGGCTGCTGATAAATATCTTGAAGATGTTAAATCAGAATTGTCATGTGACAGCGAGGTAAATTACTAATATCTAGAAGATATAGTCTAGTTTTCAAAGGTAAATTACTAATATCAAGAAGATATAGTCTAATTTTCAAAGGTTAATTACTAATATCAAGAAGATATAGTCTAATTTTCAAAGTATATCAACTACATTTGAAATGTAGCAAGACTCAGAACACAAGTGCTTGCACATTGAGTATCTGGGAAAAGAGGGAATTACTTAGCCATTTTATGTTTACCAACTAGAAAATTTATGGTTCGTAAATTCAATGGTATTTTTTCTTGTGTTTCTTATAAAGTAACAGCTAGAGTTGCGAAGAGCCACAAGATCATGAAATAACTTGAATATGAGCTTTTTTCCCCTCAGAATGTGGCAAATACTGTACCCACAGATAGTCAAGAGTATTGTGCTTGCAGCCAAGAGAAAAAAAGTCTAGAGAACTAAAATCCTAACTTATTGGAGCTTGTTGGCATTTCTGGTGGACCTTTCATTGTTGAAGCTTTCTCAGAAGCAAGATTAAATTTCTAGTCAAAGCAAGGAGAAATAATAAAAAAGGAGAAATAAAGAAAATAACCCTACATTTTGCTTTCTTTTCAGTAACGTGGAGATGAACAAAATGCTTGGTTGGATGAATTTACACTCTCTCTCCCTCACTTTCCTTCAAAAAATTACAGAAAATAAGGCAATTTTTATTTTGATGATTCTTATTTCTCCTAATTCTACAGCACAATAGAAACCAGAAATATTTACAAAGCTTCCAGATCCATCCTGGACAAAAGGCTGCATGTTGTTTCAATTGGTAATAGTCATATTTCAAGATATCTTTTATGTTTCTAGAGCACAGATCTGTAAGGGAAGTAATACTATTATTTCATTGGTTTATATCAATTTGTTGACTTCTTTTGCAAGTCACAAGGGAACAAAAATAAAGGAAATACTGGATTTTTAATGGTGCTATGCTTCTGAAGATAGAAATGCTCAAGCAAGGGTCCAAAGTGGAAACTGAAGGAGACTACCTCATGATGCTTTTAATAATGTAGGAAGGGGGGTAAGTCAGTTGGTAGTAATTTTTTGCCTTTTAAAATACCCATAAAGACAGAAGAGCCTTCATAAGAAAACAAGAATCAAAAGGAATTCAAGTCACATAAATGTAAAGGAAAAACTTACTTTATACTAACTGAAAAGTGTGGCAAATAAAACTAGGTGAACCACATTTTGTGAGGAGAGTATCAAAGCTGATACAATTCCACCTACTGGGAAGGAGAAATCAGGAGAAAGAAATTTAAGTAATAACTGAAAAGAATGTGGTAAAGCATCCTAGAGGTATTTAAATCTCCCTTTCAGGGTGCCATACAAATAGGTATGTATCATAAAACAGAAACTCTACTGGAGGGTTTAAAAAGTAAGTTTTGAGTTCAGTCAACCTCAAGAAAGTTGCAGTTGCATAACAGAAGTCAATAGCTTAAACAGGGACTGAAAGAGTTGTAAAAAGTTGAAAATTTAGGCAAAGCCCAGGACTACTTCTGTACAGTAACTGTGTATAATTGCAGACCTAATTACACCTGGTCTTTGTTCACATTCTAACAAAGATGCTCACCTTGAAGTGTGCACTGACTTACTATCAGATGACTCACAGGAAAATAATGCTGTGGATGAGAATGCATTTTTTATTACCAGTGTCTCAAAAATAGTAATAAACCAGTAAGTACACTATATGCTGGAGGTAATGGCCACTGACCATGTGACTGCAGTGAGGCAGCTTAGATCTTAAGACATCTCCGAGGTAGATATCTACATCTGAAGCTTCCTTTATGGCTAAGCAAGAGAGAAAGGTTGCTGTGTCCTATTTGGGGATGAGAAAAATATTTACTCAGACACCTTGGAGGTGTCTGGTGTTTTCAATTGCCTCTTTTTGTTATTCCCTTTAAACAAAGTCTAGACAGCAAGTCAGCTGTACCTGTTCACCACACTGAAGTCTATATTTGAGAGGGTGAACACCCCTCCAAATGCTTCAGACTTATTTCTTGGAGCCACTTACAGATAATACATAATACATATTGGCTTGAAATCTTATAACCATATCAGAAAAAATATTCTCTTGATGCAGTGAGGGCCTTTGGCTTAGCTGAGAGGCTGATTTTAAACTACAAATATTTCTGTCCGTGGCCCCTGGTGTAACAGTGGCTAAATGTTTTATAGTTGGGCTGAGATCTAATTTTCCAGCGATGAGTTACTTTAAAGACAGAGTAAAGGTGATCTTTTAAAAACTTCTGCTTGCCTAGTTAATAGAGCAACCATGGGGGGGTGGGGGGGTGGTCTTGTGTGTCTGCTAAATAATCTCAAACTGAAGTATAGTCTAAAATGACCTTACATGACATTTTACTTCTTTTTTCATAAGTTGTATCTTCTGTATCATCTCCTTTCGGGAACAATCCTGGTTTTAGCCAAGTATTGAATTAAAAGTAGGTATTTCTTAGAAATGTTATAGTTTATACTGCTGTAGGAGAAAGTCAAAGGTCAAAAGTTTCATCTCATACTACATAAGCCACTACAAAAATGATTTTCTGAGTATGCATGTACATAATTTAACAGAGTACGTACAGAGTGTTCCTCCTTTTCTGAAGTGATCACAGGAAGGAAACCTGCTATCAGAATAAAATGCATATACATTAGGTAGGCAGAAAACATACTCTATGTATGAATTACCTGTGGTCATATGAATTATGGCATCTGTTGTCATCTCTGGTTAAAGGAGATAATACTCTTGTTTGCTGACCTCATTGTATTTGCTGTTGTTGCTTTAATATAGATGTATGCTGCAACAATCTGCTTAGATATCGCTTTTGAGTAGCTAGGAGCCCAAGCAAAGCTTTTCCTGTGTTAAACAAAATGGATATGCTTGTGCTGAGGCCTGAGGTACTCGAGCACAGCGCTCACTGCAGAGGTTCTGGTGCCCTCAGTTGTACTCACCAGCCCGCGCTCACCCACCAGCCTTGAGCAGGCAGAATGAGTCTCTGCAGACTTCAGAGGCAACACTGCAACCAGCAGATTTAGGTGAGATTAATTACCCTTTTTATAAGGAATAGTTGATAGCATCCTAATCTGCACAGCTAGATGCAGGGCTGTTGCTGAATAGATTCTGCTGTTGCTGGATATTTAGTATATCCTTATGTTTAATGGCTGCCATTACTTGTGTTACAATGGTGCCAAGAATCTCAAATTGAGCATCTATGCCTATTTTGGGCATTTCCTATCTGTGGGATGCTTGACTTTGCAAGCCTAAACTTCACACTTTTACCATGGGATAATTAACATTATACTCACTTCTACCATGGGATAATTAACATTATAGTTCATAAGGGAATACACAAGAATAAAGGATTCAACAGAAACTATTATCTTTAATTAAAATAACAATTTAACTAACGAATACTTTTCCTGTAGCTTTGTTTGCTTTAATGATGCCAGTGGGCAAGGTTATTGCAGAGTAGTAGCAATATATGCATTGAAGTTGCTAAACAAAATGAGATGAGTCAATTTCAGTTAATTCTAGTAAAATAATTAGCATTTGTTGAAGGGAAAAAGGACAAAAATGAATGCTGAAGAAAAATATTTACACCATCCGGAAGGGACTGAAAAATGAAAGGAAAAAAGTCTTTAGAAAAATGCACTTTCAAGTGTCTCTGAGAAATTAATCAGAAACAAAATAAACAGCCATTGAATGATCAGAAATTCACTGTAGCAAAAGTGAAAATCTTTAGGAATAATTAAGGTGGATAAAATCTCCTTGCATTTCAAACAGTAGAAACAAAACCTTAATCATGCTAGGAGTCAAGTGTGGTAAGACAAAGACATCACTAATGGTGTCACAAATAAATCATCACTGGGCTGTGATCTTACTGTCACTGCACTGATCAAATGCTGGATTTTTTTTATTTGGCAAGTTTTTTACAAGGGGATTGCACAATTCTGCTGGATTTTTTAGTGTTTTTATACTATTGCAAAGTAAGGAACACCTAGAAGCCTGGATGTAAAATAAGAGAGGCATAAATGAGAATATATCAGAGATGCCTTAATAGGAATTTTTCTTCAGCCCTACAATGACCATTTTGATAAATTTTGTTATGCTGAAGTTAGGGGTGGTCTTGAAAAACTTAGCTGAAAATTGTGGGAATTCAGGGGATTTTTTTTTAAGAGAATATATTGGGCAAAAAATGTTTCATAGCAACTGTAATGCCTACAGCTCAGGGAGTATGTTCCAAAGAAAATCTGTTCAAGTGAGAAGCATCAAAGCGTTCAAGCAAGACCTTGAATGAGTTATTAAACCATAAATAGTCTGGGAATGAAGGTAGAAAAACAGATATGAAAGGGAAGGCACTGGATGTGATGAGCCTTCTGCAGAAGCTGTTTTTTTTTCCCCTGGCCTGCAATTTAGATGTGAATTTACTCTATGCTGCACATATTATTTATGTCTTTTCTCACCACCTTTTTATCTCATGATTTTGAGTTTGGAGTGACTTTAATGGGAACAAGGAACAAGCCTTAGCATAAAATAGAGATGTGATCCTGAGAGGCAGGGCAGGATTTAGCCCCTGTGAAGAACAAATGCTGAAATATTAAGGGTCATAACAGTTGCTGATTGCCTGCTGGAATTTCCCCTGAATTATTACCTAAAAATACTCACAAGTTTAAAAGAAAATTTCCCCCAAGTAAGCTATTTCTCTTTAGCCATTAATTGGAGAAAGAATACTGTGAGCCATCTGTTATTCTGCTCAATTTGTGCAAGTTATGAAGCAAATTTTAATGGGTTTTTTTTTCAGTTCACTGATTCCTCTAGTGATACAACATTTTGGAGTAATTATTTCAGCTGCTAAGATCATATAAAGTGCAGGTTTTCTATAAATACACACATAGATAAAAAGCTTAGCTTGCTTAGAGAGTAAGTGCTGCGACAAAAGGGTATTGATAAATAATAATAGCAAGGGTAATGTTTTCTTGCAGGTCAGTGATAAAATGTAAAGAAGAGTAGGGCTAGGAGCGAATGGCTTTAGGATCCCAGTGGAAACACACGTTCAAGAACAGTTCCCTAAGGAATGATCAATTACTCCAGCTTTAATCCTTCTAATGTATGTCATGTTGATTTCTATATTGTTCAAGTTAATCAAACATCATGGAGGAAGCAGGTTCTAAAATAGCTTTTAGAAGTCTATTATACCATCATGGTTACTTTCAGCAAGTTGAAACTCCGTAGAAAATCAAATTAGTTAGACAAAATCTGCTCGTTGTAAGCCTGTGTTGATTGGCATAATTATATTAGCCATCTTTATTTCCTTATTAATCAAATCCCTCTCAGCCATTTCAGTATTTCCTCTAGGATCACTGTCAGGCTGACAAGTCTTTAATTACCTGAGCTGCCTGAATATTACCTACTGAAAATACTGCACAACAGGACTTTTCTTCTAGTTGTCTGCAAGTTTATGACCTCACATTATGAAGAATAATATTGATGGTACAAGCACCTCTTTTAAAATTCTTAGTTGCATGTGGAGCAGATTATTTTAAATGTGGAAAAAACTAAGAAGGAGAACATAATAGCTTTGTTGCTTAGAGGATAACAAAAAGTCCACACTGGATGAGCAAGTAAAAGTAATTCATAGACATTAGCAATCAGGGCACATTACAGGCAGGCAGAAAGATAGCATGTGGCTTATATGGAAAACAATTTTCTGATTGCAGAGGATTTTAGCATTACCTCAGTCATTTGGAAATATGAGAGACTTGATAAGTGGAGAAATTTTACATGAAAGTAGTATTTATAAGTTACTACCTTCTGAGCATTTCTCCACTTATCTCTGGGCCTGTCAATCAATATTATTTTTTCTCAGCCATCAAAAATAAAAACAAATAAGAAAATTACTGAAGTTTTCTGAGATAAACTTTACTCCAAGTCCTAGCTTATGTATTCAAGTTTGGAAATATCAGAGTCTTACTCAAAATTAGAAAATATCGAAGTCTTACTCCAAATTAGAAGATCTTTCGCTCTCTGATAAAAGTAAAAAATGCAACTTTAGTTACATTTATTAATAATTAATAGGTACAGATTTCTAAACCTAATATCCTCAAGGAGAGATCTTACTTTCTTCCCTACCCACTCCTGGCTGCAGTGTCCCCATCAGTGCCCTGTTGTTAGCAGGGCTTTTCACTTACAAATGTGAAAGCATTCATAAAGACACTGAGCTTTGAAAACCAGAAAAGGAGTGGTTTTTCTTGTTCTCAGGTTACTAGAACTTCTGTAATTCTGTAGTTTCTTACTAAAAGAATAAAAGATGTTGTTTTAAAACTTCAGTCCTAAGTCCTTGAGCTTATAGTTGATGTAAGCAGACTGCTGTGCTCCCCTTGACCGTCTCCCTGCCCTGTGTTAGCTGTTGTATGAACAAACTGTTGGCCAAAGTCAGAGGGGAAAAAACTTTCTCAAAATCATATATTAAAAGTCTTGTCTTTGCATCAGAACATGGCATTATGTCTGTGGTGGGGAGTCTTGCTGCTGCTCCCTGGCCTGTATCACTGCCATTCACTTGCAGCAACTATGACTGAACCATGACATTGAAGAATCCTTCTTGCTTAGGAAGTGGTTTTATCACAAGGATGCTGATTTACAGTGCAAGATCATTGTGCTTTTCCTTGTACTAAGCATGATGTATGTGTATTTTTAGATGACATTTGTTCTTAAATGTTCATTCCTATATAAAACCAAGTTTAAATTCATAATTATTTCTTAGTTTTTCTCTTTTATCATGCCCATTATTTTTATCTCATAAATAAAACGTGCTCAGGGACAGACGTTTGCACAGATGGTATGTCTTAATGGGCTTTGTACCAGCCTAGTATTAAATGCTGTTGTCTATAATAGTTAACTTTCAGTTTTGAAATTCAGAGTTGGTAGCATTTTACCATGCCTGGTTGGATACAGTGACATTGGAATCCTGTGAAGTTTATTATTAGACTCACTGCTCTTCAAATTAGAGTTACTGGTTATGTCATTTGGGGGTATAGGTTATCTACTTGATATTTGTGTGTAGCACAAAATGTGCTCATTTTTGTATTCATGAAGTGTGCTGAGAATGTGACAGGTTGTGTACAACTGGCTCTGAGCACAGCATTTTTCTTTGTGTTTCAAGTGGAATCAGAACTCAATACTATGTTAAGGTCCCAATCCAACAGCTTTGGAAATTGCTTGTGGTTTGGATTTCCAGTGTCATTCCCTTTATCCCATGTTCTCTGGCTCACAGGCTGGTACAGCTGGAGTCATCAGTCCTGCACATCTAGAGTTTGCCCAGGGCTAAAGGAAAAAGGGAATGATGCTGCTGCTGTGTTCCTATCCTGATTCCCTGTTGGGTGTCAAGTAAGTAATTTCTTCCACTCCATGAATATTTAAAAACAGAGGGAAACTCCTTTCTTTGAAATTATTTGTCAGGCTATCAAAATTTACAGAGCATATGAAGGATTTTTTTACAGAAATTGTCTTCTGCATAATTCACCCATCTCATTTCTGATCAGCTCGGTCTTACCAGATCTTTCTGCTGACTCAGGCTGTGGTGATCATGTAATCTTACCAAATGTTTACAAACCCCACAGTGTCAGTTTGTTGCAGAGAAATGTACAGAGTATGTGATGTTTGGTATAGGGATTGATCACTGTTCTTACAAAATGTTGAGTGCTTTGTGATAGTTGCCTATGAAAATCATTTATTTGACTTGATCATATGCTCTCTGGAACCAGATTCAGTCCTTTTTGCTGAGTGCTTTATTAACATCATTTTATGAGAGGCAAGCATAGATGTTGCAGTTCTGGAAAACACCACATAGGCAATTAGTATTTCTTTTACAACCTCTAGTTCACCTTCCTCCTTCTTAGTGTTTAAGTCTTGCTGCCAATATATCTAATTGAATAGAAGCCTGTGATGGAAGTTAAGCATTCAAAACACGTGCTGGTTATAGCAAAATAACCATTATCCTTATGGGAATCGTATGTGCATACTGAGTGAGGGATTCGCCTCTTTGTTTCTAATTCCATGTCATTTAGAATTACCAAATGAATAGGAGTGTGTGTATCTGGGCTTGTTTTCATCCCCCTAATGAACAAAAGATCAAATCCTAATTAAGGAGAAATAATTATCAGTCCATCCTCTCAGAGTTCTCCTTTCTGTGTTCCACTGATATGGTTGTGAGTATGTAGAGATGCAGTCAAATATTAGTGGTGGTTTATAAACAAATTCTGATTTTTAATCCTGCAGCAGGTCTGTCTCGTTCACTGGTGAGCTAATAAAACAGTAAATATGATGGCTCCATAATTAGCCTGGTTTGTAAACAAGTACCACTATTTAGCTGAGAGTGCAAAATGCTCTTCAGCAGCATTCATCAAATAAACACTTACTTGGGCATATCTTTTGAAAAATGTGGATTATTATCTAATGGAGTGAAATTTCTTGCCAGACTGCAACATGGAGCTAAGGTGTGCCTTCAAACCAGCCCTGGCAATGAGGGGAAAACAGGGTGCCTGGGGGACAGCTGGTCATTGGAGGGGGCACCTACAGGTACCATATCCTCCATAGGACACCTCGTTTACACACTGCCCTGCTCATGTCTATCCCAGAGCTTATCAGACATGCCTGTCTGTACCATAGTCATTCCATCCTTCAGTCTTCTTGCTTCTTGTCAACGTATGCCAATCCCAGCCTGAAGTAAAGCCAAGAGGCACGGGTGCCTTTCCCTCCTCCAGGCACCAACTTGCCTGTCTGGGATTGTGGAAGCAATCATGGCATCTCATTCTGCCATTGTTCATCAGCTGCCTGTACCCCAGCAAGTGCTGGAGGTAATGATGATTTACAGCAACTGCTCTGTCTGGCAGCTTTAGGATGATCATGCCATAACAGCAGCTACAGCACATGAAGTGTCTCCTGTCTTATAGTCTCTGTACTGGAAGAGTACAAGTTGTTCTGAAAAATAGCTTTAAAAAATTGGACCCTCACTGACAATCTTCTATGCCAGTTTTAGCAAACGTTTGTGAGTGAGCTGAAAAGGATTTGGAAGATGTTTGCAACACAGACACCTTTGAAGCAGCATCAGTAGGAGTGTGGATGCCCCTGAATGCAGCAGGATAAACCAGACTGACTTATTACAGGCTGGAGTGTGGCAGTGGCATTTCTTTTAGCAGAGGCAAGTCATTTATTGTTTTAAGAGAAAAGAGTGGGTCAGTCTACCTGGAGGAAGAGAGGTGTCAGACCCATGTGATTTCTCTGAGAAACCTCTAAGACAGGCAGAAGGGAGAAAGCTCACAGTGCTCCTTGAACTGTTGTAGATGTGGTTCATGGGAGAGAGGGTTCAGCTTGATTCTCACGTTGCAATGGGAGTTTGCAAGGTGCAGGATTATGAAAGGAAGTTTGCTTTTGTACTTTGTGAAATAAGCATATTTAAAATGGAAAGAAAAACTTGAAATGCCGCAGACCATGAAATGAAAATTTCAAATGATGTTTCAGTATAGAATTAGGTGTTGGTGTTGGATGCTGTGCAGCCTGGGGATCATGCTGCAGTCCTAGGTCCTGCAGCCAGTCTGGAATCAGCAGGTTAATGTGGGACTCTCTGGTGCATTGGCTGACAGGGAAAAGTGAGCAGTGTGGGGCCCAGCAGGATTTCAGTCCTCATAGCTGCTGCCAGTTGTCTCTAGCTGTGGGTGCAGCGTGTCTCTGTGTTCAGGTTAGCTAGCTGGGGGAAGAGAACATCTTACACCCATGCATTTCAGATGCCTTTAGCTCATCTGCTTTTGGAATAACAGCAACTAAACAAGGTCTTAATTAAAAATGACTGTTGTCTGAAGATTGTTCTCTTCTCTTCAGCCTCAGTTATCTTGTGCATTGTAATTAAAAGAGCCCCCTGGAAAAATTAGAAAGAGGTGGGAGCAAAATCTCTGCAAGAGCACATCGAAGGCAAGAGCATTTCCTCCTAGTGATGGTCACACAGAGGCCAACCCTGAAAGTCACAGAGCAGGGTATGCATTTGCCACTGCACTAAAAATTATTGCTTTATTTTTTATTTCTTTATGATGATGATGATAGCTTAATTTCCATAAGCATCAAAGCATCTACATTTAGCCCACATCCAGGGCTAAACTATAATAATAGTTGCTTTATCACCCAGTGATCCCTCCCAAACTGAAAAGGGAGATTGGGAAAAGGAGAAGAGAGCTGCAGGTTAGAATGAAAACAGATTTAATGAAACAGCAAAATGAATACCAGTGCAAATACGAAGTATGCAAAGTTATACTCAGTCTAATAAATGTACTGTGGTCACAATAAACAGAAAAACAGTCTACAGGGACCCAGGCAGGAGGCCCTCCTGTCCTCTGGAAACTTGCCCCTTTATACTGAGCATAACATGTATGGTCTAGGATACACCTGTACCCAGTTCAGGTCTGACTTGAACTGCTAATGGCCTGTGATTCTGTCCCAGCAAAACCAGGACACCATGTGCCTCAGAATCCTTATTCATCTGCATCCCCAGTTAGTGAAGAGACGTTCTGTGTAGATGTAGTCAGAAAGACAGAGCAGACAAGAAGACTACATAGACTAAAGGAATATTGCCAAAGGTATTTAAACACACCATTTGCTTTAGCATGAGACATCTCTCTAAGGTCATAGGGATGATCAAGCCTTAGCAGGGAGTTGAATCCAGGTGCACTACTGAGTCCTCAACTAACCCCTGGATAATCACGCTGCCAAAGCTGGGCAGTGTAGAAATGCAAAGGTAAATGGATATCTGTGTGATCCTTATCCCAGTTTGACACAGTGAATTTAAAAAAATAGGTGGTTTAGGTGCAACCTTTGATTTCATAATGCTGTGATTAGCTTATTTAGTATTTCTCATCCATGTTGGTAACACAAGAATGGCATTTCAGAGATGCAGAATTGCAGAAAAAGTTTCTTATTTTCAAGGCATGTTTTATTCTTAAAGCAAGGACAAATAGTCCATCAAAATTCCTGCCCTGCATCATCTGAGCAGAGAAACTGGACTGAGTGATGTGCCAATGACGAATAGGCCTATTACCTTGTAAATTGTACTGTATAGTACCTCTCGTAACAATGCAAGATGCTAATGCATGTTTCTGATTTGATGATTTAATGCCTAATATGTTATTTTAGTTCTCATTCTGGAGGCAGTATAGAAAAGAAGAGATATATCTGATATAGAGTGAGGTTGAAAAGTTTGTTTCATGTAACCATGTGAAAAAGAACCATGCTTTAGATTAGTAATAATAATAAAAATAACAGTCTATAATTTACACTTTTTTGGTACCAAATTTGGAATAAAGATGTTGTCACTGTGGTATATTATCTAGTTATAGACAGTGGAGAATTTTCAGGGTTATGAAGTTAGGATAAAAGTTGACAATCTGAGCTAAAGTTTTGCCATCCCTGTGAGATTTGGATACTCTCTGTTCTAGGGGAGCATTCTTGCAAAGAATTCCATACAGGAATTTATCTGTATCGCCTTCTGTCTTAGAAGTAGTTAGCTTATTGGTTTCACTGATCAGTTCAGATGTTGATTAGAAGTGCCCTTCTTACTTTTGTTATGAATATATCCTGTAACAATATGTCTGTATGTGTTTGTTTTCTTAGTGTCCTCTAGCTTTACTAGATCTTTTTTTTCTGTGATAATAAATATGTAAATTCTTACCCCACTACTCTGTTTATATCAATCATAATCTGCTCTTTACTGCCCCTTGCTATACAAGCAAACTGTGTTCTTTTAGTCTCTTCTTGTAAGTCAAACAATCTTTCTTAGCATCGTAAGTGCCCCATCTCTAGTCTTGTTCCACTTTAATTTCACTATTCTTTAACATGTTTTTATACACAAGATTGTGGGGGAGGTCTCACCATTTGTTTGTGCAATGCTGCTAATTCTTCCTTCTTTATGTGGAAATACTTCTGATATGTTTTAGGACATTTTTTGTCATTTCTGCCTCATGTTGAGACATGGTTTGCTGTGATTCTGTGATCAGCCAGTGCTTCTGGCTGTTTAGAAGTGTCTGTCTAGACATCAAGGTGTCTGTCCTCTGCTATTTCCAGTTGATGAGCTCCCTACTTATACCAGAAATGCTCATTATTAGTCCCTTGCTGTATGACCTTGCACTTTGCACAATTGATTTCCATCCATTTCTATTAGTTCAGACCTCAAGGTCATCTGGTTATTACTGTGTGCAATCCCAGTTCTCGTCTGAATTGGCAGAACCTCTCTCCTAATTAGCAAATTATTACCACCTTCTTGCTTTTAGTTACAGTCTTCAATAAGATTGATCCCCAAAAGGAGTCTTTGAGGAAATCCCCTGGTTTGCTCTCGGGTGTCATTGTAAAGGCTCAACTGGCATCTGTTGGAATTTATCTCTGTCTTTTCCAATGTTGCTGGCTGGTTTGTGGTGGTGCCTGATGAAGACTGGCTGCTCCTCCTCAGCTCTCCTCTTCGCTGTGTTGGCAGTCTGCGAAGTGATTTGGAAGGAGGTGATGGGATGCTCCACCCCAGCCCCACTACCCTCTGATGGAGTTTGCAGGCACCTTCTTTCTTTTTTGTCATAGGCTGGACTTGATGATCCTGGGGGTCTGTTCCAGCCTTGGTGATTCTGTGATTCTTTTCTGTTTTCCACTCCAGACAATTTGTCCTCGGCATAAATACTTACACTCTGTGGTAACTTCTAATTCACAGCAAATACCAAGATTGACTTAAAGTCAATACATTTTGCCATAAATAGTGCATTTTGTGACAAGTGCATAATTAACTTTTTCCTAATTAGTTGTTGGCTGCTTGCCAAATTAATTCAGTCACAATATGTATTATTATTTGGGATGATACCAAGCAAATTACTAGTGTGTCAACTAATTGAATACATTCAAACGTCAAAATTCCAGCAGCCTGCAGTTTCCATTTGGAGGCAGGTTAGGATGGTGCTGCAGTCAATTAAACCAGACCATTTTTCCCATAGTTTTCATGTGAGCACCATTTTTACCCAGGCTTGATACCATTCTCAAGTTATAATCTAAGACTGTAACTGGATAAAGCTTGATTCTGGAGTAACTGGTTTCAGTGAAGTCAGCCTAAGGGTAAGTTTAGCCTTCTGCTTATAGAGTGCTTCCAACATGACATGGTAAGCCCCATGCTTTTATGCAGTTAATAAGAAAATACAAATTAAATTGGTACATCCAAATTTCTTTATTTGAAAATAATAGTTTGATTTGGCTCAGAGTAAGCCCCATTCAGTGCCCTGCCAGGGAATACAGGACATTCCTTTCCCGGGTTCACTTCCATATTTCACACTCCAGCCCCACCGTTCCCAACTCACACTGCCATTCCAACAGGGAAGCGAGGGCACTGATGAGGCACCTGGATATTGTCTTGTGTTTAGTGACCAGTGACTCGCAGGCACGGGAGAGATCCTGCCCTGTTGTGTTTTCCAGAGAATGTCATTGGCAGCAAGGCTAGTGCCCAGAGTGCTGCAGTGTCCGTCTTCAGCAAGGCTCAGCACCGTTTCCCGTGCTGCTCAGGCAAGGCAATGTGACCTTGGAGAAAAGGCTTGTATCTCTCTTACCTACTGGATGCAGAGTCTACTGGCAGTGCTGTGGCTCCCTCACCACAATCTGCTTGCTTTTGGTGCAGTATAAGCAAAGGATTTCACCTGTAAAGAAACTCTTTTAATACTGTGACCTTTCTGTGGGGCTTGCAGCAATCACTGTCCTTGGACATGTAGAAAAGGCAATGATGAAAGAGGATTAATGTAGGTAATGTATTGTTGGTGTTCATGGGGCAGTTACAGTGATCTTTTTTTTCCATTACTTTTCCACATGTTAAATCAGAGAGCAACAGGGAAGCACTGCTACACACCAGTTATGGACCTGTATTTTCTTCCAATTCCCTCCTTTGTACTTCCCCAGCCCAAGGTGTGCTAATGCAGCCACAGTAATAGCTAGCACAGGAGACACCTTTCCTTCTCTTCCAGCTTCTGATTCATAATTCTCTATGTGTGATGGGAGCATATGGAGCACCTGGTCTCTCTTCATGTAGGCTTGGTCCTCACAGGCTGAGAGCTCTTGCAGCTGTATCTCTGCTAGGCTGTAGGGGAGGAAGGTGCTCTGGGCTATATGACAAATAAGTGTCCCCCTGTCCCCCAGCCCAGCCATTACCTGCCTGGGAACTGGAGGAAGGCAAGCATTAGATAGCCACTAAGCCCAGCAGGCAGCAAGAAATGAAGTGCACAGATACCACGTGCATTGTTTGCCAGTAATCATCATTTGAGTGAACGCTAGCAAATCATCCAGAGAGCTCATGTTGTTTTCTTAGGAGTTTTGCTGTGCAGTTAGGAAGTTAGTAATGGCAGGAGGTAGCAGAAATACTTTGGAAAACCTTAGAAAGTGGTAAAATCCAGGTTGGAGGGAGGAGTCTGACTAGAGATATGCCAAGTTTAATGTCACTTACAAACTTACACTTTAATTACCACTTTCTGAACAAAGTCTGGCACCACAAGGTGTCTAGAGGAATCAGAAATGGTTTAGAAAGGGTAGCCTAAGCCTTGTGGCTGACACAGGTGCAGTGAAGGAGATGTCCCTGCAGGTATCATCTGGCTTTGGATGAGAGGACCTGGCATGCACTGAGGCTTGGGTTTTTTCCTTGACCAGGAGGTATTTTCCTGTAACATATTGTCTAATTTTATGTTGTAGCTGTAATACCACATAGGCCTTTTTTTTCTTTTTTTGGATTGAGTTAATCTAAATCTGAATAAACAGACTAAACCACTGAGACCATTATTTGGCTGCAGTAATCTCTGCCTGCAGCAGTCACCTATCAGAGTTGCAGTGTTGAACCTGGAGGCTTTGTGCTGTTCTATAAGTAGATCTATTGCAAAGATGATTAATTTAAAATTTCATTAGATGAAGCAAAAAGCACCCCAAAGGACTGGATTCTGGTCTTTGCTGCCTCAATGTGGTTTCATAATTGCTCACCATCCTGGTGTCTCTGGTTTTCACCAGGGAGTGAACTCACTGATTTCCACTAGCACAAATAAGACCTATGTGCACACCTCCAGTGAGTGCCCAGGCATGGGAGTGGAGTCTGAGGTCTCAAAGGGTCACTGTACTCTAGCATCACCTATTGTATCACTTCTCTGAAGACTTATATTGTCATAATATGATCAGTAGAAAAGGGACACATTACACATTTGCTGGTCAGTCTTTAGTCATAAAGAATGTTTGGCAAATGTTTTTTAAACTGATGTATTTCAGTAGTCCCTTTTAAGTTAGCCACAGTAGTATACATTAAATGTCAGAGTGCTCTGGACTGAACAAAACAATATGTCAACATTATGCAGCAGCTGAATGCTAGATGAATTTTGCATGCCCAGCAAAGGAAGAGAGATGCTACATCATTGGGAATTCTTCCTGACTTTAAATCAAATAGCTGATCTGAAATGCCAAACACAAACTGCATTTCATTTAAAAATGCTGCTAGGTAGTCCTTGATTGAACGCTTTGAACCTGATCAGAATCTAATTTGTTTTTGTATTATAAAAGACACTTATATTAGCACCTCTAGGAGATCAATAACAGATTTTAATGCATACTAATAAAAAAGGTCCTAATTCCAAATACAGCTGAAGTTTCACAAGAGCAACATAGTTCTTACTAATCAAATATCTATGTTGAACAAGAAGCAGTGAAATGGAGTACTGTTTACAGACAAATGACTCAGAATTATACTAACAAATGGCGCAAAAGCAAACCACACTAATCTATTTTTCACAGTTGTGAGTGCAATTAAATGGCACATTTTAGGGGAAAACACTTCGTCATGGGGGAATCCTGACTTCTTCCTGACGGTGTTGCTGCTCAGTGCATGCTGCAGTAAAAAGTTTCCCTTTATGACAGTAAAAGCTGTCACCATCTGTAGAATTAAGAAAATATGGAAGAAATTATGTCCATACGTGATTGCTCATACTAGCAAGCAGAGTATTGACTGGCAGAATGATTTTGCTCAAAGGATTTGTCATGGTTGTATAAACTCCATATTCAGCTAATTGATAATGAAGATAACCCTTCATCTCTCTCTTCCCTCATACCCCAGGCCAATGCTTCCTTGGCAGACTGGAGCCCTAGGAGTGCTGCTGCAGTAATAACTGTATGTCAATTTAGTAGCAATGTGTTCATTCAAAATTCTATACAGATAGGATGCAATTTGATTTTATTTTGATTTATCCCTACTTTCTCCATTGCTCTGTTAATTATATTACTGGATTTGGTGAACTAATTTCAGTGTGTCTCTCAGTTCTCAGCAGCTGATGTAAAATTCAAGAAATGCATCTTGGCAGTTTTGTGTAGCATTGCAACAGATTCATTGTGTGGGTGGTGGAGGAAGATGCCATTGATCCTGTAATGTTATTCCCCCACTGAACTGACCATTTCTTCTCTACTGCAATCATCCCTGTGTTGCAGAGCCACTCTCGTCTCTGTAGTGTAGCGCTAGCCCCTTAAAGAAAGATGCTCATGATTCCTTTTCACTTTACTGACCCACATCTACTCCTTGTGACTTGGGTTCTGACTGCATGTGGTGCCTGCTTGAGGTTTTGGGGGTTTTTTTGTGTGCATTCAGTCATACTTCTTTCTTTTTACTGTTACTTGCTATACTATAAAATAGATTTTAGTTATTGTTCATTCTGTAGCAGCAAGGTTACTAATGCAAAAAGAAATCTAGATACAGTCCAGAAGTTTTTATTAACATTTTATTTGCTGATTACTTAAATCTAGAAAGGTTATATCAAGTTTGAACTACATTAGCATTTGTATTGAGCACTAACCATTCCCTAATGACTTTAGAATCACGTTTTACTGCTGTGAATACTTAATCTTGCTTACTAGCTTTTAAATTAGTAGAATAAATGCTGCTTAGAAAAAGGCCCTAAACCAACCAATTCAAGTCATGTATGTGGTGAAGGTTTCAAAACTATACTTTATGATTAAATATGTCATAGAGTTTGAAGTTGATTTAGGTCTCAAAGGACATACTTAATTTTCATGGAGACTATATATGAAACATAATTCTAAATACAGTTCAGCCAAATACAAATCAGTAAGACGGAGAAGAGGGGAGGCCCTAAATTACATCTCATTGCTTTTTGCTGCCTTTTATATACAAAATGAAGCACCATATTCTTAGCTTTTATTATTTCAGACACATACAGGGCTGTCTAAGAGGGAGCAGAGCTGTGGTGTTAGAGGTGCATTTTCACTTGGCTAGCACTGTATCCTCAGGACGGCAGTTGCCAATTTCCTGCATCCAAGCTACAGAATAGGTTGCTTGAAATCCTCCCAGCTTGTTAAACTTGAAATCTTGGTAGGTACAAAAGGAACTCAGATGTAAAGCCAAGAACTCAGTCTACTTAAAGTCTTTAGAGCCTGATGAAAGAGTTATTATTACACCAGTTACAAGGATCACAATGATCAAACTGAAAGTTCAAATTGTTAATTAAAATTATACATACAGAAACCCAGGCTAGCATTAGGAACCTAAATACTGCTGTGATTGATGGTCCCTGGGAGTTAGCTTCCTACTAGTAAACAGCAACAGTTGTTCTTCCATTCCCAGGCATGCTGACACTGGCTGATGCTGGAGCATGAGGGTGGATTGTGTTTTGTCCATCTTCCCAAATCTAGATGGGGAAAAAAATCTAATCCAACCTTTAAAGCCTAAATAAGCAAATTTATCAGGGAGACCATGGGCACATCCCTCTTCCTTTGGCATTGTGGAAAAGAAGTCTTTCAGCTTCATAGAGTCGTAGAATCCTAGAATGGTTTGGGTTGGAAGGGTCCTCTGGAGGTCATCTAGTCCAACTCCCCTGCAGTGGGCAGGGGCATCCCCCTAGATCAGGTTGCCCAGAGCCCTGGCAAGCCTCCCTTTGAATGCCTCCAGGGATGGGGCCTCAACCACCTCCCTGGGCAACCTGTTCCACCACTCTTGTGGTGAGGAACTTCTTTCTTTCTTCCTCCAGTCATACTTTGTGTTTTTTCGTAGGTTGGGATTCTCCTTTTGTTTATAATGTGGACATTTATTTTTGTGCTGTTTCTTTTAGCCATTCATGCAGGGATGCTGTGGGATGGTAACCATAGTAACTGCAGAATATAGAAGACATAATTTCACCCCCAAAATGCATATCACTGGGTTTGTGTTTGCTGGAAGTGAATCGTTTTGTTCCCTGAACAATAGGAGGAAGTGAAAAGGAACTTACTTATTTCACAGCGATGAAAGGAGGAACTCACAGAATCACAGAATGTTAGGGGTTGGAAGGGCCCTAGAAAGATCATCTAGTCCAACCCCCCTGCCAGAGCAGAATCACCTAGACAAGGTCACACAGCAACGTGTCCAGGCAGCTCTGCAATGTCTCCAGACAAGGAGACTCCACAGCCTCCTGGGCAGCCTGGTCCAGTGCTCTGGCACCCTCACTGTAAAGAAGCTTTTCCTCAGGTTAATACTAAACCTCCTGTGATCCAACTTGCTCCCATTCCCTCTTGTCCTACCATTGGATGCCATTGAGAAGAGCCTGGCTCCCTCCTCCTGACATTCACCCTTAACGTATTTGTAGACATTAATGAGGTCTCCTCTCAGTCTCAGACAGCATACAGTGGGAGAAATCCACAGTAGGTGCTGTTCTGGTGTGTCCAAGAAGCCAGATAGACAGATAAGACCAAACAGAAATCTAAGTGTTATTTCTGTACAGTGTTTAGTAATGATGAAATAATCTAGTCTGAGGCTTTCTTATCCATACTGGGCATTTCATCATCTTTGTGAACATTGCCAAGTGCTCTCAGGAGTCTGGTGCAGGGAACTTCACTGATAGGATGCCAAAGCTGTGGTTCTGCATTACAGTTAATGTGTAATTTGCCCCCTACTTCAAAGCAGATGGACCAAATAAAGCAATAATGCAGTGTGGAGCTCAGCCCCTATCTTCAGTGTCCAGCTTTGAATGTTCACCTATAGCAGAGAGGTGGGAGTCTCCCAGGGGTTACCCTCAGGTTGCTCCATCAGGAGCTCAACACCTCAGGAAATCGTCCTGAGCACTGAGGCCCCAGGACGGGAAAGTTAGAGCTGGAGTTTGTTTCATGTGATTTAAAACTGCATGGGAGGATAGAGGAGTATGAAATAATACTGGGAAAATCAAGAAGTGATTCTGCTGTAATGACATCTCCAGCCTCAAAAAAATGGCCTGTTTGACAGGACAGATATGATGTTCTGCATAAAACCAAAACCTTTTTACTTACTTAACAGAGGTCCCCATTTGACTCAGGGTGTTAGATGATTTTGCTGCAGAATGCTTGTTGCAAAAAAAATAGTGCTATTTTTGCCACCCCCATGTCTCTACATACACAATCCTATGTCCCCTGCACACAAGTGTCCCAGAAAAGGCAGTGTGGGCCTTATGACTGCAGTGGTTTCCATTCCCTGCTACACAACAAACTTGTGCATTTTAGGGACCAAACCAAACCCATGACAGTATGTAGTAATGTGAGCTGTTACCTGTCTTCCCCTTGATAGCACTTAGACAGAGAGCTGTATTTATTGTGGAATAAAATCACTTGTTATAAAAGCACTTCAGTACTAAATAGTTCTAGGGATTTATTTTTATATGCATTTGAAAAATAAATGTCTTGATAAATCACACACCTATAGTTTCTTTTTGTAGAAATACTTTCATTCAGGGGACTGCTAACGTGAACCCTGAGGAACTTAAAAAATTACCACACTGCTTAATGAGATTATAATACCAAATTTGTAATAACTTAAAAAATAAATTACTCACTGCTTTTGAACTGATATTTACTTTTCTGTCCTCTCAGAGGGAAGCAAACTTCAAAATGAGAGAAGCTGAGTTTTACAGAGTAATGAAACTCTGTGAGTCAGGTATTAATGAAAAACAATAATGGCAAGAACTGTTGACTTAAGAAAAATGAGGCAGCTTAGTACTTCCTAGCTGGTCTAACACTAAAATTGGATTTACTTATTTATCTTTTTAGGAACTTGATCCCTTTATGACTTTCCACAGACTTGACTTTAGTAGTAGTATTTTCATCATGTGGAAAGACTTTTTTCTCACCATTACATCCCTAAAATGTCACCTGGGGACAAACAGGCATTTTTGCAACTCTGGAGAGGAACAAGCAAAGCAACAGATGTTTAACAACAGGCACCTTTTGTGGCCACAGTGTTTTGCACTTCCACATGGATAAACATAAAACTTCCCAGTGAATGTTTCAGGGTTTTGCAGGGTGAACTTCTTCCCTGCTTTGATACCTGGTACACATACTTCATGAAAATGTTGTTGTTTGCCCAGGTTTTACTCATGGGACTGAAAACAACGAGCTCATTCTCTGTTATCCAGCAGAGAAAGTGGGAGAATATTGCAACAGCTGCTGCAAATTCAATAATAATAACAACAACAACAACAATATGGTCATTCACTTCATAAAACAACAATGAAAATGCTAAAATTAGTTTTTTACAGCAAAGGAAAAAAAAAACAAACTTCATCCCTTAGGAAACTTTCAACACACAGTAGATGCAACAAAAATATGTAAGAAATACAGCAATAGTTGATGAATAAATTGATTACAAGAAAAAATATGCTTTAAAGATTCATGGGTATATGCAGTTAACTGAATCACACACTGTCACAATTAGCAAACCATGTCTGTATGAAAAATGTGTTGTCAAAGAGGTGTTTTGTAAGTGAAATCAGTAAAGGAGGCTGGTTCTTATACAATAAGGAAGGAAGATTAATTGGTATTTTTAACTGAATTGAAGAATATACTTTGTTCTCTGGAACAATTTGATTTTTTACTTCAAGCTTTAGAGCTGTTCCCTTTCAAAGGTTGTGAAAATATTTTTTCCAGCATTCAAAGGATGTCTTTCCTTGTCCCTTCCTCCCAGCAAAAAATAACAGAAAAAAATAAAGTTCAGATGTTTGGAAAAATACTACCCTGAGGTCTGAAAGCCAATACAAGAAATTTCCATCTGAAAGCATTTATTCTCCGTGCAAGATAGAGGCAGCGACAGGTGTATTTATTTTAAGGGAAGGTACCCCAGCCTGTCTGCAGCACAGCTTGGGAGAAAACACTGATAGCTCCAACTTCAGTAGCTATGGAGAGGGAGAATTGTCAGTTAAAGTGGTTCCTGTGTAAGGAGCAACATCCCAGGGGTGACATCATAGCCATCCACCACAGGGAGATGAGCAGGAGCATAGCAGGTTGGATGTCAGATCTGTTGCTGGATTGTTTGCTCCTCTTTCTCAGAGCCTGGCAGTGAACAAGCAGGACAAACCCTAGCTTTAAAATCTCTGAGAAAGCTACTAAATAATCTCCTAATCTATTTGATGGAGGCATTAGTTTCAATGTTTGCCTCTTCCTAGATTGACCCAACATGACCAAAATGGGACTGGCAACTGTTTTGTTTTTCCATACCGACCTGCTGTGAATGAGCTGAAGCATGGATGAGCAAATACGTTCTTAACATCATTTCTCTTAGTCATTAGAAATACCCCAAAAGCTCCTTGATTTTAGGATTCTCCAGGCTCACCCTCTGTTCTGGTGGAAGACTTCATGTTTGATTTATTTTGGTTTGCAGTGTATAATTTCTGCTGACATGGTTTGACTTGGTTTTGACATTGTATTATTGTCTTCCCAGCCTTCCACTGCTGGCTATATGAGTGTTTGATAATACTTAGTGGCATGCAAATAAATAGACAATTACAGTTGGTGCAAACATCCATTGTATTTCACAATGTGCACACTCCATAGTTGATCTCCAAACCTAAACATGTGTAAGTGGTTTCAATAAGCTGTTTTCTGAAAATACCCATTACTGTCAATCCAGGCTACTCCATGGAAAATATCCTTTTAAAACATACAAGCTTGATTTAAAGGAGAGAAACTGTGAAACCACAGTGTGTTAGTGTTAAAATGAAGGCTAGTCGTGTACAAGCACACCACAGCCTTGCACATTCAAGTTTCTTTCCTATTGGCTTAAGTTGCAAACAGGAGAGGTAGGATTCACCTCTCCTAGCTGTTAGTGTGGACATCACCACAGGTTGCCAGAGGATACTGTGTAGAGCAATGATCAGGTCCTGAGATTAGAAACATGGTATAATCATGCTGTTTTACAGTAGATTCCAGGACTTTTTCCCTGGCAAAATGTAGAGGAGAATCTGGCTTCTCCATAGAGGGTCAGGTTGTTTTAGAGAGCATTGCTAGAAAGTTGTAGTATTTTGTGATGAGATTCAGAAAGCAAACTGTGCAATTTCCATGCTATCCATCAGAACTACATGGTAGAGTCCATCTTTGCACTGCTTTTATTCCTGGGCTTGTTGGCATTCAGCCAAATCCACTAATAAAACCTAATGGATCAAATTATCTATTCCACATTAAAAAGTTGTGCGTGCTCAGAGAGCTAGAAAGAGAGCAGTTAAAAAACTCAAGTCGACTGAAACGTGGAATCAAGTGACTGAAGAGCTTTATAAACAGTCAAGCTTCACTTTTCTGGACACATCATGAGAAAGCTCATCATACAGGTCCTCTGGCCTGCACATCCTGCCACATGCCCTGTTCTCCCTCTCCTCTTCTCTGAGTATCTTCTTCATCTGCTCTAAGTAGGATCCTGGCCCACAAAGCTCAGCTTACCGACCACTTTCCTCCCTAGCTATCCATCCTGCACTGCCTGCTCAAGTACAGGAGCTGATCTGCTGATCTGGTGGTTAACTGGAAGCAAATGAGACAGCTGACTGAGACACATGGCACTGATTAACTATCAATTGTCTGGCACTTGGTAGCCTGAGGAGGAGAATCTTTGGAGTCAAGACAGAGATTTAGCATGAAGGGATGATTCACCTTGAGGAAGCAATGAAAGAAAACTGAAAAAGATTGAGGTTGGTCAGTCAGAGAGAAGGCAGTTGGTTGAAAGAAAAATAGTCACAAGGGAAAAATAAAAACTAGCATGGGCAACTGAAAGAATGATGAAAAATGGAATTGAAGTTTTGAAAAGACAGAACCACTTCCAGGTAGTCAAAACCACACCATTTCCATGTTCCTGCACCCTGTTTCCTTCCATTTTAGGTTTTCCAATACCTAACAGAAAATTTCAATGGTAATAACTGTCCCTATATCAGCCTTTAACCACATCAAAAAGAGTTTAATACTAAAGAGGTGTTAGTTCTAGAGAGGTTGCCTTGAATAGTGAAATCCCACGCACAGCGGCGCTAATGCTAATCTTTGTTTTGCAAATATTCCCCAAGGCCTTTTTCACTAAAGAAGCTAAATGCTCTTCTGCAAACATCACGTCTTTAATTTCTTCCTTCATTTTCCCTTCTGTTTTTATAGCCACCATCTATTTTTAGTTTCCTAACTGTACTTAACCTAGCAATGTTGGTTTGAACTCTTTATGATGGGCATGCAGGGTTAAATTTAGCAATGACAGACCTTGCAGCCCCAGTAACGTTGGTTTGGTGATGTGAATGTACCTTTTTGTTTATTTATGCTGGAACGGTTGGGTTTTGAGGAAGGAGAAGCATTGTTTGACTCTCCAGCAGCTGATAGATTCACTAAGAAACACAAAGGGTCATTGGATTTGTCCTTATGTGGTTGCAGCTCAGGCCCTACATCCTCAGGGAGGGTTCAGCAGGGATCTTGGAAGAGGCATGATCACACCCCCACTTTCTTCCTCTTCCTTGTGAAGAGTAGTGTTGGCTTTATGAAGATGTACTTTTTGCAAAGGAGCATGCCTGTATAATACTGCTGTGCATAGCAGAGAATACAGAATGGCCTTCATGATTGAGTGGATCTGTGTTGCCTAAAACTTGGGACAGTATCCAAGTCTTAAAATACTTTTGAACATATCTGTAGTCTGAAGCAGTATCAAAAGTGTATTATGAGGTTCCAGCCTCTGGTGATAGCTCAGTTTGAAATGGCGTAATCTAGAGAAGTAGGCATAGTGGTTTGGGTATTTCAATTAGTATTCATATTGGATGGACTTTCTTGATCATAAAGTCACAAATCAAAGCTTATGCATGGTTGCCTTTTGGGATATTGATCCATGTGCATGCAGGCAGCCTGGCAAAGCTTCTGTTAAATTAATGCAGCTCTCAAGAGTGACTGAGCAAAGGATTAATGCAGAAGACTGTTAATCAAATTAAGTGTTTCCTAAAATTCTGTAATACATTTTATGCACAAAGGAAACTTTGGTAAGAACTTGTTATTACAACAGAAATTATTTATTCTATTATATTTCATAATACCAAATGGAAATTTGTTCTCTTCTTCAGTGAAATCTGGTGTTCAAATATTATAGCATGAAAACTGGAAAAAAAAAGGCTGTATGCACAATGATTTGCAGCAGGAAAAGAGGATGTGCAATACAGAGAAAAAGGTGAAACGGAGGTTTATATCTTGTTCAGTCACTTATGTGTGATAGGGAGAAATTTATGGGCATGCATCTTTATAAATCTTATAAAGCTGTCTTTGACCTGAATTTCCCAGTGCTCCAAACAACTTCAGTGATTGCTTTGTGCAAGGCAAGCAGGTTTTTGGCCCAAAAGTGTGGACTGTGTTCTGCATGAGTAGAGACAAGAGAGCTGAAGCAGCAGTGCTCTCCTGGTGCAAAGCCATTGCTACTGCTCCATCTGAGCACCTGAGCTGGGCAGGAATGTGGAGAGAGCTACAGCCAGATTATGGCAGAGTGATGCTACACAACTGATCCACAAAGACTTGAGTCCATGTGATAGCCTTTGGGTTCCACAGAATCACACAGAATCACAGAATGTTAGGGGTTGGAAGGGCCCTAGAAAGATCACCTAGTGCAACCCCCCTGCCAGAGCAGGATCACCTAGACAAGGTCACACAGGAATGTGTCCAGGCAGCTCTGGAATGTCTCCAGAGAAGGAGACTCCACAGCCTCCTGGGCAGCCTGCTCCAGTGCCCTGTCACCCTTANCATATTGTGCAGGTCGTATCAGTAATAACAGCTAGTCTGGGGAACACAAGTTGTTCTGGTGAATTGAAGAGCACTCTGGATCCTCTGGATCCCAATGGGATCTTCTAATTTCTTACATCTTGTATAATGTTAATGGGCTATTGCTGATACTTATATCTGGATTAACAGAGCTAATAATGCTCATCTGTTTTGGTGGGTGTATTAATTAAGTAATGCCTGTAAAGAAATGCAAAACCAGAATACTATTCAAGTTCTAAATAGTAGTATTTATGTTACCAAAATCCTAGGAAGAGTGTATAAATGTTGCAGTGTGTCTGTGTGGGCAGACACAACCTGCATTGGGCAAAGGGACAAGTTGGATATATCACCACTTCTGACTTGATTGGGAGCTCTGGATGTTCATTGCATACATGGGTGAGCTTTTCATTTGTGGCTTGATGTGTTGCAACAAAGTCATCCTTTTCTGTTTTTTCTTCACTCCTGATTTACAACACTTACTGGAAGCTCTGTTTTGATCACTCATATTCTCAGACTATGCACAAATACGTTGGACTTGAAGAAAAAAAAATCAGAAGCGTGGAATCAGTATGCTGTTTGCATATAGGAAACCACTTATTAAATTTAAAGGCACCCATGTGATATATGAGGAGTTTGTAATATACATGAAGTTTATGTAATTTAACAATTACCTATATCTGGGTCTGTGGTTGACAAGCCTGACTTATTTGGTCTGATAAATTACAGGCTGCATTAAGTAATTGGAATGCTTTAAGACTACTCTGCAGAAATGCAGCTGTGGGACATTGGAGTGGGTCTTTTTATTTTTAAATTGTGTATTTTAAGAGCTTAAATTGTTACTACAAACACTGTTTTAAACTCCAGCTGTACAAGCATGACCATTTTCAAAGGCAGTTGTTTATTTATCTAGAAACAAACAATAATTTATGCTACTCGGTGTTGGCTTTCATTGACTCCCCAGTTCTTTGGCAGTGACATAATACTGTTCAGTTGCTTTTGCAAAAAAGACTGTATTATTATCATTTGTGTTATTATGTGAGACACAAATACTTCCTGTGTTTAAGAAAATAATGGTTTGAAGATTGGAGAGAGGCCTGGGGTTTATTTTGATTTGAAAGTCCTTGTCTGTGGCAGAAGTCTGCTGGGAGACTTCCCTCTTTCTACAGGCTCACTGTGGTTTTGTGGAGGGCTGGGGGACAGATCCTCCTGCTCCTGCAGGATCTCTGGGGATATCAGATTAAATCTCACCTCTTTAGGCATGTCTTCTCCCAGTCCCACACAAGGAGCATCCAGAGGGACAGTGTAAGTCTGGGTTGTGGTTTCTGAGCACTATTTTAATGTCTGAGTGGTAGCATGAGATCTTTTTCTTTGCTATGTAAACCACCTAATAAATTGCATCTTGAATGTATGCAGTATTTCTTAAGGTCAAGTTACACCATCCCTAATAAAATACAATCAATAACCATTGTGAGAAGCCTGTAGGGTAGTGTATCATTTATCTTCAAGCCTTCTGCTCTGAATAAGAATTCTGACTTCACTTCTCAGTATAAATCGTGATCTCTCCTAGCTTCTGCCATGGATACCATAAAATATGTCATTATATTAATAAAAGTCCCAGGAATCCTGGCATACAGACTATGAATTATTGCTGTAGTACAAATGCTCCGGAAGAGTAGAGCATCTTAGCCTAACCTTGCTGAAAGGTGTAACATGCTCTGTGGTGGCAGAGGGGGCAAGAGAATTTCTAGAAGTGCTAATTAAACTCTCTCTTTGGAAATTAGACTGGTTGGATAAAGACACTTTAACACTTATCTCTTTATTACATACCCTTAAACTACCTATGACCCTTTTCAATGCTTTATAAATAAATTGATTTCCTAGGTACTTTCCAGATAGGCTCATGTAACTCTTGAAGTTCACTGAGATTATTTACAGACCTTGCTGCATAATGCACTACTTGATGTTATTATTTAAATTTTTTTTCAACACTTGAATAAATGTTTAGAGGAGTTTGAAGGCAAAATCAGAGTTGTAATTTTTGGAGCCAAAGCCTCCTCAGCCTTTGGAAAAGACTGCTCTAGGGTTTTCTGTGAGTGACTGGCCTTACAAATTAAGTCTTAGCTCTTTACTTCATTTGCAGGGAATTATCTTATTTAATTTGTGCAGGGAGCAGCTATGTTGAGTATTAATGTGAAAAGGATCAGAAAAACACAGTAATAAATCTCTGAATACATATTTTTATGAACTGTAAGTAGACTGCATTAAAGAGTAGGTAGGAAATATTTGGTTAATTCATTTATGTATTTATAAAGTTCTTTCATGTGTTTTGAATGGATTATGGAGAGGTAATACAGTGTCAGAAAAAAAAAACAAACCAACATCAATTTGTCTAGATCAAATCATGTCAAAACAAAGTAATTCTCTCCCAGGACAAAGGCAGGACTGTGAGGACAGAGGGAAAGCAAGGGACGTCACTTAAGGCTTTCAGAGCCATCTCACATGGGGATCCGAAAGCAAGCTGGAGAGGTAAATCTCATCTAGGGTAAAACAGGTGAGAACTGCCTTTGATAAGCATGCTCATAGTGTGAAGATCATGGTTTAATTTCCAACAAGCAGCTCCACAAGGCCTGAAACGAGGGGAGTTCTAGATTGAACATTAGGAAGAATTTCTTCCCCAAGAGGGTTACAGAGCACTGAACAGGCTGTCCAGGGAAGTGATGGAGAAACCATCTCTAGAGGTAGTCAAGAGATGTGGTGCTGAGGGACATTGTGTAGTGATGACTTGGCAGTGCTGGGTTAATGGTTGGACTCAGTGATCTTAAAGGTCTTTTCCAACCAAAATGATTCTATGATTCAAAGACCTTTCCTTCCTCTCTGGAGGAAAATAAGCCTTTATCCCAAGCAAAGACCTTTCCTTCCTCTCTGGAGGAAAATAGGCCTTTATCCTAAGCAAAGACCTTTCCTTCCTCTCTGGAGGAAAATAGGCCTTTATCCTAAGCAAAGACCTTTCCTTCCTCTCTGGAGGAAAATAAGCCTTTATCCCAAGCAAAACACTGGCTGTGTTACTAGCACTTAAGCTGCTGTCATATTTGTTCCAAGGCTCTTTCTCTTGAAGGAGCAGGCCATCACAAAGCCAACTTTCAGTTTTAAAAGATCTCCATTTTGTCGTTTTTATTTTCAAAGCGGTGCTACAATAGTGAACTTAAAAAGTGCAATTATCAACAGAAAATCAGCATGTTAAAAGAATCTTCCAAATCTCATAGTCTTCAAGTTGACATTTTTCATGGAACTTCCTCATGTTTCTGAAATGTTTGGAATTGATAGGCAGGTAATCTGATACTTCATGCAAAAAAATCCATGGTCCCACTGAAAATTAGAGATGATATCACCAAGACACAACTGCTTGTGTGACTTGGGTCTTTGCAGAATTAAACCCTTCTTTGCAAGTTCATAAGAACTGTCATCCGTGGACCCCAGAACAATTTAGAAACAATATTTAATGTTAAAAGTCAACTTGGCTCAGGCTGTAACTGAGTTCAAGCAGCTTTGTGGAGCTGGCTGCTTTTCAGTGGAGAAAAATAATCCCTTTGGAAAGCAATTGGGTTGAGTGTTTGTAGTATTTGGAGTGCTAAAAAAAATTTAGGACAGATATTCTTAGATCCACACTGGCAACCATCTAAGCCAATTTACTGATTCGGTGAACCCTGGGTAACCCTGTCAGGGCTTATTCCCACAATGAGAAGGGAAGGCTGAGGACAACCAAACTGTAGCTAGTATAAACTTTTCACTCACTTTTCTGGCTTTAGCTCCTGTGTAGTGCCCTGTGCGTCCATGCATAAGAAGTACTCAGTAGTCCTGAGTGGGCCCTAACACACTTCCCTTTGTTACCACCTTCCTGGCTCTGTTATAGTCAAATGGCAAAACCTTCACTGTTATGAATCCATTATTTTACCCTCTAGTCTTCCAAATTGAGTGATTGTCAGCCACACTGCAAATTTCACCCAAAATACCCATCCTAGGCTGCCTGTTTTAAGATCTCTGTAGCTATTATGAATGTTCACTACCTTCCCTGACATTTCTTCTGGCATTGAGCTAGTGTGGACTGTGGTTCCTGGTATGCAGAAGCTGCTGGGCTTTTTCTGACTACCTCAAAGATCCATTTCTGCTTAAAAGTCTGAAAAAAATCTCCACAAATCAGACTTGACACAGTTAGACCTGTTGTGGTCCTCCTGCTAGAAACTCCTAGGGGTCTAGAATTAAGCTCACCACAAACGTGACTTACCCTTGCCTTTGTTCTTCAAAAAGCAACTTCCTCTTGGGTTTAACCTTCTGATATCTTTGTCAAATATACCCTTAGATCTATTAAAAGTGAAAGAACATACCATGCTGTATTGAAATAGCAAATTTTGTTGGTTTGTCATTTAGCAGCAAGGAAAAATTGCTGAGAGTAATCCTACCAAGGATTACAGAGTATTTTGACAAGTAGTAAGCACTTAGATTCAGCTAAAGCCTGCACCTTCCCAGTCTCCTCAGTAATCCTGGTTTAGACCAGAAGAATAATTAAGATGTTGTAGGAAAACAGAGAGTCCTCAAAAGCAAAGACACAGATGTAAAGTTCAAGAGCAACTGGACCATGAGAAGAAGCAGAAAAGCAGAAAATGCAAAGGATTGTGCAAGTCTTGAAGAAATACTCTTTGAGGGAGACATTTCAAATGATTTGTTCTGAAAGAATTCAGAAATCCTAAAACTTTTTATTAGAGCAACCGATCCTTCTTCAACCCTGCACTAAAATTCCAGGTGTTATATATGATAGCTATTAAAGAAGAAACTACAGTTTATTCTCTACAAAATGGATGTTGTATAAAGGTTGAATGAAGAAACAGGTACCAGCAAAATCATTCTGAGGTTAGTTTGCCCTTATGTAGAAATTTACCAAAGGAAAACTTGCACTTGAAGGTCTTTATCCCTAAGTTCTGATTATGGTTTTCAACTATTCTTCACACATTTTGTATCAGTTATTGACAAATGGAAAGACTTGATGCTAGAATCAGCAATAGATTATTTAGAGTGTAATTACCAGCCTTAACAAAACTTTAAACAGGATTACTGCTTGTGAAGCTGAAGTTATATCTTGCATCTGGACACACTATGCTCGTTCTTCTTTTTTCCTGCCCTTTCCTATTCGTCAAAGAATCAGTGTAGTTCATTGTTATTGCTGCTGGGAATAAAAATGATGAAAATTCCTAGTATTTCCAGAAATAACCAAGAGCCATCAGTGTTGGCCATGTTGCTTTGCAGCAGTGAAAGGAGAATTGATTTGACCCAAGGGAGCTCCACCGTGATGCAAAGAAGGGAATGCCTTCAGTGCTCTCCACAGGCTGCTGTCATGAAACAGTCCCTAGATGAAAGGCATATTTCTGTTGTGCTCTACCAGCACAGTTGTCCTTTCAAAGGCATGTTTAAAGCCTCTATCTTCCTGCTCCTCAGCATGAGGAGTATGAAGGACAAGCCTTAATGCCTTGGAAATAGCATCAGCCCTAACCTGTGAGCAGGCCTAACATTTATTTTAAAATCTGTTTTTCTTTTAGGCTTTTAATTGGGTGTTTCTGGCACAGTCAAGGCGTGTTCTTCACAGGACCAATAACAGAAAATTCAGTCTCTCACCTTTTGCACATAAGCATGATTCATCCTTGAAATTGTGTGGATCTGTTGCCAAAACTCGGAGACCTGCCACTCATTAATTGCTCTTCCAACACAAAAAAAGCACACAACAGTAGACTGAACTTTTGCAAGTGATAGATTTTAACCTTAGAAGATACTTTTCCAATACTAGAAAGCAACTGTAATGAAGGATTTGGACCAGATCCAGAAAAGGAGACATCTACCAGTTAAGTGCTGCAGTGCCTACCACTTAGGATGCCTGATTCTGGCAGCTGGGTCCAAAATCCAGAGTCATATATCTCCAGTTCCTCTACAATGCCTTGCAAAAGACAGAAGACACAAGGAGATGCATCCTTAACACTTTACAGATTCAAAAGATATTTCATCTGTCCCAAGGAGTTGCTTCTTTGTGGAAACTGTCTTTGCTCTAAAGAGAAGAGGATGAGAGAATGATAATGTGCAATGGAGAGTGGTTTCTTGGTAAGAGGTTGGTACCAGGAAAGACAATGTTACTTTTCCTCTTGTTCAGCACTGTGTTTATGAAGAAACCAAATTTTTATCCATTGAATCAGGTATTGCTGTTGAATTTCCATATAAATGTCCTTGTCCTTTGCTAAATTCTTTTCAAGGACTTTGTACAGAATCACAGAATGCCCCAAGTTGAAAGGGACTCACAAGGATCATTGAGTCTGACTCCTGTCTACACACAGGACAACCCCAAAGTCACACCATGTGTCTAAGAGCATTGTCCAGATGCTTCTTGAATTCAGTGAGAGTTGGTGCTTTATAGTAAATCTCTATCCAAAATATTGCACCTCATTCAGATCCAATTCAATGAAACTCTGTGCAAGAGGATGAGGGAATTCTGGCAGGTATAATCTATGCTCACAGGGCAGAGGATCATAGCTGGTACCTACTCCTATTTTTATTAGAAACTTTTTTGCTTGTACACAGTATTTTTTTACTAGAGATCTCAATCAATCCAGAATTTATCCCATCAAAACCAGTCTGAAATGTCTATTTCTTTAAAGTGATTGGAAGCCAAAGTTACTGTGTGACTGTGAGGAGAGGTACACAGGAGAAAATGAAAAGGTGAAAAAGAGGACATAGTAGCAAATGGAAAATGTTAAGAAAATAGGGGGATCTGGGTAAACTGAAGAAGGGCCTTGCAAAGGTAGAGGTAAAAGTCAATTTTGTGGGCACACTTAAGTTCCACATCACTGAATTAAGATGAGACTCAGATGAAACTTTCCTTTTGATTTCCATCTTGCTGAGTGCCCATAATAAAATAGTATTCAGGCTTCAAGGACCATTTGATCCTTGCAGGGAGTTTCTGGCTATTTCATGTAGCTATTCCATGGGCTGTGGCATTGCTGCCTGCAACAGCCTGGGCTGCCTTTTCAGGAGAAATATGAAAAGCCTGTAACTTTGTGGGTAAGTGTTCTATGTAGGCAGAGCATCCTGACAGCTGAAGCAAAAATGTAGAGACATAGAGCTTTTTATCTCCACCAATGACTATGGCACCACTCTACAGCAGTAGTTAAGCCACCTGCTGATTCATACCCCACTGCACAAACCTGCTGGGTGCTTGCTGCCATGGGAAGGCCAAAAAATGAAGTTTAACATGAGAGATAAGAGCTGGGAAAGAGGGAGCTGTTAGGGAGCAGGGGAAAGAAAAACAAGCAAGGTTGTGCTCGTCAAACAGCAATGTTATGTATGTTGGAGCATGCAGCTGGTGTTAAGGGCTAGGTGAAGGAAGCCTGTGCCTTACAATTATTCTTGAATCTTGTTGCTTAAGGTTTGTCTGGTATTTCTGCAATGTTGAAAATCCGTTTGAATCTCTGTGTATGTGTTTGCTGCAGGAGTGTGACAAAAAGAAGGGGAAATTGACAGCCCAGCAGGGTCAGAAATGTTCCAAGGCAAATGTAACACTTGAATAAGCCAGCTGCAATAGGTTGATTTGTGCAGGGTAGAAATGGAAGGAAAACATTGTCCATTTCAAGGCTTTTGGTAAGCAGTTTTATCCATCCGTTCATTCATTCCTTTGACTTACAGTTGTAGTTTAAGATACTTTCTCTTCCCAGAACCCTGTTTTTCACTTTTCCTTGATTTTCATTTTACTCTATATTTTTTTGTGGCCAATCTTAACCTCTGACCACAGACTTCAATATGGAAGCATTTTTCCAAGTATGAAGCACTTTAAAGGGCTGTTCCAAGGCTCAATAATGTTCAGCCTCTGATAACATCCAGCTTACTAACTGCTACTCAGTTAGTACAGAAAAAAAGAGCAGTATAGTCTGAGAAGTAAAAAAAAAATGAATAATACAGATATGGCCAACTGATAAATTCTGCATTAACAAAAAGTGGACTTGAAAGCATACATAATTTTTCTTTAATACAAATGGATATGGCCATATTTTCTATGATTTTAGCTCCCAGTTGACTTTATAAGTGTAAAGATCAGTTGCCTAACTTCAGACATGCATTTAAGCCTAAAGCATGACAAGTATATTACAGCATCTTGAATCATAAGAAAAGCTCTAGGCTGGCCTGGAACTCCTAAGTACTCTCACAGAAATTAAAGCTGTAAGAAGAAGCATCAAAATCCTCCTGGACTCTCCACAGGTATGCTTTCTTCTTGCACTGCCACCAAGTCCAGGTGAGAGGGCTCCTGGCTGAGGGAGCAGCAAAGAGAGTCCCACAGACACACTTCAAAACCAAAATCTGTCCCCTTTGTACCTAGCAAGGTAATAACAAGGGTGACCATGCCTCGTGCTGTCTTGTCCCTTGGAGCTTTTGAAAGGTCGTTTTAAGTCGTCTGACCTGTCTGCAGAGAATCAATCACACTATACTTCTGGGGAGGATGGAAGTCAGCAACAAGAAGGTTTATTCTTAATGTCAGTTCACCTACAGCCTGCAGAGAGCTCAGCTCTATAACATACCCAAAAAGATGCTCCCAGTGATCAGGAATTTCTGCCTTCATCAAACTCTGTGTTTCTGCCACAGGCTGTTATTTATTGATCAGAGGAGCCCTAATCACATGGCAGGACTGAGTACTGCACAGATGTGGAGCATAAAGGCAGCCAGGTACAAGACAAGGCAGTGGATGAATACATTCAGAGGAGTACAAAAAAGTAGTGAAATAATTTAATTCACCAAATGCCTTACTGCTGTCAGGTTAGGGTTTTTGAAGACATTCCAAGAAAAGGAAAGATTTGCCTTGCTTGGCTCTGCAGTACCTTCTTAGAGCTGCCTCCCTTCAAACCTTCTGGCTAAAGCAAATCCCCTCCACAAAGGAGTTCACACTCTGCACTTTTGTGCTCTGGGTTGATGCATGTGCTCTGCAGCAACTTCCTAATCATGTTCACTAATCTCAGTCGTCTCCTATGCTCACAGTGGTTTGATCTGTCACCCTTCCATTTGTGGAGCATTTTGGTATCAATCTCAAGTGCAGGAATCTTAGGACAATTTGAGTTCCCCTGATGTTTCCCTTTCTGTGGGATTCCCAGAGATATGGTAATAAACTCCCACTAAACACAGCAAAAACTACTACAACTCATTTTTTAATGAAAAAGGCTACAAAGGCACCCTTGCAGAGAGGAGAGGGAATAATTAGCTGACAGCTGAAAGCAAAGAAAGATGCAGCGTTATTCTTCTGAACATAGTCACTCTATGCAGAAAAAAATGATGGCTCTAGGCTTTTGTCCCTCAAAGACTACTGAAAAGCCATAAGCTTCTTTCATTAGCACTTCTTCAGCTTTGTGTTGAGGAGTGTAATTGTGCATCCCCACAGATTGCCTGACAGCATTGGCTGGCTGGCTGCTCCTGGCACCAGGGAGCAGACCTGGGCTCCCAGCCCTGTGCAAAGAGACAGGGTGGTCCTGGGTCTAACAGCCTCATACCACAATGAGATCCACCACCCATCTCCAGCTGTCTTACACAGGAAGGAACCTTAATGACATTGGATCCGTGTGGGCTTTTGTTTATTCCCCTTTAAACTGAAAATGTTTGCTCTCTGTAGCTGTCCAGCCTCCCGACCCAGTGCTTGCTGAAGCAGGGGAGTGTTGAGCTTGCTGGAGGGATCCATCCAGCTGTCTGTGTTTGCAGCTCAGTGCAGAAGTCTGTTCCTTTGCCATCAGGGAACAATGGGTAAAATGATTTCTTGACCTCTCCTGAGCTGGTGTGAGGCTTTCCTCAACGCTGCACCACTCTCTGGTGGTGCTTTTCCTTGGGAACAGGCCAAGTTGCTTTTAAAAGCTGTCAAAATGCTCGAGTGCTGCCTAGGCTGCTTTAGCATATTAGTGAAAGCTGTTTAGGAGATCAGTCAGGAAGAAAATGCAGATTACAGTCAGTGTTTCTGAATAGGTGATATTCAGAGTATAAAGAATTATTTAAACCCCATCAAAGTGCCTTTCCCAGTGAAGATCCCATGCGTGATATATAGTGTTGACAGCATTCTCTTCTCAGCAGAGATACGCTGCTACTATTACTGCTACATTAAAAGATAAAGTCTACCCTTAACTGCACTGTGGACAGAGCTAGCTGAAGCTGTGGAGGACAACAGGAGTAGGAAGGCATTGCCCTTCTGGGGTGGCAGTAATGTTTTCTGAGTAAAGCTTGCATGGAGCAAGAGGATAAGATTTAATTAACAAGGGGGAAACCCACTAGCGAGCCAGGTGGCCACTGCCACCAGCTATAAATATTTTATTGTGTTAGTAATAAATACTTGTTTATATACTGAGAATTCACCTGTGCATTTAAATGCTGTTGTAAAGATACACCTAGTAAAAATATAACTTTTGTGCTTTCCTTTATTGTCAGGAGGCTCAGCAAGCTGTTGTGCTTTTCATAGCATTGAATACTTATTTCCATTCTGGCAAAGACTTTGTTAAGGAAAATAAGTTTGGTGTCAGTGCACTGAAAAGCTGGCAAAATGCTGACATAGTGAAATGCATTTATCTTTGGAAAGGTACAGATTTTTAGATAATGCTGCTATCCTCTAAGGCCCAAAGATCTGGAATCAGGGAACTGTACATTTGCTATCCTGCTTCTAAGTATGAAGGGACAACTGTTACTAAATGTAGCCATGGGATTAAGAAATATCAACACCTTACTTGTATTCACAGCAGAAGATAGCAAGATGCAGAACAAAACCAAAGGCAATGCTTTTCTTAAGTTTCTGGGGAAAAACTTACTTCTCTTAAGTTAGACAGTACCCTGTTTTATGAAGCATGGTATCACTGAAAGCAACAAAAATATGAAGAGATAGGTGTAACAGGGTACAACATCCACATGTTTACCATCACATATCTTCTCCATCACCTTCCCTCCCTCTTTTTCTACTAGCTGGGTTATGTTTGGAATAGACTTCCTACATGGTCATCACATTTTCTTCTTTTTCCTTGCATTTTTGCCAGTTTGTGAATATATCTAATGTTCAGAAAACACAAGTAGCTTAATAGCATTCTTTGCTATGGTATAGATGAAGAGCTTTTAGGGGTTGTTGGAGCAGTTTGTGGCCCATCAAAATCTACCTCTGTAGATAAGATGAAACAGCTTACAAGCACTCAAGTGGAACAAAGAGAATCAGCCTTCCTGGCAGAGTACATGGAGCCACTTCTGGTTTTCATTAGATGATGTCTAAATCCAGGCATTCCTTAATGCACCCAAATCCTTAGTTGAGGGAATTCACTGCATATATTCCCACAGGATTGGTGTATAAGTTAGGTCAGAGATAAAAATATTTGGAGGTCTAGTCAGTCACAGTGACTCCCTTGATAAGATCTTTCTTACAAAGATGACATGCAGCTCTTGTTTTCTGAATACCTAATGCTGAAGGTATTTATAGTAGCCATATCTTACTTCCTCTGGTAATGAAGTGCAACAAGTATCTCCTTGCCTTTTGCAGTACAAGAGCTTTCAAAACTAACAGGATGAAAAATAGATCTTGACAAACAGCATAGTCTGAATATTTCAGTTATTTGTAAATAATCTCACAAGTTTTTAAGTGTTGGTCATGGATGAAGATGTTTTACTAAGACTTGTGTTTGTTTTGTGGCAGAATGCAGTTGCTGCTTAAACTGTTCATGACCAACATTTTGCTCATTTTCCTCCTTCTGGCTCTCTCAGCAGTTACATGCATCTCCTCTGTATCCAAACCCACTTAAATACTCTTACTTTAGATGAGATTGCTTCCACTTTAAGGGAGATTAGGGAGAGTATTGTACCTCAGGAACCTGATTTATTTTCCTTTCACATCTGGACACAAATTTTTGAAAGGAATTTTTACTGTCAGTTTTGTATCCCTTAAGTATATGTTTGCTTGGATTTTGGTGTTTTCTGCAAAGTGATCACAAAATACATTAGAAAATATTATAGGTTGTGTGATGTTACCATTTCTCAGTCTTTCCCCTATGAGTATTTCACACAATACAAAAATCAAGGTCTCTTTTATTTCTCATCCATTACACAAAGCCATCTGTTGTGAATTCCACATTCCAAAGTTTTAAAGCTGTATAAATATAGTATTGCAACACACATAACTTGTGGTACAATGTTGGGAAAAAGAAAAAAGAATAAAAACAAATCAAAACCACACCAGAAAGAAAAACCTAAAGGATGTCTTAAGGGAAGGATTCCTTGCCAGTAAGCTGATGCCAAGGCTGTGTTGAGAATTCCAAACTGCCTTTTCTAACCCAGGTCATGTCCTGACTGGAGGGAAACTGAAGTGTATGTCTATGTGTATATGCAGCTGAATTGGTGAAAAGAACACTGATTGGTGCTGGAAATAAGAGCTTTTTGTTTCCACTTGTGGTTATATTTACTGATAAATCAGATCTTAGAAATATCATCCAGAGTTTTTCAGGAGAACTCAAGAGTATCATGTCTCTGTATGAGTTGTACTTCTAGTAGGTATGCTACATAGCTCACAGTGTGTACATTTTTAAAACCTAGACATTTCAAACAATATTGAAGTTTAATTAAGATAATGATGCTCTATTTGTGCGAATTTGCTGTAGATATTTTTGTTTGACAGTTTCTAACACGTTGCTGTTTCCACAACTGGAATGATACAGGAATATGTTACAGAATAATAGAAATGCAGGCCCAGAAAAGACTTAGGTTCTTTTCACTGTACTGTCACAGAAAATTAATGCCCTAAACCAAATTAATTAAAAATATAATTTGTCAAACAAAGCAGTATTATTTATCAAAAAAAATTGTCTTTGAAGTTTTTTATCCATTATCTATTATTTCACTCTTTAAACTGGTCCAGTTAGGAGGCAGAAATAGCACCATGTAGCTTAGATAGTGAAGTCTATACAATAAATGAAGTATGATTATGCATTTTAATAAACTGCTTTATGGCAGCTGGCATGTCTTTACATTTAAGTGACTATTAAGCACATTTTGAAGCCGGCAGACTCTTTTTTTGGAGCAGGGCAGAACAAATGCATTCCTGTCTTCTCCTGAACAGAGAACAAAGCCAGGTGAGAAACCCTGACTTATTTCTGTAGATCAATTTCTCTGCATTGATCTAACAATAGGGCTCATTAGCAGAAGTTCAATTGGCTCTACAACTTGTAGAGATAGCAACTACAAGAGCAGTTTGACTGCACACCATACCTAGGAGTGGACTTGCAGCTGTTTGTGTGGCCAGTGAGAGCACACAAAGCTCTGCATCTGACTGGATGTGCACCAGCAAAGCTTTTAGTGTGGGTCCCAGTGGGACCTTCACAATGCAGACCCACAGGGCAAGCACCCCAGCATGTAATCAACCCCATTCCCTTGTGTTCTGCCAGGTGATTGGCACTCACTCCCCTAGGACTTTATCCTAGACAAACCAAAGTGCATATGCAAATGTTCTGGGTTTGGAGGAAGAAATTCTACTTATTATCCCCCCAAAAGATAATGTGATAAATTATCTACATGAATCCCTGTTACTACTGAATAACTGTTCAACATAAATATGACTACCAGACTTGGGCTTGACTTCCCTCCTCCACTTCTGTAGCAAAAAAAAAAATATAATAACAACATTATCATCTAATTCAACTGCCTGGAGTATGGGTATGAATTTATCCTCTGTAAATTGATTTGTCTAGCCCATTTTCTAATTCATGTATTTATTTTATACAGCATTCTGCAGTGTAGCATTCAGAGTTCAATTACTCATTTTGTGTGGGGAAAAATTAATTCCTTTTATTTGCTATAAAGCTCCTGCTTGACAATTCCACTGTGTTCTTGCTAGTTGTTTTATTACTAGAATCAGAAAAAAATAATTCCCTACGTGCCTTTTTCTTGCCCTTCAGGTCCACATTGTCATCAGTCTCAGCAGCACAGGCATGTTGCCACTGTTGTAACCCAGCCTGGCTGTGAGACAAGCCATAGGGTCTCCTGCAGCATAGCTCAGGCAGAGATCAAGAGTGGGAACCTCAGCTAAAATGCAGCTCCTGAGCAAAGTGGAGGGACCTGGGCTAAGGCTTCCTGCAGCTCTCTTTGAAGCTGGACATCTGCAACCTGTCTAACTTTGTTCTGAGCCAAAGCAATCAAACCCCAGGGGAGAAAGAGAAGCCTTCAGGTCCCTGATAGGGGATCAACCCCCCAACTACAGCCCTCTGAAAACTCAATGTTTTGTGTATTTAGTAGTATCACAGTGCTTGATAGTACTCTTCTGCTCCTGCAGTTGCTACTATCACTGCCCAGCACCAGCTCATCTTGTGAGTCTCCATCATTAGCATCTGTCACAGCAGAAAATGGGGTTTTCTCTCTCATACAATGAAAATTGGAATACATTTGCACTTCCCTGTGGATCAGCAATCTCTTCAACTCATCATTTCTCCAGCAGCTCTGCCTCAGTAGGTTAGCAGTTTATCTCTGGAGCTGATGTGCTCTGGCATGGGTCAGGAGGACAGTTTCTACAGATGCTGTCTCTCCATTAACTCCTGTTCCTTGGGGCACTTCTATTTTCACTGCCCTTCAATATATGCCTTGCAAAGAAGCATGTAGCCTGAATTCCCTATTCTAATCTGTAATTTGAGCCTTTATTAATATGTATGAAATTTTAATGAATATTAGTTTCTACTACCCTTGAAGTAATACACACAGCAAAGAGCTGCTTGCCAGTAGAGCCATCAGATGTGCCTGTGGAGGAGAAGTTGGAAATCTCTGCTAGAGAATTATTATCTGCAGTTCCTTACAGTGGGTCGTTAATGCAATGCATTGCTGCTCAGTAACACTCTGCACTGCCTTTTACATCATTACCATCCTCCAGCACTTCTATTTAAACACACTAGCATCAGCTCAATGTGACACCAGTCACCGAAATTGCATTACTGTGCATCTTTGGTCTCCGAGAAGTTTTGAAGTTAGGTGAACTCTTTACATGTTGCCTATTTTGGCAGGCTATATTGTTCTACAATTTATCAGTTGATAACTTTTGCTGCCTCACAGTCATTGTGTTTTCCCAAGTGAAGAACCTTTGGCGGAGCTGTGGAAATATATGCGTTTCACAGAAATGAAAAGTTATTAAATCAGTACTGCAGGGGAATGCAGAGGAATGATCTGTTTGTAATGCTGGGAAAAACAATTTAGAGCACTGTTTTTAAAGCTTAACGAAATTACTTAAAATCTTTCACAAAAACAACCAACCTTTTTCATCTGGTCTCTGAGGATTTAGTTTATCTTTCAGATCTAGTTGCTGCAAAATACTGATAATGCAGAAATTCCATGAGGCGTTAAATCTCCATCTACCAGTGGCTTGCAGAATTAATCAAATTACCTTTTAAAGTTAATGCAGTCGGTGAGAAGAGTTTAATGATATTCAAAACCTTCATGGTAATAATTACAGATGAAGAGGGTCAGTCAGTTGAGAATTAATGCAAAAAGTGCACAGAATGATAATCTGAATTAATGTATCAGACCATGCAGAAGGCAGTGGTAGAGTCAGCCATGAAAATAAAATTCATTTGCTTCCTTTCAGAAGAGAGAAATAAACTCACATGTGTGAGAATTGGAAGCAAAGGATAAATTTGAGACTTGAGCTATGCTAGAGAGGAGGTAGAGGGTTGAGAGAGGTGAAGGAAAGAAAGGAGAGGAGGAGAAAAGATGAGCAGGGATTAATCTGGATTATCTCACAAAGTTTGAAGCTGTCAGTCTTTCTATTGAGACTTAAAGACAGAAAATTTTCACCATATTTCTCTGATCCTGAGGCTCTTCACCTTTTTTTTTTTCTTTATCCTGGATGCATATTTTTCCACCCTTTTAGAATTATCAATACTCAGTGAGGGCAGGGATTGAACTGTCCTTTCCCATGCTGTTCATAGTTCTTTGGCTAACAAAGAAATGGAACAATCCTGAAAGCGTTTCCTTAAAAATTAATACAATGTACTCCAATATAAGTTGAATCTGAATAAGCTCAGGCTGCATAGGTCTTACAGAAATGGGCAATCTGTGTCCCAGCAAATCTGGAGTGGAGCATTCCTGTGACCTGAGACCATTGCCCCAGAGCACAGCTTTCTTCTGGTGACTGGCATCAAAAGCCACAGTGACTGAGGATGTCACAGTTCCTGGGCACTAGATCTGAGATACCACACAGTGACATTGCTGTCAGAGGAGAGCTACTTAGTGCAGTCTGAAAAACAGGCTTCTATTGCACCATGACTACCTCAAATATCTTGATCATTTATTTTTCACTTACCATTTTTGTCACATGTATGTGACCTAAATACACCTGTTTGTTCTCTTCCTTTGAGAGACGTTGTCAGTTGCTGTCTTTTTCATACTATTAAATCAGCTCAGGCATCATATTGTAAATGCTCCCAAAATCTGAGGCAGTGTTGCTTTTATGGTTAATTGCATATTGAACTATCTGTGTGCTGTTTTCACATTTCAGGCTTCACTGCCTATCAGCCATTCAGATCCTTATTTTGCATGTGTGAAGGGACTATCAGGTGTGCCCACTGAGCCCTCTGTGGAGAACCTCTTTACATAGCAATGCAATTATGCAACTGGACTAGAAGGGTACCGGTGATGTTGCTGCATAACTGTGTACTGCAGTCTTCAGATCAGCAGTACTCAACTTGCAGCAGCAGAGAGTTAAATTGGCATTGGAGATTTCCAGAGCCCCAAGTTGGTCATGGATGGATGGATCCTTCATCACAATCACAAAATACTAGAATAGAATCATAGAATAGTTTGGACTGGAAAGGACCTTTGAGATCATCAAGTCCAACCATTAACCCAGCACTGCCAAGTCACCACTAAACAATCGTTGTCCCTCTGTACCACATCTACATGTCTTCTTAATATCTCCAGGGATGGTGACTCCATCACTTTCTTGGGTAGCCTGTTCCAGTCCCTTACAACCCTTTCAGTAAAGAAATTTTTCCTCATGTCTAATCTAGATGTCCCTCATGCAACTTGAGGCCATTTCCTCATATCCTGTTGCTTGTTACTTGGGAGAAGAGACCAATCCCCACCTAGCTGTAGAGAGTGATAAAGACTCCCCTGAGCCTCCTTTTCTTCAGGCTAAACAACCCCAGTTCCCTCAGCCACTTCTCCTAAGGGTTGTTTTCTAGACCCTTCACCAGCTTTGTTGACCTTCTTTGGATATGCTCCAACACCTTTCTTGTAGTGAAGGGCCCGAAACTGAACACAGTGTCCCAGGTGTGGCCTCACCAGTGCTGAGTACAGGGGGACAGTCGCTTCCCTAGTCCTGCTGGCCACACTATTCCTGATACACACTAGGATGCTGTTGGCTGCCACCTGAGCACACTGCTGGCTCATATTCAGCCAGCTGTTGACCAACATCCTGAAGTCCTTTTGTGCTGTGCAGCTTTCTAGACCCAAGCCTGTAACAAACCATGAAGCTGTATCAACTTGCCATCATTGCAGCTCAGGTTCATTGCTGGAGGCTGCTTTGTTGTCCTCGTGCCTCCTAGGGGAGCACTCTGTTGAAGCTGCTGCTTTTGTCCTTTAAGCATATTCCCAAGAGAAAGTTCAGGATCTTCTCCCAACTCTTGCAGGAATCTCATAGTGTGACTGTGCCTTCCTGGGGCTATTCTTGCTGCTTTATGAAGCAAACAAAGGACAAATTGAGCACATCATACTCTGGCTTTTTGCTGAAGTAGTCCCAAGTAGCGACATAAGGACATACATCGCTGCAAAATCAGAGGATGAATATGGTTCAGCTTCATTCAGCAGAGCTGACCTTGCAGTAACACCTGATATATTGTCCCATTGAGAGTTATAACTTCTTGTCAAAGCAGTTAAAAATACTGCAACCCTTGTTTTTCTGTTGCATTACCAAGAAATTTGGCACATTCCTTGCTTTGCTGCAAAACATTTCGTTTGCATGTTTGTCATTTGAGAATTGTACAGAACTGGTTTGGCTGTGTTTGATCTTACAATATGGTAAAAAAAATAATGTTCCTGTAGTGTAAGGATTTTTTTAATGAAGTGCTGAGAAGCAAAAATAATGTAATTATAGAATGTTACAGTTAATCCCTTAGTGATCTTGACATTTTCAAAGGGAAAAAAATGTGCAAATACTCTTGGAAGTCCTGTGATTAGAGGACATATTCAGCATAGGTAGATAGAGTTGTTTTAAAAATAAGTAGAGATGGAGTTTGTGACACACAGTTCAGGATCTTCCTTTAAACCATTTTCCAGTAGCTTTTTACCTAGACTGAAACTTGGTTTCTCATGCCACCTGAAGCTGAAATCCAAAACGATGGTCAAGTATNTGCTGTTTTCACATTTCAGGCTTCACTGCCTATCAGCCATTCAGATCCTTATTTTGCATGTGTGAAGGGACTATCAGGTGTGCCCACTGAGCCCTCTGTGGAGAACCTCTTTACATAGCAATGCAATTATGCAACTGGACTAGAAGGGTACCGGTGATGTTGCTGCATAACTGTGTACTGCAGTCTTCAGATCAGCAGTACTCAACTTGCAGCAGCAGAGAGTTAAATTGGCATTGGAGATTTCCAGAGCCCCAAGTTGGTCATGGATGGATGGATCCTTCATCACAATCACAAAATACTAGAATAGAATCATAGAATAGTTTGGACTGGAAAGGACCTTTGAGATCATCAAGTCCAACCATTAACCCAGCACTGCCAAGTCACCACTAAACAATCGTTGTCCCTCTGTACCACATCTACATGTCTTCTTAATATCTCCAGGGATGGTGACTCCATCACTTTCTTGGGTAGCCTGTTCCAGTCCCTTACAACCCTTTCAGTAAAGAAATTTTTCCTCATGTCTAATCTAGATGTCCCTCATGCAACTTGAGGCCATTTCCTCATATCCTGTTGCTTGTTACTTGGGAGAAGAGACCAATCCCCACCTAGCTGTAGAGAGTGATAAAGACTCCCCTGAGCCTCCTTTTCTTCAGGCTAAACAACCCCAGTTCCCTCAGCCACTTCTCCTAAGGGTTGTTTTCTAGACCCTTCACCAGCTTTGTTGACCTTCTTTGGATATGCTCCAACACCTTTCTTGTAGTGAAGGGCCCGAAACTGAACACAGTGTCCCAGGTGTGGCCTCACCAGTGCTGAGTACAGGGGGACAGTCGCTTCCCTAGTCCTGCTGGCCACACTATTCCTGATACACACTAGGATGCTGTTGGCTGCCACCTGAGCACACTGCTGGCTCATATTCAGCCAGCTGTTGACCAACACCCTGAAGTCCTTTTGTGCTGTGCAGCTTTCTAGACCCAAGCCTGTAACAAACCATGAAGCTGTATCAACTTGCCATCATTGCAGCTCAGGTTCATTGCTGGAGGCTGCTTTGTTGTCCTCGTGCCTCCTAGGGGAGCACTCTGTTGAAGCTGCTGCTTTTGTCCTTTAAGCATATTCCCAAGAGAAAGTTCAGGATCTTCTCCCAACTCTTGCAGGAATCTCATAGTGTGACTGTGCCTTCCTGGGGCTATTCTTGCTGCTTTATGAAGCAAACAAAGGACAAATTGAGCACATCATACTCTGGCTTTTTGCTGAAGTAGTCCCAAGTAGCGACATAAGGACATACATCGCTGCAAAATCAGAGGATGAATATGGTTCAGCTTCATTCAGCAGAGCTGACCTTGCAGTAACACCTGATATATTGTCCCATTGAGAGTTATAACTTCTTGTCAAAGCAGTTAAAAATACTGCAACCCTTGTTTTTCTGTTGCATTACCAAGAAATTTGGCACATTCCTTGCTTTGCTGCAAAACATTTCGTTTGCATGTTTGTCATTTGAGAATTGTACAGAACTGGTTTGGCTGTGTTTGATCTTACAATATGGTAAAAAAAATAATGTTCCTGTAGTGTAAGGATTTTTTTAATGAAGTGCTGAGAAGCAAAAATAATGTAATTATAGAATGTTACAGTTAATCCCTTAGTGATCTTGACATTTTCAAAGGGAAAAAAATGTGCAAATACTCTTGGAAGTCCTGTGATTAGAGGACATATTCAGCATAGGTAGATAGAGTTGTTTTAAAAATAAGTAGAGATGGAGTTTGTGACACACAGTTCAGGATCTTCCTTTAAACCATTTTCCAGTAGCTTTTTACCTAGACTGAAACTTGGTTTCTCATGCCACCTGAAGCTGAAATCCAAAACGATGGTCAAGTATTCATATTTAGATTCAGTGTTTGAAACCTGAGCCTCAAGGAATCTTAAAAAACAAACAACTTGATCTATGGAAAATAATAATTAAAAGAACACTCATACACAATATTAACTGAAAAATAGCTTTTGAAGGGAAAAATTAAGTAGTTTTTAGACAGTAATTAAGGAACAAATTGTCTAAGCCTGCTGAAGAAATGATCTGCGGGTATGAGGGATAATTAATTTATACCAGTTCAAAAATTCCTCGTGAGATGTCAGCTTGGCATGAAATATTTAAATTGTATAGTTTCAAGAACAATCCTAGAAAGTCACAGAGTCCTAGGAATAAGAGAGCTGCTCACTGGGCAGTGCTGTATTTCACTCCATGTCCCAGTTTCTGCAGTGGGGAAAAAGTTGTGCTTCTGTGGTGGAAATGTGGCTGGATTCCCCCAGCCATGGAAAGCTGCAGACCAGGCTTGGAGATGTGAGCATTGATGGTTGTGTTGGTTTGAGCTCTGGGGAGGAGCTGGATCTTCCACCACTGCCCTTGTGCCTCCAGGGATGAGCATCCAGACCTCAGTATTGTTGAGGTGCTCGTTTTTCATGTCCCTGTGTGTTGCATTTTCACACATGCTTTTGAAGAATCTGTTCCCTTAGTATTGACAATTGCTAGTTGTGGAGGAGCAGGAAAAAAAGCAAGGGAGATGCTGGGTGGAAATAGTGCTCATGGTAAATCCTCCCTTGTGAGACTACACCTATAACCACCTTTTTCTATGAAACTGTAGAGAATCAGTTTTCTCTGCAGATCACTTATGGTTTGTATGCATGAAAATGCAATATTTCTGCTGCAGTGAAGAGCTTTCCCTTGTTGTTTTACAAATTGCTTTGTTGCATTCATGTCTTTTTGAGCACTTTATTCTCTTCTTAGAACTAAGGCAAGTATGATTCCTTATAAGCTGCCCACGGATATGGATGGGGCAAACAACTCCCCATTGTGTGCCTGTCTATTAGTATGGATCAGAAAACTCTTATGACCAAGAAGGACAACAGGAACAGTTATGGAGTCATGGAATGGTTTGTGTTGGAAGAAACCTTTACAGGTCATCAAGTTCATCTCCCCTGCAATGAGCAGGGGCATCTTTAACTAGATCACATTGCTCAGAGTCCTGTCCAACCTGACCTGGGATGTTTCCAGGGATGGGGCATCTACCAGCTATCTGGGCAACATGTTCCAGTGCCTCACCACCTTCATCATAAAAAAATTTCTTCCTTCTACCTAGTCTGAATCTCCCCTCTTTTAGTTTAAAACCAGTACTCCTTGTCCTCTCACATCAGGCCTTGCTAAAATGATTGTCCCCATCTTAGGCTTGTAAAGCCCTAAAAGAAACCTTTCAAGGACTGTCAGTCAATGCCGTCATGTACATCTCCCCAGAGGCATGTGCTTACCTATGGCGTGGAGAGCATTCCTCCATCAGGGCCTCCTCAGGCGTGCTTTCTGTGGCTTGTCAGGCATCCAGCTTTTCAGGTAGAGTCTGCATTTTACAGCAACTATGAAAATAATATCCAAGCTCTGAAAACATCATCTTTCCTGCCTTTGTTTTATGTACTTAAATTCATGTTTATTGGAATCTGTGGTTGTTGAAATACATTGGTTTATCCAAAAATCCTGACATCCCAGAAACATACATTGAAATACATGAACAAAGCTGCTTCGCTGGACTGAATTAATTGCTCATAGGCTATCTGACACCCCCCCTCCATCCTGAATTCAGGGAAACACATTATTTAGTACAGCTAATCCTTTCTTTCTCACAAAAATAGAACAAATAAATTCGTATTGTCTCTGTTCAAACATCCCAGTCTCTCTTTGGCCTGGAGGAGGTTGAGTCACTATTTGCTGTTAAATGAGGTATTGATTTCCTATTTCTACTGGCTGACATCCTGTCATATGAAAGACTTTAATCAATAGATCATATGTCAGCTGTAGTTATTTCACATATCATGTTATTATTAACATCATCATCATTTTTATTAGTTTGCATTTCTGCCTGGTCTGCTCTGGAGTATTAACATGTCTTCCTCTTGCTCCTTCCTTTGGTTTGTTTTCAATGCAGGAGACCTTGCAACATAAACTGCCAGAGAATAAGTTTGTGCCACCCTATGCCAAAAGCAGGCATTAAAATGAGAGATTAAAGACAAAAATGTCCTTCCCTAAAAACCTGCCACTGCCCTACCCTTTCTGTATTATCCTAAGAGCGTACCTCCTGCTTTGCAGCCTCTGCTGAACTTTTTGGGCTGGAAGTTAGTTTAAAGAAAACGGAAGTTTTCTATCAACCTGCACCTCAGGAAGTTTTTCATCATCCTCATATCATCATTGGTGATTCAGAACTTAAATCAGTCCAACAGTTTAACTACCT
>VWZO01004852.1:1829948-1972728 GCA_013396975.1 Bucco capensis
GCCTAGCTGTGATGACATGACAAGACAGTACCAGAGAAGTGAGCTTCTCTCCTTCATATTTGCGATCGCAGAACTTCTCCTGGCAAGGTAGTAGCATCATCCCCATCCTATGTGGGAAATGAGTTGGGTTCCCCACTCCTATCAGTGGCCAGTGCCCACTGTCCCTTTGCCTGTCTTTGCTGCCCAGGGGCTAGCTGAAGACCTAGACCTCAGTTCACCACAGTACTGTTGTACTGGAGTAACCACACCAAGACAGGTTGTCTCTATTTCCTACAAAGTGCAGTAATTAACAAAAGAACATTTTCCCCTTCAGTCTGATCTCATTCCCCTAGTTTTTATGATTTTTTTATTTTTCATGTACAGATACATAAGGTATATTTTGGTCAAGAATACAGCAAAATCTTATGCTAGAGAAGTAATATACTTCTATAATTCAAAATATCGTACAAAACCTTACATTTCTATTTTAAACATTTTTTTGTGACTTACATTCAAAATAAATTAGCTGCCTAATGAACACATTTTAGGACATCTACTAATGTGTTTTATGAGTCTTTTTCCTATAAAGTCACAGATGTTTCAGCTTCTAATTGATAGCAATTCTACCTTCTCATGCTTCCAAGAGGGCAATGCATAGTTCTCTGAAACACAGAGAAATGCTGTGCAATATCTGACCTTGAGGTCTTGAGATATGCAGTTATCCAAAACATAAAGCTTTGCACTAGAATCCAGAGCAAGTCTTGTGATGCAGGAGCAAATCCTTTCTTTCCACTGTCTGCAGCTGATAGTCTAATGATGAAATATTTTAGTTTCAGGCTGCTTAAAATTCCCATTTAAATGACAGAGAATGTAAGGAGTTTAAATTCTTTGACTTAGGAAGAAAGTAGAAGCTAGCAAGACCCTAAGCTATATCCTGAGAAACTTTAATTGTATGTGTGTGTAATTTAAATTTTACTTTATATGTGCAATTGTACATTGTGTATTCATCCTGCATTCTCACAGTTTGTTTTCAAATTATCATACTGGACTTCTATTGGAGTGCAGTCATGAAAAAAACCTGTGCCTGTAATTTGATGTAATTGGGCTGTGATGGGAGCTAATGGACAGATAAAATAGCTTTTGACAGCCTTTCAGAATTTGTGGGGAAGGGAAAATACCTTTTTTTTAAACATAATTTTATGTATGACTAACAGTTATGATTATGATACTCAGAACTGGGGGAAACACTAACCTATACCAGGATTACTCCTACTGAGCTGAATGAGCCTACACAAGGAATTAGTTTCCCCAGGGATTATAAGATGTTTTAGCTTCCCACTTTCATTTGACTTTCAAAATCCTACCTTCATGATTTTTCTTTCTGACTTTGCAGTGAACCTCCCCTAATTTCCCTGAAATTTTTCCTTCCTTGCCACATGAAAATGAAACCTTCAGTAGTCAGCCAGTGATCAAAAGCAAAATCATTGATTATTGACATGAAGCAGTTAACTGCTTCATATCAATAATATAATTGGAATTTTGTCTTCATTGATGTTCTGGGATTTGTCTCCAAATAAGTTATGTGCTTTCACAGGGAAGGACTATGGTGCAGTTGACACACTGGAAGGAAGGGATGCAAGCCCTATCAGACAAGCAGTCTCTTGTTCTGGCTCCTGTGTGATCCTGATATGATCAACTGAAAATACTGCTTTTTGACTGCTGGCTCTAACAGGTGGAGAAGGGGTGAGGCTGGACACCTTTGAGAAACTGTACAAGCTGCAACCCTGCCCTGGCAGAGGCCATCCCTTTCTGCTAGGAGATGGCTACATAGATTTGTTTGGGAAAATAAATCCATATCTGATGTTGTACGAAAATTGCAGGCATGGTTTCTGGTCACAGGAAGATCAGGCAGCATATGAACGTGATCCCAACACTCTCTCCTTCAGATCAAAGTAATACAACCTGTTCCTCATCCCCATGGAGTCAGGATCAAATGGATCAAGCCTTCACCCGAAACCTCAAACAGGTTCCCTAATGGGCATCACCAGCAGACAGAATTCAATAAAAAAGATTCTTCATTAAACTAAAAAGCAGACATGAACCCTTTCAGGAGACGTACTTTTCAAACAAGAGGGGAAAGGTTCTGTATTCCTGTGATCTCCACAGGTCCAAAAAAGGGATGTTTTGAACTTCAGTATTTGACATTGTCTCATGCACTGGCAGAAATACTTAATTTCATAAGGGAGAGGCCAGGGCAAGTTGCAGGCTGGATTTGAACCCTGCTGCTGGGGGCCAGTGACCACAGGAGAGCCTTGTCTCTTCTTCCCCAGGCATGGTGCCTGAGGGCAGCCACTGCACCAAGGCCAGCATGGCTCCTCTGGCTCATGGAGGAGCAGCTATGGATGTGTGATAACTGAGGAAAAGGTCTAAAAATACCAACAGCATTCCTTGCTGTTTGTGCCTGGGTTCAGATGACAGAGCTGATGGTGCTCACCTAAGCACCAGCTTACACCCAGCCCCAGCACAGGTGGGACTGCAGCCTGAGTGCTGCCCTTCCTGTGGCCAGGTGAAAGCAGGCTGCTCCAAGTACTTCTGACCCACCTCCAGCTGGCACCAGAGCTCTCTGGGGTTCTTCTCAAATCCACCATGTTATGAGGCTTTAAATACAGCCTTGCTTGGCTTTTCTCCCTAAAGTCTGTTGGTCTGTTTCAAGTTTTGTTGAATGAAGGACTTTGCTGCTCACAGAGTGGTTTCTGGGTCAGCTTTATCAAGTAATCCTGGTACTGGAGGCAAGTTTTATACTGATAAGATAACTTCTCTCAGTTTCTCAAAGGAAATGAGGTTAGTGGCAAAGGACTTTTCTTTGGTATAACTATTGCTACCCTTATTTTCTTAGTTGTGGGACTACTTTTCTTTTACACTACCAGTTGGGTAATAGCAATAATAATCTTAATAATAATTAGTCTTTCTGTGCTGTGTTTTATGGGTAATGGCTGCCCTTTGGATATTTGCTAGCAAATATCACCTACATATGAAAAACAGAAAATACAGATCATGCTTCACAACTCCTGTGTCCCCAGGCCAATCTCTGTTATCACAGGGTACTCACACAATTTGATCCTTGTGGGCTTTATCAATTTTCCACAAACACGGCTTTTAAATGCACTTGTTTGCTGTATGTGTATTCTGAAAATAGGTGGTTTTTTCCTTTCTGCTCCCATCATTGGGAGTGGAGAGCACAGCACTTCTAGGCATATCCCACAGACAGATGCAGCAGCCACAGCAGCTCAGAAACCTAAAAATTTACAGGTTGGTTGAAGGCCGAAAGGCTCCATGGATGACTGTGGGGCACTGAGGAGCTGCTGTGTCACTGAAGTCCTAAGGATAAAGCCTCTGAAGTACCTCTCAGAAGACTGAACTCCTTTCTGCAGACCCATCTAACTGTTTAGCAGCTGCACACCCCATCAATATGCTCGTAGCATTAGTAGTGCACTTACAGGGTGCTGGAAAAGGGATAGGAAGCTTCTTCACTCCCAGGCAGCCTTTTCAGAGTGCTCTAATAATTGTGTAAAAGGGAGATTTTACATAATTTCCCCATTTGAGAGGGAAATGGTACCTGGAGACTCATTTTTGCAGACATAGTTTTTAGACAGGGAAAATCTAAAAAGATGTACTTTCAAAAATAAGGGAGTAACATTCTTCTGGATGCAGGCTCCTCAGAAGTTTAGGCTTGGTTTCTGACTCCCAGATACTCTCCCGAATTCACGTTAGCTCCAAATGAAGCCATATCCCCAGCTTAATACATTTTTTTGTAGTGAGCTCAACCATCCATCTCGAAAGTTGAATACTCTAATTCAGAGCATTCAAGATTTACTAATGTAGCTCTCAAACTGTAATGCAGATAACAGTGGCTCTCTGTGAAAGCATTCAATTTAGAGATAAAATAGAAAAGGACTCTATTCTGCATTTCAGTATTGATATAATTTAAATGCCTCAACAGTGCAATTCATTCTTACATACCTTTGGGTAACTGCCAGCACAAAAATGGTGTGTGGGGAGAGGGAGAAAAGAGATGATATTGTAGAAAAATAAACTATACTGGGGGAAATACTGGGTTTTCTGGTAGGAACTGTACCTATGCTGTTATTGTTGTTGCACAACTCCAGTAAAACCATCAATTGCCCATGTGCAAGTTTGACTCATAAAATGCATAATTTTTCAAGGCCTGTCAATTATTTATTATCAGTTGTAGTAATTATTGCATTTGCAAATGAAGAAACAGCAGAATTGAAAACTGAAGAGCAAATTTCTCAGCAATGTCCTAGGTTCAGACGGAGCTACCTTCAGTAGCCAGCTTAAACGTTGTGATGTGGAGCAGTGCTGAGGAGGCTTTCCCCTCCATGTACTGTATGGATGGGCCAGCTCTTGGAATGCTGGGTTATTTTGTACTGAGAATTCCCTGGCTGGATTGTTTTATAAGAGTTTGGTCACATTAGAGTTAGGGTGAATAAATTATTTTTAACTAACTCTAAATATTGAGACTCATGCAATAAAAAGAGATGTATACTTGCACTTTAGCAAACCTGGGAACAGTCTCATGAATACTGAATGGTGATATACTTGGTGCAAAGCTCTGTTAAGCAAATCTGCCCATTTCCATAGGGCAACTATGTCTCAAGTCTGTTTAAATAAAAATTGCTGATCACATTTCTTTTAAAATAAAAGATGGGTTAAAAGTTTCTGTAAGAGTTCATTTCCAGTATCACTCACCCATTCTCAAGCCAGTACTATGGCCCAAAATAAATGTTCAGGTCAGCCACAAGGTATTTCTGTCAAAACAGTGACAGTCATTCACCATCTGTTTTCTTACAGTAATTCTTCTTTTCACTTGAATTCCCATCTTACAAGTCTTTCAGGTTGTCCAGAGACAAGCTGGTTTCTGCAGTCTGCAAATGCTGGGTGGTTCACTTAGAGGAAGCCCCAAGTGTGATCATTTGAAGTTGGTGAATTTTTAGAAGACAATTAAATTGCAAATATTTTGGCTGCATTACAGTGAGGAGTACTGGATTTTTTGATTAGGAAAATAAACAGTAAAGTGGCAGAAGAGTGGAGCTAAGGAGTTGGACTTGTTCTGGTTGTGTCCTTACCAGAGTCTGAGTGCTGTCTCTGTGGCCAGTGGTAGGGTTACTGTTAACATAGTGTTGATTTCTGTCTGGAAACAGGGGAAGCATCTTGTGAAATAAGGTTGGATGTCAGCCTGGTCCATCAGATATCCCTGAGTATGTGTGCCTTCAGTGAGGTGGAGCACAGCAGACAATTGATGTGGAGAGGATGGTGGAGCAGTGCTTGGTGGTCTTCAGTGCTTGCAACCAGATTCCACATGACTGTGTGAAGCTGGCATTAGCACTCTTTGATTTAGATAATTTTATTTACTTTGGGACCTTATGAGTTAAGAGTTGGCTATCCTGTTCCTTAGGCATCCCAACATTTTGGCTGTTTCTGTAGGCAGCAGTTCATACTGAGCATGGACATGGGTCTTTTTCCTTTGTGGCTGTATTACATGCCCAAATTAGTAATGCAGAGGAATCATTCAGTCTATTTCCTTCATATTTGTCTGTGCCCTCATTGTCACATCTCTTTGTCAGGACTCTCTTGAGGAGTTCCTCCTGCTTTTTTTCTAGTTTTGATTAAAGATTTTTTTTCTATTTGTCTATTCTCTAGCTCTCTCAAATCATATGTAAATATAATTAGCACCACGAGTTTCAGTCTGGGACTTCAGCACAGCCAAGTGTAAACTTGTGTCATATAGAGAAGTGACCCTTTATTGATGCCTCTGTTCCTGCAGCGTTGGCAGGCCACGTCACTGCTTATCTTTTACACCATGATTTTCATATCTTCTCAAACAGAACTCTGCCAGTGGCTTTTGGAAAGTGCTGCAGAACCATGTCAATTGTTTCCGTTTCCATCCACTATCTTGTAGCATGATGAAAAATGAAGCTATCCCTCTGAGTCCCTCTGTCTGAGCAGCCCTTTAAGGAGTGCAAGAGCCTTGGTTGTGACCAATCTGCTTGCCTTTTGTTCTCCTTACTCAAGAGACAGACAGCTGAAAAATCTTCCTTGCTACAACATTTGACTTATGCCTTTCATGTTGACTAATTCCCACTTTTACACTCTTGTCTTTCTCTATCTTAAATTAAATCAACATTAGATATCATTGAAGCCAGACATCCTTTGAAACTTCATGCTGATAGGCAGAGGCAAGTATCAGCTAAGCAGCAGATATTAAAATACCAGAATCAACTTTAGGAAAAGAAGATATAGCTATTTTACAAATGCCTTTTCAGTATTTTTTGTTCTTCCTTGTGCTACTAAAAGTAGCAGCACTCTTTGATCTTAGAACAAGTTGCAACACATTGACGAGTGTAACAAAACTATTTCCTTGCTTATTACAACAGCCAAAATGTTTTATTCTTTTCCATCATTTTAGTATTAGATGGCCCTGCAAATTGCAGAACAAAGCAGCTGATATTAATAAGAATTAATCTCTGCTCATTACATGATTCGAAAAGGGACTGGAGAAATGCATGGCAGGAAAAATCCATTGTAGCCATTAAACATTGCCTCTGGCTCAAGAAGTCCCTGACCCTGCAATATGCTGCAGAGTGGGGAAATATCCTTATATATTTTCCCTATGCAGTGTTTCCTTTCTTTCTGTGCTCTGTTATTAGTGACTGTGGAAGAAAAGGTACTGGACAGAATGGAGACCCACTGCAGGGTCCTGCTCCCCTGGGGGATGGAAGAACATAAGCCTTATGAGGAAAGACTGAGGGATCTGGGCCTGTTTAGCCTGGAANTTGGGGGGCATTATTTAGCAGGTTATTAGGGCTAGGACAAAGGCTGCACTTGATGATCTCCAAGGTCTCTTCCAGCTGTGATTCTATAATAACAGTTACTGAGTGGTGGCACCTGTCTGGGTGTGCAGGAAAAGCCAGGTTTGTCCCAGAGAGAGGAGGATTAGCCAGTACACCTCACTGTAAGGCAGTTAAGTCTTCTCTCTTCCCTTATGCAGAGCATGGGAACCAGAGCTGCTGGGCAATCATCTGCTCGTTTCCTCCTGAGCAAAAAAAGTAAAAGCTTCCCTAAGAATGCAGGCGCTGCAGCACAGACAGGGTATTGTTGCTCTGTGAAATTCTTTAATGAAGGTTATAGAGGCTGTATTCAGCATCTTTGAAATATGACATCTTTGATCAGCTGCATGTGCAAAGCTGGGCTGAGGTAAAAGACAGGGAGAGAATGCACAGTTCCTTTTAATTAAAATGATTGATTACTATAGTGTGTGATAGTCTGAAACTGATTAATGTTCTTAATGAATTACTTTAATCTATTTGTAGGTTTCTTTTTAAGTCTCTTGTGAGTACACATTATCAATATCTTCCTTTGCTACAGCAAATTATTTTTCCTCTCTTTTCTAGGGTGGTTTATCCAGATAGCCACACTGAGAATTACAGACATTAGAAATCTGAGATTGCTTATTCATAGGCAGGAGACTTAACTAATTACTATCTAAATTATATGACCTCCTAATAACCTTCCCCAGAAAGGCAAGATGCAGAATGAGACTGTAGTAATTAGAGAAGTCACGAATGTCAAATTGTGGCTGCCGAGCAACCATTTAAACACTGATTAGTTAATGCTGGTCAGTGTCTTGCCCTTCAGGAGGACAAGGTATAAATCCCAGTTGATGACTGACTTTACCATCCTCCTGCATGATGGTTAGGGCTCCTTGCCACAGCCTGGTCCTGCAAGAGCATCTGCTGCCTCCTGTGGTGTTGCCCAGGAGGTGATGGTCCTGTGTTCCCACTGGGACTCAGCAGCCCTTCACAGTGGGGCATGCTGAGGGACTGGCAGCTTTGTGGGGATGAGGAAAAGCTGAGAGAATTGGGCTTGTTCAGCTGGAGAAGAGAAGGTTCTTGTGGCCTTTCAATATTTAAAGGGAGCTTGTAAGAAAGATGAGGACAATCTTATTAGTAGGGCCTGTTGCAACAGGACAAGGACTAATGGTTTTAAACTAAGAATGGAGATTTAGACTAGATACAAGGAATAAATACATGGTGAGGCACTGGAACAGGTTGCCCAGAGAGATAGCAGATGCCCCAGGTAGGTCTCTGGAAACATTCAAAGTCAGGTTAGACAGGGCTCTAAGCAATCTAATTTAAAGATGTCCCTGCTCATTGCAGGGAGGTTGGACCAGATGACCTTTAAAGGTCCCTGCCAGTCCAAACCATGCTGTGATTTTATGGTTTTATAATTGCCTCATGCTTCTGATCCAGAGCCTGTAGGCAGGTGTTTGGGATTTTTGTTGACTGGAGGAGGAGCTGGATCAGCTCTGTGCATCCAGGTGGCAGCATTAGGCATTTGTCTTCTGCTTTAAATTCAGCTTGTGAAGGTAGTACCCCTACCTAAAAGGGTGATGCCCATGGCATGCTGAGTGTTCATGTCCAGGGATGGCATATCCCCACCGCAACCATCCATGCTGTGAGGCACTTAAGGAATATAGGAATATTAGACAGGGAGAATGCAGGCAGCTTTTTTTTTTTTACCCCTAAGTTCTCCATGCTCATCAAGTTTGAAAGCCTAGGGCAAGATTAATTAAAATCAATGGAGCAAAGCAAATTAAGCACTTAGAAGTGCTCTTTGGGGGCTATCAAACCCAGAATAATTCAAAATAAATATTCAAATGTCTGGGGCTTGCTATGAGACTGTTTTATCATTCAGCCCATTCATCCTCTTGCTCCCTCCCTTATTTCTTTATCTGCTTTTCACAGGGCTCAGCAGATGCTCTTTCCTTGGTGTTTCACACCAGCATGTCTCTGTGCAATCTCAGGACTCTGCTCCCACGCACCTAAAACAAAAATCACACTCCAAACACAGAGCCAGCGACTCTTACTCACACTAGTAAGCCTTGCAGTGATATAAACAGCACTGTTCAGGTTAATGGGATGGTTTGTGAGAAAGAAGAGTAGGCTCACTATTCTAAATAGAAATCACAGGATGAAATCTGCATTTTGTTTTGACTAGAAGAAGCAGAATTTTTTAATGTGTGTGCGTGATTATCAGGAAAAATCTTATCGCTTGCAAGTATCTCTGAATGCCTTAAGCTGTCTCCCTAGTTGACTTCTAGATTGAAGCCCAGACTAGAGTCAGCATCCTCCATACAGGAGGAGTTGTAAGGGTAGATATTCAGTCTATGAAATCTCACCTCTGGGTCAGCCCTCAGAGAGGCAGAAACTGCTGGGAGGGATCCATTTCCCTGTCCTGACATCAGCAGGTGGCTGGGGGAGAGCCTGCTTTGTTCAGCAAGGGAAGGCTGATAGAGTATGCAAACAGCAGTCACTATTTTTCCTAACCTTGCTTTTCTGGTTCTTGTGTTGCTGCCTGTGTATCTGTCTGTTACAGGAGGGCACAGCTGGCTGTGGACAACAGTCTTGAAACTATCAGAACAGGGCTCCTGCCCTCCTCAGCATTACTGGCTGTGAAAGTGGCTGCCAAGAAGACCAACGGCATCCTAAGATGCATTAAGAGGAGCGTGGCCAGCAGAGCCAGAGAGGTTATTCTCTCCCTCTGCTCTGCCCTGGTGAGGCCTCACCTGGAATACTGTGTCCAGTTCTGGGCCCCTCAGTTCCAGAAGGATAGGGAGCTGCTGGAGAGAGTCCAGCACAGGGCCACCAAGATCATGAAAGGAGTGGAGCATGTGCCCTAGGAGGACAGGCTGAGAGAGCTGGGTCTCTTCAGCCTGGACAAGAGGAGACTGAGAGGAGACCTCAGGAATGGTTAGAAATATGTTAAGGGTAAATGTCAGGAGGAGAGAGCCAGGCTCTGCTCAATGGCATCCAATGGTAGGACAAGAGGGAATGGGAGCAAGTTGGACCACAGGAGGTTTAGTACTAACCTGAGGAAAAACTTCTTTCCAGTAAGGGTGCCAGAGCACTGGACCAGGCTGCCCAGGAGGCTGTGGAGTCTCCTTCTCTGGAGACATTTCAGAGCTGCCTGGATGCATTCCTGTGTGACCTTGTCTAGGTGCTCCTGCTCTGGCAGGGGGGTTGGACTAGATGATCTTTCTAGGGCCCTTCCAACCCCTAACATTCTGTGATTCTGTGATATTCTCGTGATTAAGTTGCAGTTGACAGTTTCAGAGAAGATAGGAAAGTGGCTTGTGGTGGTAATCCGGCCCACAGTCCAGCTCCTGTGTCTGTTAGCAGAGGACTTTCTGCTGTAAGCATTGTGTCCCTGTGTGCTTGTCAGACCAGAGTATTATCCATCACAGTCTGTGACAAAGGCATTCTCACCTATAGCAGATCTGATCCATTCAGAAACTCTGTACAGCTCTTGCAAAAATACTTGCTTTTGAATATTTCTCCCTAGACACAGAATTCTTTCTTACCACCAACACAAAAATAGTGTTGAAGTTCTAATGAACTGCCGTTGTTCCAAAGCCAGTGTCCTGCAATAATTGCATTAATTCTCCTCCCATCCACACTTAAATGAAAACCTGTCTGTGCCACTGTTCAGTTTCCCTGGTTACAGTGACTTTCTGCTATTCAGGTGTGAATTTCTGATGTTAAACATGGCATCTTATTGCTTTTGTGCTGTAGTAAAGGTTAGAAGGGATGGGTAAGCTTTTGTCTGGGTGAAAACAACAAAAATGGTAGCATTTACACTATGTGCATGGTTGTATTTTTTTAACAGTTAGAGCATGTCATCATTTAACCCCAGCTGTCAACCAGGCCCTACACAGTCACTCGCTCATTCTCTCCCAGTGGGATGAGGGAGAGAATCAGTAAAGAGAAATCTCATGGGTGGAGATAGTTTAATAGATACAGCAAAAGCCACATGCATAAGCAAAGCAAAACAAGGAATTCATTCACCACTTCCCACCAGCAGGCTGTCTCCAGGGAAGCAGTGTTCCATCACACCTAACAGGTACTTGGGAAGACCAACACCATCACTCTGAACAACTCCCTCTTTCTTCTTCTTCCCCTAGCTTTATATGCTGAGCATAATGTTATATGGTGTGGAATATCCTTTTGGTCAGTTGGGGTCAGCTGTCCTAGCTGTGTCTTCTAGCTTCTTGTATACCCCCAGCCTACTTGCTGTTTGGGATAGGGTGAGGAGCAGAAAAGGCCTTGACCTCTGTAAAAGCACTGCTTAGCAATAACAGAAACAACCCTGAATTATCAGCACAGTTTCCAGCACAACTCCAAAATATGGTCCCATACAAGCTGACCAAGCCAATATAAAAAGTGCATCTCCAGTTAGGAGTCACTGTTTTCCTCCTCAATGCAATCTGCAGAGTAGAATTGGGTAACCCATGTGTGCCCAGCCATGCTAGGTTGAATTTCCTTCAGACATTGCTTCTGTGAGGTCTCTATGGTTGCATGTATTTGTGTTAAGTGAAATGGTGTTAAGGGGAAGCTGCAGTTACAGAGTCTGGGAAGAACAAGGAGATAGTAGCAGAAAGAGTCTCTGGGAGCCATCTGTCGTGTCAGTAGCTCATAGTCTTCAAGAGGCATCTGGTGAGTTGTATACATCTAGTTGGCAGAATGAGAGCCTTACTAGCAAAACCCACCTTTAAAATAATCAGACAAAAGGTTTCACTGAATATAATTTGATAGTGCAGTTTCTTTAACACACAGCCTTCTGTATATTAAAACACTTTCTAAATATTTAAAATACAGTCACGTGAGTTGATTTGGATGAGATCCCTTTTACCTAATTGTAGCTGTCCAGATGGCTTTCCCCCAGTAATTACTTGAGGGAGAGAGAAAGGTACTTGCAGAGTGATGCATTCAGACAACCTCTGATTTGGGTTCCCCTAAAAGTGCCCAGCTAGCTTGTCACATTCAGCTTATCAGCATCATCCAACCCTGTGAGAAATAAGTGAAAATCGGTTAGACATGCTGCATAAAGCAATAGGTACAGATAGCTTTGTGTGATATTTAACAAGAATACCCTATGGGCTTTTCTATATAACAAGATTTTTTAGCCTGGTTTCCCCTTGAAATGAGGCATGTGTGATCATGCTGTCTTCCTAGCTGACACTTCCTTCTCGGAAATTTTGTTTTCAATGAGTGTACTTCAGTCATATCAAACAGAAGAGACCCAAATGTCATATCTTCCTGAGAGGTCTGACTGACTGGTTTGACAAGAGAATCCCAAATTAGTATATTCACTGGATGAAAAACAGCAACAACTCGGTGGTTCTTGGTTTGACTTTGTGGCTGGCTAGTGACAGCCTATGTACTGATGAGTCAATAAATACACGTGGAGCTCAGAACAAGTTTACAGCATCTGCTGCTTTTTATCTGGTCAGCCGTTGGAGGAGAAGGGAGTAAGGAGATATCTTTATGCTTGGGGAATTTGAAGATGAGGAGTAAAACTTGGAGATGCTGAGGTACTGCATCTGAGAGCTAGTGATACAGCATAACAAAGTCATAGAGATTGCCTAGTTCTGCTGTTCCCCAGAAAACCTTTTAGCCTCTATTTTTTTATATCATAGGATTAAATACTAACCAACATTTTCACTTCACAGCACTTACCTGAGAACTGACACACAAAATAATGATGAAGCCACACAGCTGTTTGCAGAGTATTCTCAAATTACCCTGTCATCTATCTGTATGCACATCATTCATGTTGAACTCTCTGAATTCAGCATCCTTCCAGGATATGATTACTTAAAGCAATACCCATATACCAATTTCTCAGTATAACCTGAATGTTAATATTTTGCAAGTTTGAAATGGTTGAATGTCAACACAGTTACAGAGTCTATTTTAATTACCTTAAACAAACAATTATCATTTAAGTTCTGTAACTATGGAAATGAAAAGAATAAGACAGAATGGAAAAACAACTGACAGAATCACCTGAAATAATACATGGGTTAAATACAGGCCAAGAGAGCCAAGCAGTGGAAAGTACCAATGGTGACCCAGCTTCTAGAGAGATTAATAGTAAGGGCCATTATTTTGCTGTTCAGTTCGAAATGAGATTCTCCATTGACTTAAAAATTGAGCCACCGTATTTCCAAGATGTTCCCATTACTGTTTTACTTATTTTTTTCAGTCCTTGAGGAGTACTGCCTTGTTGGCTTAATATTTTATATTGTTTCTCTTTTCTTTCCTCCTGGCTATGCTTTCTGGGTTTATCAGTCTCCTCTCCATCTCTCCAGCAGAGTCTTCTTGACTCCATCAAGACAGTCTCTCCTTCCTCCTCCTTTCCACTCTACCCAGTGCAGTCTCTCTTCCAACAGCCCACTAACTCTTTGTACTCTCGAGCCAAAGGGTTTGTTGACAGTTCAGATGTTCCTTTCACTCAGCACTCATTTCTGTCATCTTCCCTATGTAAAATGAGAGAAATTTAGCAAACCAATGTGCTAATACCTTGATGTCCCACTGAACTATCCCATCATCTTCTTGTTGTTGCCACTTCTATCTTTGTTAGCTTTTCTTTCTACCATCTATGTGCCATGTCTTGGGGGGTAAACCACACGTAGTCCTAGGCAGCAAACTCTTGGAGTCAGTAGTAACATCTTTCCATTTCAGTTCTGTATGACAAGTGAGAGTATGTTCCATATTGCTAACTACTACGTGTTTCCCAAGCTCTGAATTTGAGGAATTGACATGAGGGAAACCCACTATTTTTCCATTCCCCACACAGTGTGTTTAGATTTTCCTGCTTCATCAAGTGATGCTTAGCTCATTTGAACTGACTTATGTACAATTCTCAGTCGTCAGTTCCCACAGTCTAATCAACAGCTTAATAACACACAGTAAACACTCATCATGCTCTATCCTAGCAGCATGCTGCACGTTGAGGCAGTGATCTTGAATTCAAGGACAAAATCCATTCTGGATCCACCCTTGTTGGGCGAGAGACTGATTTTATTTTCCTTGGCAATCAGGAGGAAAGCTAGGCATGTGGCGCAGTAGATGTGTAAATTTGCTTGGTTTGGGTTTTTTTTTAGGCAAAGAGCAAATTTGGTACAGGTTTGTATTTTCTGTAGAAGAATTAGTACCTGGAGGTAGTTAAATGAGTGCTAGAGGAAGTGGCTGTAGCTCAGTAGGCTTTGAGTTGTAGATTGTTTGGGCAAAAGCTTGACTGGAAAGTGCTAATGCAAGTAAATTCAAGAGTGACTTCTGAAGCTGAGTTCATCAGTTATTCCCATTTGAGGTCACAAATTGGAAGTACACACTATCCCCTTGAAAGCACATTATATAGCTGTTTCTTTCCATTATAGCATTAACTGAAACATCATTATGAAAACATTTCTAGTTATTTGTAAGGAATACACAGCTCTTTAATTTGTTCAAACTTCTTATAGTCTCACATGACTGGTTAGTCTCTTCAAGGCTAGTTGTCTTGAGGAATAAATTCATCAAGTGGGTACATCAGTGACACCAGGAGGTACTTTTTTGTGTTAAGCTGTAATGACATCATTGTGCTGTAATAACATCAGTGCCAGTAATACCCCACTAAACAATATTTTTAGTTAAGGAACACTAAATCCATAAATCTACAGGTTATATTTACCATTTCAGTAAACAGGCATCATAGATATATCACAGGCAGATCTATGTGGGTGTGAGGGTGCAGGTGCTATAGGCAAAACATTGCCTGTAGTAACCTGCCTTTAGTAGATCAAAATCTCTGTATGTTAAGGTTGGAGATGTTGCTTGAATTCCATCTTTAATTTTCTAGTTCTGAATTACAATCAAAATCATGATGTTGTAGTTAATAACTAGCAACAATGTGACAAACAGGATGACATAATTTTTTGCTGAGATTTTCTTCCAACTGGAAAATGGAACATCACTCATAATTTAAAAGAATTGTGTATGGAAAATATGTCTTTTAATGGGAAAGTGGCGCTGATGTAATGAGTATATAATTACATTTTAAAAAATGATTTCCCAAACTGCTCTCAGCAGGGGTATGTCTGTTCAGGTTGGCATTTGCATGCTTTTTATTCTTTAGGTCCTGATCCTCGGGGTTGCCTTTGCATTGCTCACAGACAAAAATAATTTTCTATTCATTTTCCATTCGAAGAAAACAAAATTTTAACAGAGGAAAGTTACAATTCTTGAGAATGTAAACACAAAAGGTGATAGGCTCATAACCAAATTTCCTTACCTCCCATGCAGCTTTGGTGCATTGTACTTTATTTCAGTATGCTTCAACATTGTGATGTGTCTGAGATACCATGAATGGTTTGGTACTAATTAAAGAGAAAACACACTTAAATGAATGACTTTAGGGCAGGAGAGGCAGATATGACAATATTTCTGAATTTAAAATTATCAGGTAGAGTGCATTTGCATTTTAAATGTTTGGGCACAACTAATCCAGAAGCAAATAGTCATTTGGAGGCCATATTGAGCATTTTAACAAGGCTGAAGGATGACAGACTAAATCGTGCACTAGTATACATCTTACTTGACTCCATTGCATGGCAGATGATCACAGCAGGTGTGATGGAAAGCTGCATGTTGCCTAAGTCCCTGAGGTATCTACCTGTAGCTGAAAAGGTTTTTGACCAGAGAAAGGAAAATGGTTCTTGAGTAGAAGTATCTGAACTATCCCTTGGCTGAATAAGATGAACTGCCATCCTCTATATCTAAAGCTATCTGTCTTGTAATTCTTTCCAGCCAGATCATTTTTCTGTGGCCCAGATTCTGTTAACACAGTATTAAATTTATTGCACATTCATTATTCTGTTTAAAATATGAGAGTAACTGCAGTGTGACTGGACTGTGAGAGATCATAATTTCTGTGTGGTTGCTGTATAAATGGAAACTCACATACTTTGGAAATAGATATTCTGAGGGAACTAAAAACTCTAAAGATATAAAGAGAGTTGCCTTTAAGTTGTATTTTAGTTATTTAGGCTTTACTTGTAATTCTTTTTTTTTAAATAGACCTGCTGAACACTTACTCATTAAGAAATTGTAAACGATGTAAAAAGACAGTGCTATAAGGTAAGAACTACAAACTAAATAAGGCAAAAATCCTTTTTAATATGATTATAGTTAGAGATTAAGATATTCATGATCTGTCGAGCATAAGAGCATCCTAACTCTGGCTCATCTACACACAGTTTGTTTAAAGGAGCAGAGATAACATATTTAACACAGCTGGAGCCGAAGTATTTATTTTCTTTTACAGTAGTAAATGTCTGCCTTTGCTGCCTGGCTTATTATTTCTGCAGCATAGGAAAATAAATCCCTAGACTGTGGAGTGGGAGACAGAAAAGATGCATGACAAAACCTGTTAGAGTGATCAATAAATTTCTAATTTAAGACAGAGCTGTTGGTAGTACATGGGTACTCTGGCCTTCCTCACCTACACTTAGCATTTTATGGCTTTCTTTAGGGCACATCATGGGGTTTGAGTTTACACCACAGAAAAAGTATGTTAGACAGACCAGAAGAAAGACTTCAGAAACAGTTCAGAAAAAAATCATAACACACAGTGGAAGAAAATCAAAATGTCTTCCAATTCACTGGTGTATGTATAGTACTTCAAGAAGTCTCCTTAACTGAAAATTGCTTGTGACTTGCTCCTAATAATACACAGGAGTATATTCCAGTTTGCAAATGCATATAGTGCTTTCAGAAGACTCTATAAAAGAGTCTGGCGAAATAAACACTTGAAGAAAAGTACAAAGCTCAGTGTTTCTAGAGCCATTGTGCTGTCTACTCTTTTCTATGGTTCCCAATCCTGGCTCATCTATCACCACCACCTACGACTCTTGGAGCGCTTCCAGCAGCGCTGTCTNAGCCATGATATTCCAGTTTATTGTCTTTTTTCTCGACTAAAATTTCATTCTGTCCCAAACATAGTCATGGTTGTCATGTCTGTGTTAATAAAGGCAGGGGAGGTGCACTGGGCAGATTCAGCTTGCAAATTAGTACTTCAGTTTAGATGTCTATATGTGGAGGGCCGCGTGTGCAGTCAGTGTCCAGTAACTCCCAGTCCAGTTACTGGAGATGTAGTCAGCACAGTCAGTAGAACCTGGAGAGCAATTCAGCTCCCTTAGCAGCAGGTACATACAACTGAGGAGTCGATTGCCACCTAGACTTCACTGGCTCTATTGACCACATCTCCATGGACTTGGAGCTGGACTGTAAACAGTTCAATTTAGCTATCTTAATCTCTGTGTATATTTTCAACATGAGTGCTAGTTGTTCTTACTCATGCCAGAATGAATTACTGAACGGATCTAAAATAAGTTCTCCATTATGTCAGTGTTATTGGTTATGCTGTAAGCAAGAAAACCCCTCTTATGCAGAGACAGAGTTTGGCTTCTTAGCCAGACCTTCCTGAGTGTTCGAAGCACCCAAAACTGATGTGCTTAAAATCACCAGTTGCAAATTTGTATCTTTCCATGCCTAATTTCCCATGGGTTTTTAAAGAGTCAAAGGACTATAGTGATCATCTACATTGAGTCTTTGCTAAATACAGATGACTGTGCCAGCAGATCAAGGGCAAACATTTAAAGGCATCATTCCCCCTAGTCAGACCCCTTAATGCTACTGTATACAGATCCACTCCAGGTCATGGACTATGGAGGACTCACAGCTGTGTCTCTCCCACCATAGGCTGTGGCCATAGCTAACCTTCTGCCTTTAGAGCTCTAGTGTTTGAGACAAGGATTATATTTCTACAGCTTGAACCTGGATGCTGAAATACCAAAAATGTCCTACATGTCCCCATGAATAACTGCAGTTTGAATATTTCTGAGTGCACCTCAAAAGTGAAGGGACCTAAAAAATTTGTATCTATCTTGCAACAATTTTTGTATGAGGTTCATGAAACATACTCCCTATTTCTTCATCATGTGTGCAGAGGGACTGACCCTAGTGCCATATAGTCAATTTTGCACTTGACGGTAGAGGCAAAGATGAGCCCACAATGAATGCACATCCAGGGGAAATTACACCCAGGTGCTTTCCAATGAAATGTTTATCCAATTTAAAATAAATTCCATATTTATTTATTGTGATAGATGGTACTCCAGGTACTTTAGGCTGGCTTATACATGTTGCCTTTCTCTACAGTGTATTTACTTCAAAAAATCTAAGCTCAGCTGCAGCCTTTGATGTTGAAGGGAGGTCTTTAGATGTGGCTTTACTTGGCAAATTCCTTCCCAGCCAAATGTGCAGAAGTCCTAGAGTGTCACACTGTGAAGCACACTCTGAGTAGTTAATATTACCTGGAGTGCACGGGGGAAAGAATGTTTTGATGATACTCATGCTTGCAGCTTTCCAGGTCTTGTGCATATGTATTTACAAACCTTAGATATCTTGTATGTATTTCATCACAGTCAGCCATAATATAAGCAAATTATACAATATTATCTACGTAGTAAGTAAAATGCACTGATACATCTCAAAGTGCTGCCTGGAGCTTTAAGTTGTTACAGGCATTTTGATCCTAGACACTATTATTAACCTATCAGAGTGGTTAAATATGTCAAATTAGAAGTCTGACAGCAGAAGGATGGTTAACATTACAGAAAGGAAAAAAGCATGTGTTCAAACATTTCTCCTTACATAAAAGCTTTAGAAACAATGTTTTGTATGGGGCCTGAAATTAGTCTGCTTGGGTTTGGTGTGTTTTAAAAGAACAATGGTTGAATTCTGCATATTTGAAAGTGAAGCTCTGATATCACTGTTCTTGATGTGCACCAGCAAGTCACCACAGGGATGTGGGAGGGTCTGCCCACCCCAAGAACAGGCTATGCCTCCAGAGCTATTTTCTCCAGGGCAGGGCTGAAGTGTGGTCTGTGCTGGATTTAGAAAGTTTCCTGCCATAAATGTTAAAGTTTGCGATGCAAGAAGATGGTTCCCTGAAGATTTCTCTTTCTACAGACGGATAGGATTTAGGAACAAGATGTGCTGCATAGAGCAGACCCTGCAATGTGACTGTCAGGTTGTACCACCTGGAGAAGGAATGGTGCTAACTATCAGTGTCAGAAGTGCCCTGCTGCTTTGGTGAGCATCTGAGTTGAATATCTAGTTCTTTGTGGCTGTGGGAGACCAGTCTGGGCACAGGTTCCTGTGTGCATTGGCCCTAGTGTGGGTCCCAGCAGAAGCCTGAAGTGGTAGATTTGTCCAGATTTAATTATTTTATCTGCGTGCTACTCTTCAGGTGTACTTTCAATACTTCTTTTTAAGAAAATGTCCAAATCTTTCCATTGAGGTAACTGTCTAAAAACATTGTGAGATTCCCAGTGAAGTCATGAGAGCTGACAACACTGATAGAGAACCTACTTGAAATGAAGGCTGCTGGCAGGCCCTGAGGTGCTAGCACACAACATTCCCACATGTTAGGGGCAATCAGCCAGCGGCAACGTTTGACGACTCTGATTTTTCTCCAGCAGGAGCAAATACATAGTTTGTCTTATGCTCTAAGATAAACATTTCACAAGTGTGTCTCACCGAATTTATGACTGCTGCCTCAGCACAGATAGAATGCAGCAGTCACAGGCTAAAATGTTGCATCTCCTGTAACGGTCTTTAGGATAGCAAATTTACTAATTTTTCTTTTCTATGTGTCTTGTGAGATGCAAATATTCGACAGCATCCGAGTTTGCAAACCTTTTCTATGACTGTTTGTAAGAGCAAATGGATCACTGTGCCCGTACCAAGTTCAACTATTTCCTTCAAAATTAGGCCTACAGCTGTAATCTGAACACTAGAGCAGGAAAAAAGACAACTTTGAACCCTGGCAATTTGACTTTGAATTCAAGCATAATGAGGCAGAAAAAAAAAAAAAAGGACAGATTTGAGGAGCAGCTGGTAAAAGGCATAAAACCTACTAATCCTTCTGGAAGAAAACATCAGAAGGAGGAAATCTGCCAGAAGTCCAGGAAGATGATCAAAGTATAAAGTCTGTGAGAAGATTCCGATAAAAGTCTCAGAGAAGACAGGGATATTCTAGGAAGAGAATCTAAAATAAATATTCTCTACACTCAGTTGCTTTGGAGGAGTTAGGGGAAGTTCCCACACTGGAAATCTTCCTTACAGGAGACTTGATGGAGGTGCTGTCATTGTCATTGATGGACTCTTGGCCAGTGGTGCGTCTGTCTTGGAGGAAGCTTGCATTGCCTGTGTTGGACATGGGAAAAGCTTCTAGCAGTTTCTCAGAGAAGCCACACATGCAGCCCCCCTACTACCAGAACCTTGCCACACAAATCCACTACAGCACCTAAATAATATGTATTAATTTACTGTCAGAAGAAATTCTTTTCCTTTAAAAAATAGCATCAGCAGTGGCATTTATTCAAATGGAAGCTTACAGACTTTATCTCCAAGTGATAGAGAGTCTATTGCTAGGAGGTTATGTATTGGCAAAGGACTGTTGGTTCATGGAGGTTAGATGCATTATTGCAAGTGACAGGGCTGTGACAATGCTCCTGCCTGCTGTGCTGGAGGAAGGATGTCCCTGCAGGACCTCCTTCTCTCCATGGAGGTGAGTGAGCCAGTGAGGTGCCTCTTGGTTTATGCACTAATATTTTGAATTAAAAAGAATTAAAATGCAATGTTAACAGAAACTGTTAGAGAAGTCTTTAGCAGTATATTTGTTGCTGGTTAGTAAGGATTTTAATGCATTAATAATACAAACTAAGCACAGTTAGGGTGGCCTAGGCCCCAGGCCTTTAGGTGTGTTATGCATTCAAATACAGATAAAACCCTTAGTAAAGCCAACTAAATCCAGGTCCCAACAGGAAGATTTGAGCTTTTGAAAGAATATGCATCTGCAGCTCACTAGAAAGAGAAAGCAGGAATGTGTCTGAGTGACTGACAGGACCAAGGGAGGGATCAGCCTGCAAATGTTGCTGATGTGATCAAAGAAGACGACAACAAGAAAGAGAAGACAAATACTTGCAGGAAGCATGTGGAAACATCCACCTTAGAAGTGAGGCAATTCATTGCATAGAAATCAGAGAGGTAACATTTAAACAAGCTCAGGAACACTTCCTAAACTTGTGAAGACCATCAGATGCCACCTCTTATCCCACCCTCCAGTACTCTAGGTTTGTTCTCTGTAGTCCCTACTAAATTTCTTGCATCTTGGGTCCTCACCAGTGCATAGGTATTCATACTAACACCATGGCAAACTATTCATTTTTGTGTCCCCATTCAGCTCCTTTGTGGGAATGGGGATTCCCTCAATAACTGGGAAGAGGGGGGAATGCAGTAGCTGTGGAAGCTGGAGCCAGCCAATGCTCCTATTTGCCTGATATAATGTAAGGGCATATTACACTTGCACTCGTTGTCTTAAAGTGTAGTTCTGGATTAAAATCAAGGTTTTACTGCAATGCTACATGGGATACTAGCACACCTCCTGGGAAATACTTGGAGAACTTTCCACTGTAGAGATGGGGACAGTCATCTTCAGCCATCTGGACAACAGTCAGGTGGAGGCTCATCCATCAATCTTTTGATTAAATGGGTGATTATTCAGAGATACAGGACTGGTTTGGTACCAATGTGCCTGTAAGGGGAGGGGACGCGAGAGGATCCTGACTTGATGAGTTTAAATCACTGTGTTTTATCTGAGTGACATCTACGAGACACAAATTAATTGAGTCTTCAGCAGACATTCATTCATGCTGGAGGCTGCATGGGTGTCTTCACCTTCACAGATAAGATACAAGTACCCAAAATGTTTAACAGTGACTCACATCTCTGAGAGGGAGGTTTTTCCACTTCCTCAATTCAGATAAATATGTTGGAAAATGATGACTCTTGGGTATAATCTATCTGTTGTGTTGTAGACAGTGTATAAAACCCATCCATTGTGTGCTGTGTGGAAAGAGAGCTGGCAGACAGAAAATGTATCCTGAGCAACAGATGGTAAGTGACGTGATAACTGTCTGAGCAGTGATAACCTTAATCTAATTAGTTTCCTAATAAAGATTAAGAAGACACCAAAGGCGTGAGAGAAGGTGAAGAAGAAACCTGTAAGCTATAGAACAAATACAAAAGGATGAAAGATATGCTGATTGATAAGATGGAGGAGGGGGAAAAATCACAAGAAAAATTACTGTATGTCTTGTCAATATAAAGTAGTCAGGCTTTGCATCAGCAGATATGCACAGAACAAGGAAAAGGGGGCTGTAGGACAGAATTATAAACAATCATATGGATAACTGAGTGACCAGGAAGGGTCAGTGAGTTAAGCAAAAGTGCTAAGAATAAATTTTAAAGTATATAGGCATTTAATGAGTTGTGTCACCATTCAAACACAGTTGGAGGTTACCAAGTTTCTACTGGGGCTGTGTAAAATGGACAGCTAAGTGAAAGGAGTAACTGAGGGATATCTAAATGAACTATTTATTCCAAGCCATGTCTGAAGGAGAAACTGTTAAGAGGACCATTTCCAGCCTTGCCTTTCCCCTAGGAGCTGTGTGCATTTAGCTCCCCTTGCCATGCTGGACTTTTTACACAGAAAGCTGTCCCAGCAAAACTCCAACTGTTCCATCAGCACCCTGCTTAAATCTCTGCAGTTGCATCAGCTGAGCTCTTGTCTCTCTTTTATATATAGGATAGATGATCTATTTCATGCAGCTCCTGTAACTGCTACAGCATCTGCTTCTGCAGCACTGAGAAGGGCTACATGCAGAAGGTGCAGAGCATGGACATTGCCAACTTGCTAAAAGCATTTGCTTCCAGCTGCAAGTGCTGGAGTGGAGCATGTGATTTATGAACCAACCCTCAGCAGGTGAGATCTACACAGGGAAGACATCTGGAAGGCTCAGCAGGAGCTGCAGAGCAGACTTGATAGCAAATGGAAGATGGGGTGGGATTGCCAGTATAGATAAATATATTAAGACGTTTACAAAATTAATGGAGATTTCTTCCACATTAAAAAAAATATATTTCTCACCTCTGGCTTATCAAAAGCAATGAGTTTAGGAGGCTCAGCAATCTCCTAGGCTTTGCCCTAGGTAAAAGGGTAATCTTCCCTATAACAGGAAAAAGGCAAAAGAGAACAACATGACCAATGTTAGAGCTCTCGTTCTCCAGGGCTCTCTCCCACCATCTAAAGCTCAGATGCTCAGTGGGAGAAACATTGCTGCCCCTGATACCTCTGCTGCTGTTAGCTTCAATGAGACATCAGCTCCTGAAAGGCAGGAAAGCCTCACTGTCAAATGTCAGCTTTAATGAAGAAGCAATGCAGCCCAGTGTCTCAGGGCCTATTGTCCATTTCCCTTTTTTTCTGAGCAGGGCTTTTAGGAGATCAGGAAGAGCTGTAGCAGAGGTAAGTGAAGAATAGCACCTGACAAGCTGTGGAGGCATAAAGACATATGCATGTGCCTCGGGGGCTTTGAAAGGAACAGTGCAAAAGTCAATGCCTTTATCATCCATTCAGAACTTGCCTTGCCTCTATGCCAGTCCATTTGCAATATTGGCGAGCACTGCTTTGGAAATCAGAGTTAAATGATTGTAATGACTTCAGTTAAACCTTTACATTTCCAACTCAAAAACAAGGCTGACTCCTTCTGCTTCCACCTCTCTCTTTCCAGAGGAGACTGCCACATTTTGCTGCCTCCTGGAAGCCTGTCTCCTCCACATATGAAGGTCCTTTCCTCTGCAGGTCTTTAGCTTTGCATTACCCACTTCCACTTGCCTTCAAACCCTATCCCACTAAATATAATGCTTTTCAAAAGGCAAGAAGGACAAAAGCCTTCCTCTTTCTCCCCTAATGCACTCAACTACTACCTTTTTCCTTGCTCACAAGAGAATATTTCCTTGTCCATAATGTCATCTTTCTACTTGACTTCAGTTATTTGCTCTGAAACTTCGCTTTCTCCACCTAAGTATACAGAGAGCACAAAGCCCCAAATGAGAGCAAAGAGAATGTAACTGCCATGCCCCAAAACAAGGGGCTGAATGCCTATAAATCTTTTGTCATTTCATCATGTCAAATTTTGCCATTTGTCATTCAACATTAGTTTACATTTCCTAATCTTGATGCGTTTTATTCTGGGAATCATAGCCATGCTTTGGCAGAGAATGTAGCAGTGACCATGAGCGTGCATCTTAGCTTATAGCGGAGAAATCTCACCAGTGGCTATTTAACCACTGCCAAACTTCCTGAATCTCTCAACAAGCTCCTGTAGGAGTGATTTCTCCAGCTGGCCAGTGATCAAGAGCAGGCACAAACATCTGCCTGGCAGCTGTTTGTACTGCAGGTGTTTCCCAGCTCCCAGTGTGCTGAGTCAGCACTCTGTGCCAGCACTGTGGGAAGAGGTGCAGAGATGGAGGAGAGGCTCAGCACATATAAGAAAACTTCTCCCCTCCCTCTCTCCTTTTATTTCATTTCCTCTTCCAAGTGGTTTTACTGTGCATGTTCCTTTCATTGCTTGACAGCCAGCAAAGCATAGGTCAGATAGCAATTGGTTGAATTCTTGGTGACTGTTTTGCAATCACTTACTCTGTTGTTGACCGATGCCCCATGCTGTTTCAGGTACTGGATGGGTGAGTTACCCCATTTTCCAACAATTTCCAATCATGACTGTCAAATACCTTTAAGTGGTTATGTAGATGAAACTCTGAACACAACCAGGATGGCATACCAGCTGTTTCTCTGAAGGAGTAGGCTGTGGGAGCTGATTCTTGAATGCATTAGTAATGTGCTGTTGCTGTTAGTCTGCTCCATGGCATGCAGCAGGTGAGATGCAGACAAACCCCTGCAGTCAAGAGTTGCAGCTGTGTGGATGGAGGTCAGGAATAGTGTAAGGAAGCTTTGCTGTTTGTGAACTTAATGGTTACACAGAGTAAGCTGAGGTGGTTTCACAGACTGTAGCCATAGGGGGAAAAATAGTCAGCAAGAGGCATTGCTGACCACAACACAGGGCAGGGTTTATCCAGGTAGATTTTTGCTAAATTTCTGGTCAAAGGAAAATAAATCTGAAGCTTTTCATCAAAATGACCACAGTGCTCAAGCCTGAAGTTTACCTTCAGCACTGCTCCTGCCCTAAGGCTCAAACAGATGCTGTTTATGTTGTCCTTGTGTCCAACTCTGAAGCTACTGCGAAGCTCATACGCTCAGAAAAGTGATGATCCCAGGTTTCTGAAGTCTGAAGGTACATGCTGTAAGACCTTTATGTTCTTACAGTTACTGTAAAGGCTCAATTTAGCCTCACAGAGAAACACATCCTAATATTTTTTTAATACACTGATCAAACTCCATCTTTAATAATATTTAATACCATCAAATTGGACAACTTGAAACTTTTTGGCCTGGCTAAAGCTACTGATTTTGTGCCAGAACCTGTCCCCTGACAATTCAAAACTGCCTTCTACTTTACAGCCTAAATGTACTCCTGGCTGGTCTATATCTGTTTGTTCAGGTGCCAAGACTGCCCTTGCAGTTAAATAGCTCTTCTGCCTCTCTGGGATCCATTCTCTAGTGTTTATACAGAGTAATCATAAAATTCTTCTGTGCATCAGCAGCATAAGGAAAGCAGATCTTTTGTCTAGGCAACACTACATGGATTTTTAGAGGTTTTCACCTCCTTTTCTGGATTGATAATCCCTCCCATCAATGGATTTTACTGCTGAACCTCTACTTGTCACCAAAGGTCCTAATGAAAACCCCAAATGATTGACATCCAGGCTGAACCTTCAGGTGCCCAATGGTTTGTCCCTTTGAAATACACATTTTTAAAATCCAGTTTCAGGATCATTTTTATTCATATTCTCGGTTTATTTAAATTGAATTGACTCATGCTCACTGAAGGTAAGATTATTTTCAGCTCTTCCTTCTCTTTACCAAAACCATGTTTAAAATAGCTTTGCTACTTGTATGAGTAAGATGTGATGAAACATCACCTGTATAAATCTCAAGCAATGTCTAGCCTATGCCATTCATAATAGCACCCATTCTCCAGTCTGTCTGCTGTAGCCTACACTGTGTTTATCATAGAGTTTATTCATTAATTAAATCTAGCACATTTCAGTATGCTATGCTTTGATATGGTTTGGCTGAAGACCAAATTCTACAAGCAAGAAGTTAACATTAAATTAGAAATCTGTAACACTCACTCCTCTGTGACAGCATCCAAAATAAACACTTACAATAGTAAGTTTTGTTACCAAGCAAAGCCAAGCCAAAATTGCATTAGATGGCTCTGATCTGGCAAAACCAAAGATGCAATATAAACAAGTAGTTCCTTCAATACTTATACAGGAGACTAGCATGTAAGAAAAGTGGCTTTTGGGTGTAGTCCCACATAGGCAAACAACTTGGCTTCATGGCAGTTGACTCCCAGGTCATGCCCCTCTGAGCACCTTTGTCATTCCTTTGACCCCTGGCCATGGACCTTCAGCTGACACAGAGAGCTCGTAACACACTTTCTGTGATACAAAGATATGGTAGAAAAACTCCAGCAGGCTGTGACATAGTTTTCATGTTATTTTTAGACACATCAAACAGAAAAATCAGAAGAAAAAAATTATTAGATGTCAGGGACTGTGGACATCACTGGAGGTGAAACAGCATGAATGTAACTTGTGCCATGTACCTTTCTGGGGGCTTCTGACTATGCCATCTCCCATATCAGCTTCACTGTAAGCTTCATTTTGCTTAAAATCAGCATGGGAATTACACATATTTCTTGATATGTGTGTATATATATTCTTACCAGAATTGGCATCAAAAAGTCAGTGTCCTAATAAGTCAAGTGGCCATAATTGTGTTGGGTCTTTTGTTTTATCACAGTAATGCAGTGGAAGGTGGCCTGGTTTGAGTTATGACCCTAAACTGCCCAACAAGCTATTCCATGCCATATATATCATATTCAATCCCTGAAATTTTTACACCAAGCTTGGGCCTGAAGTCTCTTACAGAAAGCCTAAGACCCAAGCAAGGCAGGTGCATGATTAAGCTATTTATCACCTAATTAGCAGCCAATACAAAAAAGGAGAGGTTTGGACCTCTACCTTCCCTGAAGGTTGAGCACCTGAGCCATCTGGGCTGGTGGACTGGTAACTCTCCTTGTGAGGATCAGCAGCCCAGCTCTGCTGTTGCAGGACTCTGTCTGTTCTGCCTTTGATCTCAACCCAAGAGTTCCTGAATCGAGTCCTAGGATCCAGCCCGAGTCTGATTCCTGTCTGCTGCTGAGTCCTTCTGCTACAGCATCAGTGGTGATGGTGAGGTAGCTGCTATCAAGGAGGGTTTGGATCTGGTATTGGTTTGTGTATATTTGTATGTATCTCATTTTACTGTTAGTATTTTCATTACAGTAGTTTAAGTTTTCACTTCCAATCCACATGTCTTTCTCTGTTAATTCCTTTTTCCTTCCTGGAGTGGGGGAAAGAAAGTAATAGAGAACATCTGTCCCTGGATTAGTAGGTTGCCTAGCCCTAACCCTTGACAGGAGGACAATACCATTTAGAAAAAATTCTGAAACCCCTCAGTTTTTGGAGCCATGGAGGCTTGGAGGCTCTTGCATGTGTGAGTATGGAAAGAAAATAGCTGGTCAGTGTAAATCCCATTCAGGCTTGTTTGTTGTTGTTTTTTTTTACTCTTTTATCAGGAAACTTGGCATCATCATACTCCACATGCAAGCAAATTGAGTATGTTGTAAGGAAAGAATGAAGATGAGAGAGGAGTCCTGCCAGCAGGAATTTCTCCACACTGGTTTCTTGTATAACAGTGCTTTATAAATAGAACTTCATTCCATGCAATGATATAATGTTAATCTGTCACCACATTTGGCACAACCATAGGATCATGAACTACTTGCTTGCTAATTACCATTTGAGCTCATGCACAGAGCACACAGCCTGTAATAATATTAGCTTGGTCAGAGTCACAAGTCTGTCAGTGCCAGCAACAATGCAGTGTCTGTTTCCAGCCTCTGCAAGTGTCTTATCTGCATCCTTTTACCCCAGGAGGCAAAATCCTGAAGTCCCTCTCTTGGTATGAATAATTTGTCTTGTCACACAGAGCCTTAAAGGGAAAGCATTTGACAGTTTCTGTTAGCTGCTTATATGAGAAAACAAAAAAAAGCTTTTGAGAAGGAAAGGTGTATCAGGTATATATACTATTTATTAATTATCTTTTAAAAGTTTGAAAAGCTTCACCAAACAATTTGTTTGGAGAAATGATTTGTTATTCCACAAATAAGAAAAAGAAGTTAGAGGAAGGACAGGAGGAAGCCCACGGCCATTGTTACAAAGGCACTGCTCCTGTCAGGAGCTTCCTCAGGCAGCCAAGGGGAAAACAGTGTGGATGTGATTCCTGTCAGTTTTACAGTTACCCAAATAGTTCTGAATGGTGTCAGTGACACTAATCAGTCATTTATCAATTTCCCCTGCTGCTTCTCCTGAAAGCTCTTGATTAGCTGCAGAGGTCCTAGGCAAGGCTGTCTGCAGGCTCACGAAGGTGACGCTAATCTGATGTACAGCTCACACACTGAAGACTGCCTTCAATCAATAGAGATGTAACATTTTTCCTTCCTTGAATCAAAAAGTCTGTAGGAACTGATGCTTTGTCTTTTCATTCAACAGGTGAGCTTTCCAAATCCAAAAGTTTCTGAATTTATTAGAACTACATATAAGTAAAACAGCAGCAGCCTTTGTTACGTTTCCATTTCAGTCACTTTGCCATCAAAGATAGTGGAAGTTCAGACAAAGATATGGGACCCCTGTCTGTGCTAGAAAATAATCTCTTAGCAGTTTCACTGAAATTGCATCAAATGGTTTCCATTTTTCAAATTTGTAATTTCCTTCTGGAGAAAAATCTTGTAATCCTCTTTAGAAGGATTAAAATGTAAAAACTTCTAGCAATACAAAGTAGATCTGTAGGTGGACTTTATAGCTGTCTTTTTGTCCTTGTTGCTGATAAATGAATCATTACCTGTTTCATTCTATGGAGCAAGTTTGTATTTTTAAAGGCATGCAGTCCAAAATATTCCCTCAGCAAATGAGGGCTCAAGGTTGGCTAATCTTACTTATGTTAACTGCTACAGGTAAGGTAAGATTCTTCCATCTGAGGATGTTGACCAAACAGTCATCTAGTAAAAAGCATATAAACTGTATAGGCAAAGACAAAAATAGTAATGCCTTTGCTCTCTTTGATATCTGCCTTTATGCAAAGGGATCTAGTCCAGCCACCATTTAATGTGTCTTATTACTAAGAGAAGTCCAACTGCAATCCATGGAATGACTACAGAAAGCGAAGCAAGTATATCAAAGCAGGCAGGAACAGAGTTCGGGGAGGATGGGTTAATTGGAAATCTGAGGAATGCAGCTGAGAAACTACACTGAGCTCCTGAGATAAGGGCCCGTATTTTTAATTATTTAGGTGGAAAAGAAAAGATTTAAATTATTTTTAGGAAGTACTAAGAACATATGTCTGATGTGCTATGTAAGAAAAAAACACAGAGACGTTGGTGTTTGCTAATTATTTCTACACTCTAGCAGAAAAATCCTATGTCTGTTGATCATTAACTAAGCATTAAGCTTCCTCTCATTTTGAGGATGATTTGTGAAGCTGGCTTTGGTAGTTGCTGCTTTATAATTAACATTCCCCAGCATTTACCTGGGTAAATGCAGACGTTTTCACCAACACCAGAATTATGCAGATTTGACACATTGTTCCAGTGAAATTCCTCACAAAGGTGAGAGCTATGCTTATGTTTTGGCTGTGAGAAATAATCTTCCTGGAAGTGTATGTAACAATCTCAAGTAAGAAAATTATTGTGCAGTTTGTCTCTAAAGCCTTTGGAAGATTTTATGAAGTTGTGTGAGTTAAGACAGGCAACAGGCAACTACCATTTGTCCCAGCCTGCATGTTCTGAGTAAATCAGTCCTTATCTAATTGTCCTTGTTTCTAAGCCTAATTGTCCTTGAAAGTATTATAAGCTGTTATATTTTCACACAAATTAACTGCTCGGGAAGAATTTGTCAAATGCTTTAGGTGCAGAATTTATTCTAAGTCAGATGCTTTCTGCAGACATGCATTCAAGTTTTATCTGCAGCACTTGTATAGCTGTCAAAAGGAAACTACCACTCCTGAGCTCTGTTTTCACATCTCTTTTCCAATATTTGATCATCCTGATTCAATGCAAGTGTGGTTTTTGTTTTGTGGCCGTTAGAGGCATGCAAAATGACAATGCTTATGCTTGTCCAGCACTTGTACTGCTGCCCTGCCTGGAGCAGCTGGGGGTCAATGTCAGCTGGCTTTCCATGCAAGAGGAGGTTTTTCGTTTCTCTTGGTGTTAAAAGGATCAGTGCTTTTTCTTGTTTGAGATGTCATGTGGAGATTCTTAGGTAAACAAGATCAGAAGTTGACTGCAGTGTTGACAGCTTATTTTTCCTTGCAGAACAATGCTGTTGCGGTTTTGAGGGGTACAAACCTTATGCATAAAACATGTTTCAGTTAAAGAGGTACTGCCAACTGAAAAAAGAAATCCCTTGCCTATGTGTGTTACAACCACTTAGATTACTAGAAATGATAGGTAGGAGTTTTTCTCTATTTTTTTTTCTTTGGTTTGTTTGCCTGACCATTTGACAGTAACCCAGTGTTTCCTCTGAATATCCAGGATATTAATAATTTTGCCTTTTTGTTTTGTGTGAGCCTTTCCTGTTACAATAAAGAAATTGGTCTCACCAGGAGAATGTGATTGTACTGGCACAAAAACTGGCCAGGGATTCAGGATGTAACTTTTTTTTAAGCAAGGTGCACAATTGATATTCCAACTTAGTTTTTGTGTTAAATCCTTTTCACAGAATTCTATGCTGTGATTTTGTTTTTAAGTAAACTACCTGTGAAGCTCAGGATGAACAAGTGTGTTGCTTTAATGATAACTGTGTAGGTTCTCATCAAAACAAAAGTTTGGTCTCATTATTCCATTGTTCTCCTTTTCTTTTTTTTTCCCTCCAAGCTGCCTGTCTCGTCCTGGGTTGTATGATTTTTCCTGATGGCTGGGACTCAGATGAGGTAAAACGGATGTGTGGTGAAAAGACAGACAAGTACACGCTGGGGGCTTGCTCAGTCCGCTGGGCATATATCCTGGCCATTATTGGAATCTTGGATGCCCTGATCCTCTCATTTCTGGCATTTGTGCTTGGCAACAGACAAGACAGCTTGCTAGCAGAGGAACTCAAGTTGGAAAACAAAGGTAGGACTGCTTTAGAAACATTATTTTTGGGTGGCCTTGAGGGCAATTGCTTAAAAACAATGATCGGTTTGATTTTATTTTATACTTAAAAGTTGGCATGCTGGCTTGCTCCCTAAGTTGCTGGGAAAGAAGAAATGCAAGGGGCAGAGGAAGTTTTGTTTTACAGCCTCCAAAATCTAAAAAAGCTTGAAATTGCCACATTGCTGCACTATTCATGACTTATCCTTAAAAGTTTTTGGAGCTGTAGATGGGATGTTTCTGTGTTACCCTCTTATACATTATTTCATTGGCATTTATTTAATTTAACATATTTGATTCATTAGCATTGTTTTCATTTAACATACTTGATTCATCTCCATCTCTTTCTGTACCCCATGCAAGATTTGTTCATTTGGTTACTTTAGAATTTTGCATTGTAATGTGAATGGTTGTAATACAACATATGTGTTAGCACAGTACACAGTAAGGGGCAAGTGTTGGCCTGGGAGGTTGGTAATATGAGCACCTATACAAGGAGACACTAGTGGAATAAGGATCAGTGCCAGGAAGGAAGAAGAATCCTAGTTCTTGTTTGATTCTGTTGCTTTGACCTCGTTAGTCAGCTCACAGGAATCTAGGATGCTGTAGTAACTGAATATTCATGCAGTGGATTGGGGATAAAACATTTCTACATTAAGAACACGAAACTGGCTCTGGCCAGTAGTTTATTATACAATTGTGAGAGGAAGAGATGCTGTTCAGTGGGGATGTGCAAGTCTGCAGCCCCTTCCCCTTGTGCTCCCCCTGCATCCCCAGCTGTGTACCTGATGGGATAGACACCACAGAGGGCACATTCCTGCTTTGTCTTTTGAATGGGCCTCTTGTCTCTGGATCTGTGTAATCCCTTCTGAACCTGCTGATGCTGTCAGCTTCTACAGCACTGCATGGCAGCAAGTTCCTGAAGCTCAAGACTGACTGCTAAAGAAGTACTTTTCTTTGTTCCACATTGATCCCCTACTAGTGTCTCACTGAGTGTCTCCAAGTGCAGGATTTTGCATTCATCTTGTCTACCACTTCTGTAATTTTGTAGGTTGCTTCAGGTAATAGCAAAGATATTAGGAACCCTTCAGCACTGGATTGGAAATCAAAAGCTGTTTGGCAGCCTGTCTTGTACAAAAATAGCTGGTCTCAGTCCTGTTTCAGAAGGGCTATTATCCCAAGGCACCAGCACAGTTTGCTGAATTGCAGATAGTCAGCACACTCAGCCCAAAGATAAATGGACTTGAAGATTGAACTTCACATATGATTACAAACCTTGTTAGAGCCTACTAATGTTGTGAGTTAAGGAAAGCGTATGTTCCTTGCAATTGCACATGTACATCTGTTCTGCAGGTAAACTGAGGGCATCAGTTTCAAGGACTATCCCTGTGGCCCTTTTCTGTAAGAAAAATATTCATCTGCATTTGAAAATTAAAATACTTAACAGAATGGCATTCACAGCTATGCCACAAGTGCTTTTGACATCTGATTTATCTATACCATGCTGAGCTCATGAACCCAACAACTACTGGTATCAAAGAACCTCATCTGTTTTGGCACCTTATGAGCAAAAAAACAGCTTCTGGAGACTCATCCCCTCTCATGCCACTGGCACAAGCTCGTGCCAGAACATTTGGTCCTCAGCGTGTCAGACAAAATCATTCAGCAGTTCCTTTTCCTTGGATTAGACACAGAATTGTACCACAGCACTAGCTTCAAAGCAAACCAGTACTCAACAAAAAGAATGTAGCTGGGGAGCAACCAACACTCGACTGGAAAGGAACCTTCACTAGCTCTGTCAACAATTCCTCTGCTGCTGGCGCTTCGCCCCACACGTGTAGACAGGATTATGTAGTAGTTCAGCAGGGAGGAAGAGACAATAGATTAAGTATAAAAGTCACAACAGGGTTCATTTATGTAGAAAAAACCTTCAAGAACAAGAAATGATTAGGCAGTGATTGGGCAGCTGTTTCCTTAATCAGGTAATGGTTGTGTCTGGAGGCTTCACTGCAGATCAGCTCCTACAGGCTCATTAATGAGAGTCTGAAGTGGCTACACAAGTACCACAGCTGCTTCTGAGCAGTGGTGACAAGGAAACAGTTAAAAGTATATGAAACACAACAGGATGGTAAAAAGGTGAGAAGATGACAGAAAAAAAGAGCAAGCTGTATTTCTCTGTATACTTACCATGCTTAATTTTCCACCTGCTCTGCGCTTTTGATGACAGTTCTGTGTATTTACATAGGTTAATGAATACTCCTAAGCAAGGAAATTTGACTGCTAAAATTATTGATGGCAGAAGACAGCCATATTTTTGTCATCAAAGAAAGTTTCCTTTTTTCACTACATTCTAAAAATAGTGCCTACTTGTTTCTTGCTTGCTTAGATGTGAGAGTAAACTACCATGCAGTTTTCATGTCTGAGAAATATAAAGTTCAGCAGACATTATTCAGGTTATAGTCTATTTAATGCAGTTTCATAATCATGCAAATTTTACACAACAATCTACACCTTTTTCATTTAAAAACCTGCCTTTTGAAGGAAAAGACAACTCACATTATGTTTATGCCATTAAAAATGAGGGGAGAAAACAGTCTTGCATGGTTTTCTTTAATTTATAGGCATTAATGGTAGTGACTTTAAGGCCTGTATGTTATTGAACTAATGTCATGCAGAGTGATAACAAAAGTAGTCAGAATTCATCTTAGCTTTAAGCTTCAAAAACACCATTTTGAATGAGCCATCAACATCAGGCATAAGCCTTGATATGGTTCTGTAATGACATAACTTAACATTTTGAACTGTAATGGCTTAATGACATAAATTTCTGGCCAAAGGGTGAAGAAACCGAATGAGAAGTTTTCAAAAGAAACTGAGTGCAAGGCAATTACTTTTATTGTAGAAAGTGGTGATACGATCTGCATTATGAGTGATAGATAAAAGAATATTCAGAAACTATTCTGTTAAGTGATTCCAGTCAGAGCAGGTAGATGATGCACTCTGTGGACAGCTGTGGCTTTTCTGATGGATAGAACAGCTTCACAAGGCATTTAGGTTTAGCATTTGACTCCTCTTTGAGGCCCATATGATCACAGATAAGCAATTTGCACTAAGGATTTCCCAGTTACAAGCCTAGGGCTGAAGTAGATAAAAGGAACTGAGAGCTAGACAGGAAATTTGAAGGATTCATCTAACCTTGCAGCAACTGCAGTTTACATGGACTCAAACACTACCACATCCCTCCCAACAGCCACACTGCAGAGCTCAGTGCAGGATGCCCAACCCAGGACCTGCCAGCTGGTTGACAATTATGCCCTCGTTATTCTCCATACCAGTGCTGCCAAAGCCTGATGCAGGTTGTTGAAGGCAGGCTCTGTACATCTGCATGAGCTGCAGTCATTGCAGAATAAACATGGTTAAAGACAGAAGCTAAGGGGAAAGTTGTTTCTAAGTGTCAAAGCAGTAAAAGAGTCTTGAACAGAGATTTGTGCCTCTTTGGCTAGAGAATAGTCTACTCACGTGATTGCTGCTGCCACAGAAAATCATCTGCAAAAAGCCTGGTAGCTGAAGCTGAGTGGACAGGAGGCTAGTGGTTCACCCAGCAGGGGACTGTATGGCACTTCATGCATCAACTCACATGCTTCAAAAGGAAAATAGCTCAGGTCACAATGCACTTGCAAACTGCTGCAAAATTGCAAAGCCTGAGGACTTTGGGCTCCAGAGATTCATAGAATGGCTTCAGAGATGGAAGTGTGAGAACCTCCAACTTGAGGAGAGAACCTCCTCAAAATAAGGCAGGTAGAAAATCAAAGTATTTTCAAGGTTTTAGTAGAAACTGGGAGTGAGACCAGAAGTTGAGGTTCCTCAATACAGACAACTGCAAATCTTTCTTTTGAAAAGGTCTGCTTTTACGTTTACAGGCATGTGAGAAGCACATGCATATGCATGTGAGGAACTACTTAGATTTTTCTACTGGTATTGAGTAGCAGCAAAGCAAAAGCCCTGGAGCAGTGTTCAGAATAGCCGAAATTGATTTCTGGTTAGATCTATCATTTGATTTCTCAATTTCTCTGCCTTTTAAATGGAGGGGAATGAGGCTGACTTTGTTGATAAGGTATGTCGAGGTTGAGCAGTGGAAGATGAATTAGAAAAGCTAATTTGTGGTGAAAATTTTTATTAAATTATGTATTCTGGGACTAAGCCTTGATAAAAGTGTTTTATCAGGGAGCTGTTTTACCAGTATGCTAAATGGTGACACTCTTAAGGGGAGGCAAATGAGGCATCAAAACTGAAAGTCGAAAGCTGATTAAAATATCTTATTAAATAAAGGTCAATCTCACTGTAGTGCTGATTGATACATCAGCTGATCCAACAGTTCCTTTCCAGCTCTACTTCCTATAATGAGAAAGTAAAATTAGTCCTAAGCATATGCATTAATTACTTAACTGAAGAAGTTGGAGGCCATAAATAAAGAGTCCTAGTTCCCCTCTGATTAAGGAAGGAAAAACATGGTGAACTGCTTTCTGTTGCATAGGAAGGTGGATCCCTCTTGCTGTTACATCCTATAAAGAATCTCATACAGGAGCTTGCTTATAGAAATTATCATTCCATTAAACAAGATCATGATATCAGGGATCAAGAATGGAAACTTAAAGGCATTCTGGCAGCAAAAAGCTAGGCAGCCTCAGAAAAAAGAAGTGTAAGAGTATATGGGACTCAATGCATTGTATGGGCACTGTGCTCAGCTGGAAAATTCTGTAGGACAGCAAGGCACAGGAGGGTTGAGCATTGCAAAGCTGAGTAACATGGGAATGGGAGATGAGATAATTGAGCAATGTTGTCACAACCTAAAACAGCCCTTGGCCAGGCTGGTCAGGGCAAGTCCACACAAAGCCTGGAGAGATCTGGAGATCTGTGTTGGTAACTTAAAATGAAATCTATGGCCTGTTCCAAGCAATACCATGTTTACTGAGCTAGAAAGTGAGAATTCTGCTTGTGCCATCACTAGTAGTTGGATTAGAAATGGTGTTAGGAAGCTTGGACAAAAACTCAGAGATATTTCATAATGCATAGATATATAAAAGGGAAGTACCATAGACTAAAAAAATCAAGGCTGGTTTTTTTTGCCAAGAATCTGGACTGTGACTGGGAACAGCTAATCTATGAGGACTTTGCTGCTGCCCAGTGCAGTGTGCCATTTCAGAGAGATGCCCAGGCTGTCCATATGTTCACACTAGCCCTAATGCCTTGTCCTCACATACAGAGGAAGCTTGTAGAACTGAGCTGCAATTGGTCTTTGTTGAAGTAATTTCAGGAATTTTCTTGGAAAACTTTCTCGTGATTTAAAAAGTCATTGGTTTCACTATCTCATTTCCACTGTGAATTTGTTTTTACTCTTTTTCAGCAGTTTCATAAAGCCAGGATAATTTTCTCTCTGCAAACAAAACAGCTGAAAAAACAATGCAGGTAACCTCTTCCTTACTGGGCATAGTGTCAACAGAAACAAAAAGAATATTGTTAGAAGCTTTAGAAGAAAGAAGCTATCAAAGAACCCCAAGGAAAGCAAGGCAAATAGCCCTGTTTTCCAGAGTTATACCCAATGAGTCATAAAAGTCAACCTAATGAGATACTTGAGATATCTGGCTTTCTGGTTTCTGCTACACCTGCTCTTCAAGACCACTTACTACAGTGACAAGCAGAAGTTGATCTTTTTTGTGCTGGCAGAGTAGCTTTTTTCTATTTAGCCAATCATTATTATATTGCCTTAGTCTAGAACCTTGAAACTGTTCCTGTTATCTCTGGACTACTTGCAGAGTTGATCTGCACTTTCTGCTGAGTCTCTCATCTTCTCCTGAATGACAAGCTTGGTGGGCTCCAGTTTGTCATTTCCACTGGCTTCTCCCTGGATGCATGGGAAGCCTGGCCCTGGGACAGGCCCAGGCTAGGACACACACATATTTTAGTTCCTTGGCTCTGGGATGACCCTACCAGGCCCAAATTTGCAGTAGCTGAAAATTAGGATTTTGCTTTTGGCTGCTAAGATCTTGGTCTGTTGACTTTGATAGATTTAGTTGATGCAATACCAGAAAGAGGAAGAGGAAGCAGTGGAAGAGGAAACAGAGACATGATATTAATGAGTAATATTGCACTCAAGATTGCTATGGATGTGTACTAACTTCATTTGCTAGAAAGGAACACAAAAGATTACAAGTGAAATTATAATCCAAAAATGGTTTGCCCGTTTCTTGTATCTGGAGGGTTTTTTTTCCTCTTCATTCGTGTTTTTAAATGAAATAAATTAATTTGCTCATAGCACATGGTCTGTGTTGTTATGTTTAGTCTTTCAGGCATTTGTCATGCAACCACTCCAACTGTCAGAACTATTTTTATGCACTGACTTCAAGAGCATATAGCATGAAATGTACTCTACAGACGGTAAAACAGAAAAGAGAGGGTTTAGTTGCAATCCTGTTTGACTAAATGTATTTTAAACACCACAGCACATTTGATTTCACGAACCACCTTTACCTTAGTTTTGTAAATATAAAGATTTTCAGGCTTATTATGAGCTGGCATAAGGATGTCATGGCATGAAGTTATTCAGCTCAAAATGCTCTTTCATCTCAAAGCACTTGCACTCTTGGTGGTGGCAGCATTTGACACAAAACAGACCATTTCTCAGGTTCCTGTATGCTATTTTCCTCAGCTCACACCCTCTGATGTTCCTAACTGTCTCTCTCCTAATCACCAAGTGTATTGCTGCTGTGTAGTATATGCACACTGAAACCAAAAGTCACTGCTCTGTGTATAACTCTGTGTCTGATAAGAGGCTGAAAGGATCAGCATGATCCTTTATACTACTCTCATATATCACAGAGGCTGTAGGATGGCCTGAGTCCTCTTCAGTTTCTCAGCACTATGTAAACTGTGGAATCAGTACCTTCAAGCAGCTATCTAAAGAGCAAAGCTGCCCTCCATTGTTCTGCCTCACTTTTGTAAGTTTACTCCCTGCTGCTCTGTAGATGTTACTTCTTAGCTCATATGGGCAAAGATGACATTATAAAGTACAAAAAAAAGAAATCTTCTCATATAACCATCAACCCAACTATTTTCCTGAAGAGGACTGACAAGCTTATCTTTAATAAATCCTTAAAAAGGCTCTGTGAAATGATTAGAAGTTGTATGTTTACAGTGATGCCAGAAAATGAGCAGGTTTATACACTGATCAATCATTTATAGACTAGTGAACAGCTGGCATCCAAGGCTGTGTCTGCTCATCCATCAAGCAGTTCTCACAAAGGTTAGAGGTAGTAAAGTTTTTCTCAGACACAAATATATTATAAAATGTTCTAAAAATTGCTAAGTACTGAGGATTACAGCACTAACTTAGAGGATTTTTGTGTTTCAGAATCGTTTCTACGTAAAATCCTGATCACATTTTGCCAATGTGTCACCTTCTTCCCTAAGTCCTGCTGAAGCCCATCCATTGTTTTCCAGTTCAGTTACTGTCCTTGCAGATCTGTGCAGAATATGTGTTTATACAACATCAGTCTTTTATTTCAGAACTTCAAATTTCCTAATCCCAGGACTAGATGTTTTCTCAATTTATATCATCATAATTACAGAAAAAAAGATTATATCATCATTTAAGAAAAAAAAAACAAATGTGAAAGGGAAATTTTCTGTATTTTTTTAAATTATTATTTATAGCTGGTATTACTTTTTAAACCCTAACAGCAAAAGCATTATAAATGATATTGGCATTCTTAGCCTGCTTGGGAAGAGGAGGTAGATGTTATCATGTAAGAAGTATACATGGGCTGTTACAGCTATCACTCAGATCAAAGCCTACTGCATTGACCAATTCCATTTTTTTCAGCAGGGACAAAATGCAGCAATTTATCACTTGTCCAGTCTAGTTAATACGTTATGCCTTTTTTTTCCTAAGAGTGAAATTTGTGAACTGGCTAACTTTGACAGTTTGAGGTACTTGGTACTTCTCATTTCTAGATCATTGACTCAAGTATAGCACATACTTGATGAAAATTGACCAAAAATTGAATCTGGAGGATGAGTGACGGCTGAACTATGTAAAAAAATGTTGGTCTCAGCTGATCGATAAAAAAAACCCTGTACTAGCAAACATTCTAACTAGGAAGACTCAGAAATTAGTGGAGAATGTATCTACCTTTGGAGGCCTTCAACACTGCACTCCTAACTTTAGCTATCTAATACCTACATTCGGAATTGGAATTTACCTAGACACAGATCTCTCAACATAGGGCTGTCAATATTGAATATCATGCACCCACAAAGTGAGGTCTCTTCTGAAGAGTGATGTCTGCTTGCTCCTGACAGGATTGGGTACATGAGGGATGTCAGGGGTTAGGCCTGGGCCAACCACTAATCTAATGACAGATATTCTCTGTTAACCCCTTCTGCCCCACTCCAGGAAGGAAAAATGAATTAAGAGAGAGAAAGAGAGACTTATAGATTGGAAATGGAAACTTCAACTACTTTAATGACAACAATAACAACAATAAAATGAAATAGATACAAACATACACTGTTTTTCAATCCCCTTCCCAATAACTTACAAACCCATTGTCCAGTTTCAACAAGATTTAACAAAAGGCTAACATCTTAAAAATATCAAACTCCTAGAAGTATTCTGAAGATCAATGGCTCAATTAAAAAAGAAAAAAGGAGAGCATTAGCTAGTGATCCCACTAAGGGAAAGGCAGGAGATTCAGCACTTGGCTGACCAAGTCAGCACAAACCTCATTTCAGATATGCTGCACTGCCTGCAGTTTCTTGGTTATTTGCCATGCTAAATAAAGTTAGGTAGAGTGCATGGGGAAACATGGCAAGTATTTCTGTATGTATCTGTGTGTGTGTGTGTGAGTCTGGCAAAATAAACACTTGAAGAAAAGGACAAAGCTCAGTGTTTCTAGAGCCATTGTGCTGTCTCCTCTTTTCTATGGTTCCCAATCCTGGCTCATCTATTGCCACCACCTACGACTCTTGGAGCGCTTCCAGCAGCGCTGTCTCCATACAATCCTAAACATCCATTGGTCAGACTATGTGACTAATACATCTGTCCTAGAACAAGCAGGCTTCACTGACTGCTTGTACTGCTCATGCAACATTAGTCTCATCCATAATGGACCAATGAAAAGGTTATTCAAGTATCTAAATAACTTGCAAGCATTTAAAGAAATATTTTGGTTTAACTTTAAAGAGAATGTTAGTAGTAGGAACCCCCTATTTCAAAAGAAATGGTAAAAATTCTGTTTCAGTTCAGCCCCAAACTATTTTTTCCACTGCTTGCTTCAGCCACTGAACTGAAAAATTGGTTATTTACCTAACACTTATACTTAAAAATATTTGCAGCACAGGCATGGCCAATACCTTTCACTCAGAGCTTTGCTAGGGGTGGGGAGCAGCTTATATAATGTGCAGGGAAAGTGGGGCTGCCTATTAAGTTCTGGCTGATAAGATCTCAGGCTGTGCTGTGAAGATTTTGTTCCCTTGTTCAGCCAAAGATAAACAAGGTAGAACCAATGGACTTGCCTCCACTGATGATAATCTTCCTAGGAGATACTATAATTTCAGCAGCTGCTGTGAGGAACTTTTCTGAAGGTTGGTGCATCCCAAATAATCAATTCTCATCTACAGATCACAATTGGAATGTGCCACATGCTACCAGGGCTAATGCTATCAGGTTCATGAGATAAAATCCATAATACTGATTGAAGCCATGTTTGCTGCAGCTCATGAAATAAAAGGGCCAAGGGCCATGCCTGGGGAAATTCTTTTAGCTTCCAGGAAATAGATACTAACTATTTTTAATGAGCAGTAGGCAAGCAGTACCCACAGTATAAGTGGTTTGTAGATAAGCAAAGAGCTATAGTCACAACTCCTGTCAGTCAACACTTTGCAGCAATTTCCTTTAAAGAGTAAAAGATAGAGAAGAGCTGGTCGAGGAAATTCAGCATTTTGAAGATGCAGCATTTCTCTTGTTAAAGCTGAGGGAAATGTGGAATAAAACCAAGTGCCATTAGGATGCAGCCTTGCCAGCATTGTAGCCCTGGAGTGTACTGTGTCTGGCAGCTCCATCCAGGCTCCAGTCAGTTTTTAGGCTGAACCCACATCCAGCACTTCCAATAGACAGAGCAGCCCATGAGTGGGTTTTGCTGGCAGAGTGGAAATCCAGGCTAAACCTCCATCACCTGATTGCTGCTACACCTGCAACAAAGTACTGCTCAACAAAGTACTCCTCATAGGAGTGTGATCAAGAGCTGAATCAGGCCTGTCATCTTTGTTCTAGTGGAAATGTGAAGACAGATTATAACTCTGTCCCGATGACTACATCTAGAGATCTTCTTAATTCAATTACTTCACATGCTGAGACAGTTTCAGGAGAGTGTTAGGTACATATAAACTTAGCCTGTGGCAGCATATTCTTTCATGAACGTGCCTCCCTGAGCTTGGGAGGGAAGGAGGTCATGGTAGTGCTGCAGTGGCACAGTGGAGTTTGGAGATGTTGGACCTTGAGGGATGCTGGTTCCAGACCTGGAGGCAGCTGCAGTAGCATGGCTCTGTACCAGCACTGAGCCCAGAGGCAATGTGCCTCAGCACAACATTGAGCTGACACAGCCATATTGGGGTTAGGACTCAGCTAATATCTGCACAGCACCTCGTGCCAAGTGAGTGTGCTTTGAGCTGCTGCTTTGGGCTGCGTTTCAATTTCTGAGAGTTTCATTCCTCTGGATGTTGCTGACATGCCATTTCCATTTGGGATGGAGCATTTCAGGTATTTTTGTCTTTGGCCATGTGTACATCACCAAACAGAGCACAGTGCATGGTCAGGGGTTAGGGCTGGACCAATGACTAATCCAGTGACATATGTTCTCAGGGGCTGGATCCTGGGACTCGATTCAGGAGCTCTTGCATTGAGATCAAAGGAAGAACAAAGTCCTGCAACAGCAGAGCTGGGCTGCTGATCCTCACAAGGAGAGTTAGCAGTCCACAAGCCCAGATGGTTCAGGTGCTCATCCTTCAGGGAGGCTGTGTCCTTTATTGTATTTACTGTTAAATTAGGTGCTAACTAGCTTAATCATGCACCTGCCTTGCTTGGGTCTTAGGCTTTATGTAAAGGACCCCAAGGCCCAGGCTTGGTGTGGAATTTTCAGGGACTGGTCCTCAGTTTTATACTGAATATCACCTACAGGAAATGGAGTAGCTTGTTGGTTGGTTTAGGATCATAACTCAAACCAGGACAGTGCATATATCCCCTAAGCTCACAGCAGCCCACACAGATACAGGGCAGAGAGCCTGGCTCATCTTTTCACAGCCTTGTAGATGCATAATTGCAGTACTGACTGAGCTAAGAAACCTATTGACAGTGCAAGATTTATAGGCTTGAGCAGAAAATTAACCCCCTGTCATGGCTGCATCCTCCCTTTCAGACACAAGCAGCTGTACAGGGTCCTGAGAGTTGTGTCATTTTGTTTGATGAACAAACACCGAGTGTCCTCCAGCTTCACTGCCTGGTCTGCCTCATCAAGAGCTTGTCTAGCCCTCTGCAATCAAAAGAAATATAATTATGTGCAGGAAAAGGAGAAACAATTCAGTGCTGGAATACCACCAGTTGCTTAGATTCGAAATGAGCACCGTATTTTTGCTCAAAAGCACCCAGAAACCAGAACAGTGGGAGGCTGGAATCAGTCCTTGCCTTAAGGCCAGAGCAGAGGAGCAGGCAGCTGAAAGACTTATTTCCAATTCTGTATGACTTTGGGCAAAGCACATAACTGCTCCAAGCCTCAGTTTCCCTTGAGGCTTCATTGCTGTTTTCTTGCCTCCAGCATCTTCTGTAAGGATTTTTCAGTTAACGCTTGTCAAATGGTTGGAGTTCCTCATGAGGAAGATGTGATAGAAGTGCATATTACTGCATGGTTGTGAGACTGCCTCGACAAAGGAAATGAACTAACAGTTTTAAGGCATATTCTAACCAAAATGCTACTGTGCCCATCAGGAGGTGCCTCCAGCCCTAGTGCTTCTCATGCTCTGTTGGTGGACAGACAGGCATCTCTCACTAATAGAGCTCCCTCAAAATATATTTACCTGGATTTCACTGCAGGCTGACTCCATGGCTAACATTTTAGTAGCTTTAAGAGCCTGAAAGAGCATTATAATATGTATCATTCTATCCACATTCACTAATGATGTGAAGTTTATAGGAGCTGATCAAACAGCTCATCACCACCACATGAAGGAGGTCCAGTTGCCTTCCCCACTTAGAGCTTCTTCCCCCAGGTGCAGGATCCATCCTCCTGCCTCCTGGGCTGCATGTTGGAGTTCTCTTGGTGATCAGATCAGCTCACAGAAACAACCAGAAGCTCCAGCAGCACTTGGACTGTTGTTACATAACACAGGAGAAAGAGGAGGGAGGGAGAGCCAAACCTCCTTCTAGAGGCAACAAGATGTTAGATTGGTGTGGCTGCTTGCTGGCCTTAAAAGTATCTCAGACCTTTTGGAAAGACTGTTGCATCCTGAAGTGATCTGTACACCTTGCAAAAGAGGTGTTAGCCAGCTGTGTGATTTCATCTGAGGCACCATTAGGAGGGGGTTTTCCGCTCAGGTAACTCCACAGAAGCCTTCCAGCATTTGCACTTGCTTGCATTAAACACTGTATTCACTGTAGTTAACTGCAGTGCCAATGTGTGAATGAAATTGGCTCATGCTTCTGCAAAATCTAAATAAGGCATTATTAACATGTCCATCAGCTATCAAGGATGAGACACATTTTGCAAAATCTGTTCATTAATTCTGTACAAAACCAGGGACAGGTACAGTATTGTTTCCACAGCTGGAGGTGAAGGATGTCTTACATGCAAACCTGCAGCATCTGCCTGGGTTAGAGATTTACCATCCTTTTCTTAAAATGAGTAAAATGTAGATGAATGTTGGAGACATTCACTTGAACTCCTCAAAGAGTCACTAATTACTAACTACTAATCCCATTTAATTCTGTGAATTGTAAAACACTTCTCAGTATCATGGAACAGATTGTCTGATCCACTTGGGAGCAGATGAAACTTAAAAGCAGCAAACCCCTTCTTTCTGAGACACATTGCCCTGTCTTAGCAAGTGCATGAATCCAGGTGCCTTACACCCCTGGTACTAAAGCTGATTCTACCAGAGCAGGGGTGAGCAGAATAAGGCCCTGGTTTCCCATGGGTACAAGGAGCATTACAGCCTTTCATAGAGTGGGATGAGTCTCACAGAGAGTGTGAGTCTACCCTGCCCAAGCCTCTGGGAGCTTTGTCACTGACCTCAAGGAGTGCTGGATCAGACTAGCATCCAATTCCACCATAAGAAAAGGAGAGTTAGACCACATGATGAAAGCACCATTATCTTTTGCAGTGAAGGCATCCATGTAGGAACGAAGTGTGCTTTATAATCACATCTTCAGCTAAATTCCCTCATCTTTCTTCAACATCTCCCTTTAGACATGCCCACCTGAGCACAGCCATGTTAGCATCACAAAATATAAGGAGCTGATTTCCAGAAATATCTGGTGTCTCCCTGGCAACTTTACAATAGGATATACTCCTGTATTTAAACTTCCATGATTGCACAAGGAAAAATGGATTATATGTAAGGAAATATTTAAAGGCACGTTAGGACTCACAGTTATGGTTTTGGAGTTATACACATGCTTTTTTTTTCCCCTCTGTTTAAAGAAGAGGCATATAACAGCACTACAATATTATTACACATTGTAATTACACAGCCCAATTACATGATTAAATGTCTTTTTACACTAATTACACAATTAAAAACCATTACAGAAATGTTGTGAATGTATTTGAATCAATTAAGATATTTTTAAGCCCACTGAGGCAACAGACTAACAAAAAACCCCTCTAGGGGTAGCAGACAAGCCATTCAAATACCTGGTATGGTGTAGGAATCATTGGGTCCTCTGAGAAACCCCTGGGTGCTGTTTTTACTCTCAGATGAATGGGAACGTGGAACATCAGTGGTACCCGTTAAAAAGAACAACTCTGTGTTCCATATACCTGGAACAGAACTTTGTAACACCTTTAAGCACGGTTGCTCTAGAGCAAAAGATCAAGATCAAGGCAAGATCTAGTGCTGGTGTCGTGAGAACCTGGAAAAAGAATGTCATTAATGATGAGTCAAGGTGCTGGTTCACTGGATTGAAGCCAGCCCCATCTGTCATGGGCTGGAACCAAATAGAATGGTTGTGAACATGTTCAGAGAGCAAGGAGATTACAGAGCAGGGCTATACTAAGAGATCTGGACAGAAGGCATGCATCCTGTGGGATTCAGCGCTACCAGGGAAGATGGGGAAGGCAGAGACAAGGCTGGGCTGGAGTCCTGGTGGCAGCACTGCTGCAGTCACATTTACCAGGGAAAGATGCTGGAGGTCATCACCCAGGCAACAGAGTATGAGCACAAATATGTACATACATCCTCTCTGTCTTGGGACATCTGAGTGCCCTACAGTGAGGGGCATGACTGCCTTCATGCTCTATTGAGAAGGATCTGCAGAAGATGCCAGGATGTCCCTACTACTGTTAACAAGAGGCACAAGAGCTGAGTCTTGCATGGAAAATCCCATTTTCCAAAGAACATCTGGTGGGAAAATGCAGAGAAATCTGTTTCTACCAAGCACATTTCTGCTCTTTGGAAACAAAGACTTAATTTCTCAAGTCTGTCAATGTAATATTTTCTGTAAGCACTAAACTCACCTGAGAACATTCTAAGCCCTAGGACACTGCCACAGTGAAAGGGAATGTGACTGGCTCATTTATCTCAAACCTTGCCAAGGAACAGTCTCAGTACGATCACTAGCATAGACAATGCACAGAAAACAATAATTTATTTGGTTTGCCCATATCTTGCTTTATTTCTAAGCACTAAGGGATCTTTACATACTTTCAGGAATTGTGTCTAGATTAAGAGCAGATCATTGGTCTAATTGCTGCAGAATTAGTCATAGGCTCTCAGCCCTGCCAGCAGTGAATGTGTAGGTATTATTCTTGCAGGAGCCTGCTTTGGGAAATCCCACTCCCAGACTTCATGGTTCCTCTTTATATGTGAAAGTGAGAACATTATTTAGTCTTTGATAAACAATGTCTTCTACCTGCAGCATAACCATTAGAAGCTCAGCAGATGTGTTTCTTGAGATATATAACCCTTTCAAGCTCCTTTTTATCCTGAAGGCACAATAAAACCTTCACACAAGATAAAGGTAGCAAGTCTAACTTTCCTGGTTTTGTTCATCTTCATGTAAATTTGTTCTGTTTGCAGTTCATTTTGCAGTTTCATTCTCCATTTATTCCATATGGATATTTTAAAATATCTGTATTGGTGTCTCCCTGTATGTGTCTCCCACTCCATCTGGGCTTTGCTTGTACTTTCCTGAACAGCAGGCCTGCTCTGTTCAAGAAGCAGTTCCTTTTTCCTCTTCATTTCTTACAGTTCAGTCACATTTCAATAACCTTCAGAAGATAAGAAGGTACTTCCCCCATAAGTTCAGATGAGGCTCAGACAGCAGTACCCAACATGGTATAGATCTGGAGCCCATGTGCTGGTTACAAGCATATCACACCAGGGGACCTTGTTTCACCTGAGCAGAGATGCAAGCAAACCCCACCTAGAAGGGCCAGAGCTAGCTTATGCAGGCACAGTAAAGGAGAAGTAGTTACACAGGCTAAAGGTCATCATCATCATCATGGCTAAGGCTTTGCGAACGCAGCTCTGGGGAGGGCTCCATCCATGCTTTTTCCAAGCACTGCTGGCTGCAAAGGCCAATGCGGGACAGACAAGAGTGGTTNGAAGTTTTCCAAAAGCTAAAATCTAAGATTGACGGAGAGATAGACAATAGGTTAGCAAAGGCATATAGTGCTACAGGCTAAAGGTATCCTTAAATAAACGTATCTGGATGCTGGATAATAGTGGAGAATGGTGCCTGCATCATTGCATCTGCCACTACTGCAAGTCTCACTGGGTAGCAGAAAGGCCACAGATATCCTCCTTTATCCTTGATGACAAGCTGCAATGACATTACCAAATAGCTGCAACATATCTTCATTTGATTTGCCTTGCATCCCCAGTATGTCTCTTGTGTAATGGCATGGCCAGTGACACACAGCCACTAGCACAGTTTGGGTAGGAGTCAGATCCAGATCTGAATGTTCTGCACACCACAGTAGTCTCTGCTACTGGGGCTTTTCCTGCTGTCTCTGCAGTTTTGTTACCTGTCCCAGCACCTTCTAGTAAATCTTCCTCCAACATCCACTCACATCACTCCTGCTCAGTTCCCCCTGTCAATGGGAAGGGAAGATTTCCATTCCAGCTCTAGCTCAGCACAGTAAATACACACGGCATGTGGTCTAAATTCATCCCTCCTGCTGGAATTTACCTTTGTTTACTCAAATAATAGCACAACATAAGACTTAATCTGAAATTCCTCTTGACCTTTTTAGTTTTCAGAATCTATTCCTCAGCAGGGCTCTCAATGAGGCAAAGAAAATAGTTAGCCATTTGGGCAAGGACAAGAGGCACTGAAAACTGTAAATTATTAAGTATATTTAGCAAGCTGGCCTGGATTTAGAAAAACAAGTGTGTCAAGTAGTTGGAAATTAAGCCAAAGAGCAAGATTTTGTGGTTGCATTTGCCTCAGTGAAAGACAAAACCATTTCATAAACATAATGGCATGTGGAAACCAAGTTAAATTAGGCATTAAATACATCTGATAATATATATTGTTACAAAGAAAATTGAAAAATGAGCGATTTCATGTGGCAGTTCTTCCAAAGAGAAATGCAACATTTCATTTGGGGATTCCTGTCTGCTGTTGGGTTTTTCTCAGGGGCAGGAGAGGGAACAGGGGAGCTCATAACACCTTGCAGCCATAACCAAGGACTCCATCCTGCATCCCTCATGCAAACTAAATTCTCAGAGCTATATTTTTAAATAAACAGAGCAGGACCTTTCCTTAAATATCTGCCCTCTGCTGAGTCATCAATGCTGGAGGATGAGGTCCTCTCTCAGCTCAGATGCAGCAATAGGATTAACACCCACTCTGTGGCTGCTCTCAGCCCCTCCTGCAGCCTGTTCATCCATCAGTGTCAGTTCTGCTTTCCCCCCAAAATTAGATTAATCTGTCATTCTAGAAATGATAGCTTAAACTATTTTCATGCAGTATTGCTGCAAAGAAAATGCCTGAAGAACTTCTTTCTCCACTGACTTATTGTACTCCTTTGCACTGCGTAGCTGGCAGTGACTATGCCAGGCTGAGACCAGACCAGGTCTGTCTGGTTACACTGATCACATTAAATCCAGGCTCTTGCCCTTGTTAGGTCTTGAGCACCCCAATACAAGTTCTTCAAAGGCTAGATTGTGCCATTTACTAAATATTCTGTGTCTATAACTAGGCACTAGCAAGCAAGATGAACAGTTCAGCTTCCTGTAACTTTTACAAGGCAAACTTCCTTCCTGGCATCACATCAATCAAATTCCAGAGAAATTGCCCCATGATATATCTGACCTACTAAGTAAGATGATTTAATAGAGCTCTAATTATTTATTCAGTGTCAGTTGGCAAATAATTTGAAAAGTTCTGGCACCTCAGTAACTTGTGGATAATTTGGTACTTGAGCAAGCAGGTCATTAAATCACACAACAGACATCACTGATGCTGGTTGACACAGGAGACCAGCCCACTGCTGACCTTCCTGCTTTTCACTGTTTCTCAGGGTTCAACAAGTGTGTTGTATGCACAGTTCATAGATAGCATTGCCTCTAAACACAACTGAAAATGCAGAAGAAATGAAACAATTACAAGCAGAGGTGATTTTTTTCCCCTACTGGGGCTCCTGCCAACAAGCATTGTTGATTTTTCTCTTTTCCCCAATTACATGCTTTTTTTTTTCCTGAAGAAACAAAAGAAAAACTTCCATTCCTCTTTCTAAATAAACATAATGTCAAGGGGATGATGCTGTGTGGGCACAGCGAATTAAAATCAAGCTTTACTTTCTGTTAGAAAAACAAATAATTTATGATTTAAGGAAGAAAGAGTTTTGCTAAGTTCTAACTAACATGAATAGTATCAACTATTTAATATTAGAATTGCATTCCTTGCAGATAGATTATTTTTGATTGTGGAAAACAAAGGCTGCTTACAAACCATGACCAACTTATTTATAAAAATGACTTTTTTTTTTAGACAAAAATATTTATATTTACATTTAGATCACAATATTTTTCTTGATTTTAATCCATTCACATACAAAAGCTAACAGCTATATAAAGGAATAGGCATCAAGCTTAGACACCTCAATTTTATCTTTATGTCTGTATTCTATTATTAATGTACAGACAACAAACAACAAGATTTTCTTGACATTAAGTTAGGAAGGAGGAAACATCTCCAAATAAATTTTTAATAACCAAAGGGCCAGTGCTTAGTTTGATTCTTTGTCATTCCTCAGCCTGAAGTGAAGCAGAAGTGGCCCCAAGTATTCATAAGCCTGATGCAGCACTTTGTATTCCAGGAAAACAACAGCAGCAAAAAAACCCACCCATTTTGTGTTTCTCCAACCTAAAGCTTTTAAAAAAAGCAGAGCAACATTTTGGTCATGGAGGTCAAACTGGGTAGATCCCAGTCCACAGCAGTGAACCTAGAACATTTGGGAGCTGGGGATTTACAGACACTGACAGCCTGTCCTCAAAGCTGCTTGCCCCTGGGAGGCAGAGCAATCCCATGTGCCCTCCAAAAAAATATAATTGGTATGCTTAAAAAATTATAGACAAATGTACTCCAAGAAAAGAATCAGAGTGAGACATTATTTAATGTGAGAAGTACTTAAGAAAATGCAACTGCTTTGCATTGGTCAGACACAGAAATCTTGCTGCCGGTAGAAGTTATGCTGCCAAAGAAACACATTTCCATGACTGCTGCTAATGGGACCAGGGACCTGCTGGTAACATAGTCAACAGGGAGAGCAACAACTGAATCAAGCTACAACGTGCTGCCCAACAGAGGGAGAAACACAGGGTCTCTTCAAAGGAGCCCTTTTGTTGTTGCTTTGTTATGTGCTAAATGAAGAGTGGCCTTCAGCAATACAACTTAGTGAAAGATGTCCCTGCCCAAAGCAGCAGAGTTGGTCTAGATGATCTTTGAAGGTCCATTCCAACCCAAACCCTTATGACTCCAGGGTTCACAAGTCCTTTGCTGGGGATGGGCTAGGCCATGTCCTCACACAAAGAACTGTAGTGTTATGGTTTCATCCCACTTGTACTGCCAGGCTCTGTGTTGGGAGAGCAGGGTAAGGGAGTGAGCCACCAGCTGTTACTGCTCCAGGAGCAGATGCTGTAGCATGGATGGTCACAGGTGTACACAGATCTGACATATCCCAGGTCAGAGCTGCACAAGTCCCTCCCACTTCTCCCTCGACTGAAACCCTCTCACTGCTCCATAAACAAACACAGAGTGGTGTAATGAACAGAGCTCAGTTGATAGCAGCAACTTCACTAGGGCTCTCCTCTCCTGGCTGTTTGCAAATCTACATTTTATGAGGCTTGACCACTTTAGTGAACGACCTCTTGACCCTTGTGTCCATCTATCACACCGAGCAATATGTTTGCCAACAGGAATATCCAGTTGGACAGTCAATGATTTAATAAGCTTTTCTTCCTACACAGAGTTTATTGATTTTCTCTTTTAGTGAGAGCAAAAGAGTATTGTCAGAGTAGGTGTTCTGTGGCTTTTGCATCCTTCCTCATGTATCCTTTGTTTTATTTCTCTCTGTATGATTTCCATCATCCCTTATTGCCACAGATAGGCTTCCTGTCATCTCTGTGCCCCAAAGCATCTCATTTTCTTTTCACTTGTACCTTGATTAATGTCTTCATAAGTTTTGCTTTCTGCTTTGCTATGGAGTCGTAGCCCTAGAAGGCTCTTTTCTGTAAAAATCATTGGGGTTTGTGTTTGAATTCTTTTGTAATTGTCATTAAATTCCCACTTCTCTATTTCTCTTTGGCAGTTCTAGGTATCTTATCCTGATTGTCTATTGATTTCTTTTTTGTACAAGTTAGCAAGGTTTTGGTTAATTGTTGTTAAATCAGCTGATTGAAATGTTCATCTCTACTAGGCAGAATGCTATGCTTTCAGTTGCCTGCAAATGTGGGGTTTGGGTCTAATTTGCCCCTCACTCCTGATTGTTTAATGAGGACAATTATAGAGAAGTCAATGGAGTATACCATGGCCTAATTGGTAGAAGCTCACAAGAGACTGCAATCAAGCCTTTCAGTTTTCTGTCAAATAACTTACTCTCCATCCTTTTGAAAATACATAACATCAGCCATGATCTAATGTGGTATCTGTACTGCTGATGAACAGGTTTAGGTCTAGGAACAATCTCTATACATCCCTACTAGGAACAGCCCTGTTTAGTGAGGCTCATTGTCAAATGGTGCTCAGAGAAAGCAGTTCTTCATCTTTGCTTCCTGTGCGCTTTATCAAACCTACATAATACTATGTATTAATGTTATACCCTGCAATATCAAGTCAAACACCTTAGAAAGTCTTCTGTATTGCATAAGTCCACATTTTTTATAAGCTAAATTGAAATCTGGGGCAGTAACAAAATGTTTGTCTATGCTGCAGGCTTCACTGTGGCAGTGTTAGTTCAGCAGCTGGAGGCAATCTCCAGCCCTACTAGCAGAGAGGCTGAGTGTGCTTATTGACCCTGGCACCCTACCTGTCTCCTTAGCAGCACAATTAAAGAGCCAGTTCAGGAGAGGAACTCCTCCACAGCAATTCACTGAGGAAGTTATAACAGTGTTAGAGAGAAACAAATGTAATTTGCTAATAAGCATTTTTCTGGGCAAACACAGGCATTTCCACACAGAGGAAGGACCTACCTGTAAGACATTTTTCTTTAGGCATGGAAGGGAGACAGCACTCTCCAGGGAGTTTTCCCCCCTAATTGAAATCCCAGACAACACACTACAAATCTGAAGATCCACGTAGACAGAGGAGGCAGGCTTGGCTAGGAATGAGAACCGCAGCCAAGGACCAAGGCTTGGTGCCCTCCTGGCCCTGCAGAGGTCCCCGGGGGAGCTGAGAGATGTCCCAGCAGGCTTTTCATCATGATATCCACCTGGGAAGATATAATACAGTAAATGGGAGGACGAACAACAACTGCCTTCCTGGAATACAAGGGTCAGAATCAGCAGGCATCCATAGAAATGCTCTTGAGTAGAAGCAGCTTTCCAGCAGCAAGCAAAAGCTAAGCATTTCCTCTGCATTCTGCGCAGAACTCAGCAGGCTTGCATTACAAATGCATCCTGACCTTTACATTTTCTATCATCCTGTATAGATGGTCTTTCTGCATTATATTGGCTTTCCCATCTCTCACCTTATGTTTCAAACTGCCTATTACATCCTGTTTTGTGAATGCTTGAGAAGGGTTAGATCCCTGAAATGTGGCTGCTGCAGTATCATGGCATGGCACTGTGAGCACTTTGTGAACCTAACCCCCAGGGCACAAACAGCCCCAGAGCACACTGCATGAGCACAACAATGGCAGGATAGGTCTACAGTGACATTTAGTTGTCAAGACCTTTATGACTGTTTTTCACAATCAAAACTGAGAAAAACCCCATCCTAATGCCATTTATTTAATATCCAAGTACTACTGTAACAGCTACAGGAAAACTGGTGGATTGTGTCTCCTCCGCAAGTCAAAAACTCCTTAGGCATCAGTACAGGTTCTTAAAAACTGCTGAACTGCTGTGCTGAAAAACTTTAAAGAGGAAAAAATACAACCTGAGGCAGAAAGAAATCACAGAAGCTACCATCCCAAATTTTTAACACTGGGGGCATTTATTAGCAACTGCAAACAGGAGTGTGCAAACCGGTCAGTAACAGCACAGCCGCTTCCCTGCTGCAGTGGGGCAGTGGCTGCAATGGAGCTGTGCTAGCAGTGCTCCTCCAGCACCCCACAGCTTCCTGCCTGCCAGCTGTCACCTTCTAATGATAAAGCAAATTTTAGGAGTCCTTTTGTTTCAAATAGTTGTTAAGTTGCAGCACTAACTTGCTTTCTGCAAAGCAATAGGTGTTTAGACTAAGGCATTCTCACTGAGCTGGATACGAGTTTCTTCGGGTTCCTTTGAAATCTCCCTCCTCTTTCATGGCAGAATTTTGGGCTAATAGTTCTTTGTTTTTCACCCATTCCTACTGGAATAAGGACTTTTCTCCCTTCATACATCATCAGCAACACAGCTGCTCTGGTGCTATGAAGAAAAAAGCAGTGCAGGAAGCTGGTGGTGATCACCCTTTTCAAAAGGGCTTTTGGAGAACCCAGTTTGAATTGACTTTCAGAAAGAGATTGTCCAAGAAAATTGATTCCTGTGCTGAGAAGTTTAATGCACCCATCTCATTAGCTGCTTTTGACAAACATGGTCCCAGCATTGAGCAGAAGAGAAAGGCAAGGTGCAGCTCTTCTGTCTTGTGTGAGCATCCACATAGCCCTGGGGTGACCCACTGGCCTGTGTGCCTGTGCTGAAGGACAAATCCATCACCTCACAGTCAGAATTTCTCCCTGGGTCTCTGTGGCTGTGCCATCCTGACAGGTTACCTGCCCAAGTGTGTGGGGTGACCTTTATCACCCTGAACTGTTAAAGCTGTTCCACTTTATATAAATATCTCAGAGTTCACTGCATGGGAGAAATGAAACTAGGGCTTCCTTCCTCTGATGCCAGGAGTTGGAAAGGCTGCTTTGAGTTAGACCCTTTGGTCCACAGCCACTGACTGTTAAGAAGAATGATATTTTCCTTCCCCCTTCTGGACACAGTGGTACTTGGGTTATAGTTTTTCTGAATGCTTTCTGTTGCAATTTTTCCTTTGAAATATGCACCTTTTAGAAGTCACTCTAAATTCTGATTATGTCTCTTTCTCCTGAGGAGATGAGGGAATGCACTACCTGTGCCTAAAGTACAGAGTTAGCTACCCAGGTGCCATACAGAAGCCAAGAGGGATGAGGAGTGGGAAGAGGAGTATGGCAGCAGTTCACAGCCATTGCTGCCTATTTTACTCCTAGCATTGTTAGTATATTAGATTGCTGCTTGCAGAGGAGCAGGGATGCCCCTGAGAAAGTGTAGACACAAGGATGCCATGGGGAAGCAGGATTAGCTGTGGCACACCAGCTGGCTGTCAGCTCAGCAGACTCACTTCTCCTCCCTATCCATGCCAGCCTACAAGTTGAGGAGTGCTGTAGCTGCTCATCCCAGGGTTGAATTTTGGTCATCACTTACCTTTGAACATTTTTAATCATTGCCTACCACATTTGCTGATGATGAGTGCTCAGTGTAGGGGAATTTACAGGCATGCTGTCACTGCAGGTAGAAAAGGAGCTGGGCTATGACCAAAGAGAGGTGGTCTGCATGGTGTTTGGGTCCCCTGGCTCCATGTAGCACTAGGCCAGTGCTAAGCAGTGCTGGCAGGTCCAGCTCCTGTTGAAGAAAGCAGAAAGAAGCTGGTGGCCTTTCAAAACACAAATCTCTGGAAGGATGTTCAAAGAACCTGTGCTTGGATGTCACAGGGAAGGCCTTCATCCTGTGCAGAGGTGTCTTTCATTGGCCCTGCCATCTAGAGGAAAAGGACCACAACAGTAATGTCAGCTGGAAGATATCTTTTTCATGGGGTGGAAGCTCTCTTGAAGTTAATTACTAATGGCCCTAGTATTACACTTACACATGACATTTACCCAGTATTCATCTACAGGAGTTTATTCTGGTCCTGCATAACTGTGATGCCTGATGCTGTTTGAGACATGAATCTGACCCTTTATCTAGTGTGCTGCATAGTGGTGGTTAGAAAACTTCATTTGTCCTAGAATAGCCTGGTTTTGTAAGAGGACATTGCACTGAAAGCCTTTCCCTATGTAATAACGTTGCTTTAGAAATTGATTACTCTGATTTCTACTGAATCTGAATTACAGATATGTGGAGGAGTGTAGCACTGGGATATTTTAGACTCTCCTATCTGTTGTATTGCAGCATTCTTCTAAAGTAGACTTTATGTTATAAATCACTTTATAGATTTGGAAAGCATGACACAGAAACATTATATACCCTGTAAGTGCTTTAAAATTAATTTGTTCCTGAACATGTCCATGTATGAATGAATTTGACATAAGCCTTTCAATTTCATGCTTCGCTACAGAAAGTGTACAAAGTACAAACTGTAAATCAACCACCACTCTTACTGAAATGACTACTCAGCTATGAAAAGAGTCTGCCCACTATTTAAAGAAGATTTAGATACAAAAAGTAATGTGTACAAGAGAGCCTTGGGACTGTCTAACCTAAACCAGGGAGATTAGTGAAGTAGCATCAATGTGCAGATCCTTTAGATTGGGGCTGGCTCAGAGAGTCATGAGGAGATTGCAGGGAGACAGTTAAGATCACGATGCTATCTTGACCATTGTGTTGGTGGAGCTGGAGAATTCACCAGCAGCCCTGCTGCATGTGCAGCTAGAGTTCACAGGCATGAGCTGTCATGGTGCTGTCTCTCAACCAAAGGCTGCACCAGACTACAGAGTCACTCAAACCTGCACTTCCCCTCTTGACTGCTGAGCTTTTGCATGGTCACAATGAAAAGTAAAATAGCCACACCAGGAGAGCTGCAGAACACGTTAGCTTCAGCCAGAGGTCACCTGAAATAAGGAATATCTCTAGGAGAAGAAAGGCTTTGCTGAAATCTCTATGTGTAGCCGAGTGTGGTTTTGACCTCAGGAAACAACTTCTCCTCTGAATACTGGGTCAGGGAAGAACAGCTGCCATACCTGACTCTTTGCTTTGTGATACCAGACACTTTTTTCCTCAACTTTTATACCATGTCCCTCAAGTTGTGTATTTTGCTGTTCTAAAATTAAATTTTTCAGGATTGCATTTCATAAGGTTGATAGAAATGTTTGGGGGTTTTTCTGGTTCTGCTGCTGAACCAAAAAAATCAATGATTGTTACAGCTGCCGTGGTAAGAACCTCTGCTCACGTTGCTGTGAGTGATGCTGAGAGCCTAGGGAAACAGAAAACAAAAGCAGCATCTTAAAAGGGAAAGAAACTAAAAAGAACCTCACCCAACTGCCACAGAGATAAATATTGAAATTCCTGTCGACTGTAGTGATTCAGCAAAGAGGTCTCTGTCCCTAATACCAAATACTATACAAGACATACACCTCAGAAGCAAAACCACTATACCACTAGTAACATTATACCTTTTCTCCAAATGTTTTTATTAAAAAATATGGCAGAACTACTAAGATGTGGTACACTTCTCAACTCAGCCTTGCTGTTAGGGTGCTCCAGGATCTGGACATGTGCTCAGAGCTTCATACTCCAGTTCCTGCTTTCCTGACAGTGGTACACTGCCTGCTCTGATGAGAAACCAAATCAGTGCTCTCTCTAGTTCTCTTGCCTGTCTCTTTCCCAGCCAGCATGGGAGAAGGAGAAAAATGCTTTCTCCTCCTCCCTGCAAGCTCCAGCAATGAAAGTAGATCTGGCTCTAGAGTGCAGGTCTCCATCCAGAAAAGCTTTTAAGCATGCAGTTAATCCATTCCCATTTATGAAAGTGCAGACCCAGCTACATTTTTCCAATTGAGACATGGGATTGTATGCCAATTAAGGCACTTTGGTAAGTGCTTTGGTGAGCAAGGATGGGCAGCTGATATGGAACTGGGCAACAAGGAAGAGGGAGGGTAGCTCCAGTGCCATCGGGGCAGCAGGAGCAAGGAGGGCTGAGAGTCAGACCATGACTCAGAAAAATTCACTTCTATTTCAGTACCTTTGTTGGCTCCAGTGTCACCTTTTCCAAGTCACTTCATTGTGCCATTAGAGTTAATAACAGTAACCTCCTTGACAATATCCTTCTGAGATTTACACATACAACGAGCACGTTGTGAAAGCCAAGTGTTAGTGATGCCATCTTTGGTGCAATTACCTGGCTTTGGTGCTCATTTCCATTATCTCTCTAGAAGTTGCTTGACATCCTTGATTCTGACCTTGGGGACAGAGCTGGGATCTTACAGGCGTCTTCCACTGCTTCACACATTCACAGTCAGAATCTGCCCTATCAGTTCAGTGACGTGGAAGGAGACACAAGTCAGGGTGAAATGCTCAGCTCAAGGGCTCAGGCTAACTCTGAACACCATGGGCAGATTTAAGGGCAGCCAAGGGCAAGCCCCTCTGCTAGCAGCAGGCTGTGCATGTCATGTTCACATGATCCAGCATCAATAACTGCAGGGGAAATGGCTTTAAGGCAAGTTGTTTCCAAGAATCAAAATAGCTGAGTGGAGGGGAAGAAGGGTGAGATTTCTGTTGCTGGGAGAAAAAATGGACATGATAAATAACAGACTACATCAGCTGAAGAGTATGGCCTCTTTCAGGATGCCATTGGCACTGCCCAGGGCTAAACCCCAACTCAGCAGAAGAGAGCAGGGCACAAGTGCAGATGTTCATATTGTCCTGAATTACACACTCAGAGTACTCCCTGGTACCAAGGCAGCCTGTCACCACAACTGCTGCTTACCTTTGGTATGTGGGCTGTTCATCCACTGGTACATTTGAAGTGCCTGATGATCTCAATTTGGAAGATCTTCTACAAAATACTTCTCCTAAAAGGAAATGTTCCTGTGATGTACATACCCAAAAAATGCTAAAGACTGTATTGTTCAAGATAAATGTATGTATTGCTTACATCTAAAATAAGCAGCTAGTGCAGTTTGATGTACAGCAGAAACTTTCTGGATGTTATAAAAATAGCCCCTTGTATTAATCTGACAGCTCTAGCCCCCACAGAGGTGTACAGAGCCTTAGCACTGGCAAATGCCTTCTGATGATGCCTTGCTGAGTCACTGCATCACCAGCTCCTGAGAGAAAGCCTTCCTCTAACTCTGTACTATATGCTTCACTAATTGCTGTGGTGTGAGAAACAGAGCATGTGAGGGTGATACAGGTTACAGGGGCTGGACTGTGATGTTTAATTATAAGCTACAAAATCTCAGCATCATAAAGATTCTTTCCATTGTTTCAGTGCTCTGACAAGGCTTCTTACATCTTCCTGCAAGATGTCTGTGGCTTTAACTCAGTCAGTGCTTTCCTTTTCCCTCCAGAATAAAAGAATTTCATCTTAAGAAACAAATTAAACAAATGCTTTTTATACTAAATATGCTTAACCTTAAGCATTCTCCCTATTATTTCATAAATGCCTTGAGATTATAGAGACTCAGATAGCTTAGTAAAGATGAATTGCATGTGATCCTGGGAATACAGCCTTTGCATTATTCTTCCTTTCCATTGCACTAGACTTTTTGTACATAATCTGCATGTTTAATCAATGGAGGCTAATTAGGAAGACAGGATATGTTTTATTGTTGTGTTAAAACCTGTTCATTGCTACAGGCAAGATGTCGTCAATATTTCTAGGTGAAAATTACTACTTGCAATATACATCCTGAAGAATTTTACTGTAACCATTAAAAAAAGCTAAAAGAATATTTTGTCACTGGGTACAAACAATGCTATGTAGATTTACAGCTGTGTAACCAAGTGCATAAATCACCCTTATATATGGTATTTTGGTAGAAAGGGATTATAAAGAAATTGATTACTTCAGTTCAAGGGTCCCAAAAGACAAAAACTAGCTCCAGAGCAAGGCTGCTCTACATATCTAAATAAAACCAGTCAAGCATTAACATCAGTTATTCCACTGTAAATACAGACTTTCTCCAGTGACTTTAACAGATTTTTCTCCTAAATCCATAGTGGTAACAAAACAGTTACCACTGCCCCAAACAGTTGATTTGTATGCCAAATGATATGGTGGAGTAAATGCCACTTAGGGCCAGATCTATTGGCTTTGCTCATACAAACAATTGCATGGATTTGGAGAGGATCAATCAAGCCTGCAGGATTCACTCAGGCAACATCTATGTTAGCAGCAGGAGCAGCCCTGCAGGGTGAAACAACTTGTGCTGGAGGCCCGATGTCCATGCTAGCAGCATGCTGGGGAGAGCACATTATTCCAGCCAAGCTCCTGCTTGGCCCCTGGGGTGCTTGAACCCAGCAGCCAGTTAAACACCACACAGCCTCTCCCTCCCTCTGGTGGGGTGGGAGAAGCAGAAAAAAAGGGAAAACTCATGGGCTGAGATAAAGGCAGTTTAATAGGACAGAAAAAGGAAGGGAAAATAATAATAATGATAAGAGAATATACAAAACAAGTGATGCACCATGCACAGTTGCTCACCACTGTGCCCCCTCCCAGCTCCTTGTACATCCCCAGCCTCCTTGCTGGCAGGGCAGGGTGTAAAGCTGAAAAGTCCTTGTCTTAGTGTAACAACACAGCAGCAACTAAAATATCAGAGTTTTGTCAACATTAGTCTCATACTAAATCCCCAGCACAACACTGTACAGCTACTAGGAAGGAAAATAACTCTATCTCAGCCAAAATAAGGACAGACCCACAGTCTGCTGGAACAAGAACAAATGGGAAATTCACCTTAGAAACATTCTCCTGATTCCAACTGAAACATGAATGTGAGCACAACCCCAGGCCTGCTTGTATCTCATGCACATTGTCATGGTTTACCAAAGAAAAGAGGTTGCTGATTAGTCTTGCCAGTTCACCACCCATGACTGGACTTGTTCAAGAGACAGTTACATACACCTAACCTGCTCAGAAACCTGTATTTGAAGGTACAGGCTGATGCAGAAAGTAAGGCTTAATAAAGATGTCAAGGGGGAGCTTAAGAAAGGATAAGATTTTTATCTCTTACCAAAAGAAAACGTTGTTTATTAACCAGCTAAGAGGGCCAGAAATGATTCCTACTATGGCTACATGATACTTGCATAGATATGGAGGGGGAACAGCCCTTAATGTAAGAATATTGCAGAGAGAAGATGTTTGCCTGGGACAATAAACTTGTGCAGATCCTCCAAGAGACTTGAGTGGTGAGATTTGTTCTACTTATGTATGTTTTACACTAACTGGGTGATAACTAAGCCTTCATCTCCATGGGGGTGGCAAGGCTAAACCAAGGCCCATGGGACAGGCAATAAGCACTCAAGCTCCCTTGGGTCTTCTCCACAGCATCCCAAGGGTGGGATTGCTTGTCTCACATCCCTTGGCAGCTGCATGGCCAGTGTGCCCAGTGGGAGAAGGACAGGCAGGGACATCCTCAGGTGTTCCTGAGGAAAGTTCATGTGTGTGGGGAAAGGCAGAGCATGGGGAGCTTGGGAACCTGCATCAGTGCTTGAATAGGGTCTCAGTTTTCCTAGGCTATTTCCAAGTGTATCCAACTGGCAGAATGCTGCAGAATTGTAATGACTGCTGCCTAATCTGCATGAAACAGCATCACTTACACCAAACTGGAATGTGCTAGAGGGAGGCAGGGAGCCACGCACAATAATGTCACTACAGATTCCTGACTGTTGGCTCTTGCAATGCAGAAGGATCAAAATAAAATAGGGGAGAAAGTAAAATTATGTCCATACCACTTGTTTAATAAGCTATTTTACCTCATTCTCCCCCCCCGCCCCAGTGTTATAAATGAGATAGCTGCTTTCCATCTCAGTACTCAAGCAGCGTGTGTATCCTTCAGCACCTCTGATCCACATTTCATTGCCAAAATAACAGGAGGAGACAAGCCAATGGAGGCACTCCAGCACCACTATAAAACAGTCACAGCTTCCATGAAAGCTAGAAATCCAGCAAATACTTTTTGAAAAACAAATATATATACACACAGACAGATTTTTTTCTTATTGCTTACTGTGAATCTTTAGCAAAATTAATATATTGAATATTTTCACAAGGACATGCCAGTCCAGCTCCTGTCTTATCTTTACAATTCTTCTGTGTTAAATCCAGCTAGAAAATACAACTCTGATATTATTTTGCCATCTGTGATATATATATATCAAATCCACTTTCAAGTTCTTAAATTCTTTTCAAAACAGTTTTCAAGCAATAATGGAACCATTGGTCTATGTTCTTAGTTAAGAAATTCTTGTTTTAAGATAGTGTCTCAAATTCAATCTATTTCAACATCTGCTTTGAGGCTCCTCTTGTATAGCAGAGGTTTAGCTAAATTGATTACCTGCCACTCCCTCAGGAGTCTCTTATTTCTTGCATGCTTGTTATGGGCTTTTAGCTGTTCAGTAGGATAATAGATAGATGTGAAAGCACATATTTTTCCTTGATACAAATTCCTTCAGCTTGTAGGTGTCCTCATCAGACATGAAAGGTTTATATACTTATGCAAAATACTAGAAATTCATAAGTTAAAGGAGTAGGTGACTGAAAATACAATCCTTGGAGACACAAATTATCTTTAGGTTCCCCTGGGCTTTCTCAGGTCATTTTAGGTGCAAGATCTCACTGGAGCAGGCTTCTGTGGGTGCAGAACTAAAAGCGCAATGCATGGCTGCCCTGAAAATCGAAGCCATTAAGATCCTGAGTTTGTGCATAGAAGGATTTGGAAGGCTGGGTCTTTCAAATGGTACCTATGGTTTTGGAAGTATAATCAAAAGTAATGAGTAATGTATCAACAAAATCTATATATATGATTTTTCTCTTATTACTGTAATTTATCTAGATGATTCTGTAGATCTGTACATACTGAGATGCTAACTGATGTAGTTTTCTCTTTGATCCTAATTCATCGTTCTGATTTGCAGTTGTTTGATTTTTAATTTTGCATCTTTATTCAGATATTTTTGAAATAGATTAATATAGTGTTTAAAATTGCCCAACAGCCAAAAGATGTCACTGGGATTTTGATGACCGCAACAAAAATGCATTAAGACACAAAAATTCTTTGCTTTATGTGTTTTTATGTTCTGTCACTTTCTGCTCTGTTAATCCTGTTTAGTTGTTTTTTGGTTTTTTTTCATCTACCTCCTTAGTAACTCATTGAATCACTCACCTGGCTTTTAGAAAGTTCCCTGCCTGGATAAATTGAGTAAGAATCCTGAACCATTCACCCCCTCCACACTACACCAGTAATGAGATTGTTTACAAATTATACTGCAATGTGCAAGATCTCATTTGATTATACCTTAACTATTCTGTTTTTCCCTCCCTACCTCACAGATGATGGAAATGCTTAAAACAAGTTAAGGTAGTATGACACAGACTAAAGTAAGTGTGAGCATGGCATCCAGGGAACAAGCTGTGAAATGTTTTCGTGCTTCTGCCAAAATACATTGCATGGCTTTCTGCTGTTGTCTCGTGTTTCTGATATTAGGCAGCATGTTCAGCAACATGTAAGCATTTCATTTGATATTTTATTCCCAGCTTTGGTTTTGTATAGCCTTAATAATCCACCTTTGTCAATAACTTGTGGCAGCTGCTAGTGGCAAATCTGCAATCTGTGTATGTCATTAAGTAACGTTCAGAAGTACCTACAAGGATCAGGGTCCCCTTGGATATGGCTGTTTAGAGATCCACTGAAGAAAAGTTGAAGTGTGCAATTGAAATGGGTCAAAAACAATACTGACACTTCTGTGCTTAGCAGTGGAAAGCAGCAGCTCCCAGTTTGCCTTTCCTAGAAGTCAGTCGTGGTATTCATGCAGCTGGCTGCTGTGTGTGGCTCTGCTACCCACATCTGTGCCTTTGCAATGCCAATGCTTCAGGACAGCTCTTCTGTTGTCAAACTTCTACTCTGTGCAACAGATGACACACTGGAATTAAAAATGTTATGTTTTCACAGTATTCTGTTAAAAAGACTACTATGGGCAAATATGATGTTCTCCTGTGTTTATATACTTCTTTTAATCTTAATGTATGCAATGCTTATGAAGGTGAGACCAGTTACAGCATCTTGAAACATACCTACCCACATAGGTCTTCTGGTGCTACCTGGTATTGAGAGGCAGAACTCAGTTATTCCCTGCCTGGGTTTCTGTTCACCTGGCATTGTCACTCATCTTCTAAGCACACTGTGGGGTTTTTTTTGTCATGAGGATGGTCAAATACTGACCAGGTTGCCCAGCAAGGTAATGTCATCTACATCCTTGGAGAAACTCAGAACTTGACTGGACATGACCCTGAGCAACCTGCTCTGGTTGGACCGGCTTTGAGCAGGGAATTGGAATACATGACCTCCAGAAGTCCCTTCCTACTTACAGTTGTCAGTGAGTCTACAGTTTCCTGACTGTATGGGTGAGGAGTAGAATGAAGCCCTCAGCATAACTTTTGCTATGCTGTCAGCTATCATTTGAGACCAGATCACTGGAGGTCAGTGCACTGGTCAATGTTCCACTTTTCTGGATAATAAAATGGAGATTATCAAATGCTCATTATTACTTTCAGTATATCCAGTGCAGCCACTTGCAACTGAGCTACACATGTAGGTATTCGTTGTATTTTCTTATTGTGCAACAAAAATCATTTCACTCCATTGCACCCAGTATGTGTAATACATGTGGGGTTACAGCACATGTTGTGTGAGAACAGGATGACTTATCAGAAACATATCTACTTTTGAGTTACTGGAGCTATGCCAGCTGCCACTGACGGCTGTCTATGTGATGCTTTTATTGCTCTTCTCAAGTCTCTCCTGTAAGATATCTACCTCTGTTCCTAAGACATTAATGATTAGGCTGTCAGAGCTGAGAGAATCCACCTGGTGAGCAAGGTCACCTTCCCTATTCTCAGTAACAAAGGAAAACACCAGGTTAACTAGGCTAAGGAAGTCCTAATTAATGGCAATGGTGAACTCAAAGCTAGGGAAAAGTAGAGCTGGCAAACTAAGTCTCTACAGAGGTAAGATTGTTTTTGAAACCATTGCAAAAGAAGCCTGGAAGCTGTATTTTCAAATATAGTTAGTGCTGGGGATGGGTTGCAGAAAGTAAATGGAGTAATTTCCCTGCCTCCTTCCCCTTGGTGAGTTCCTACCAGCAGTCAGAGCCTCTGAGACTTAACCAAGGCCTTGAGGCAGGAGCACTGTAGATCTCTGTTCCTGCCTGCCAAAAAGTCACTGTACTCCTTCTGCTTGGCCCTTTTGCTCCCTAAGAAACATGCCTCCTTGAAACTGGAGCCATGACACACAAGGCAGGGCCACTTACCATCTCTCTCACTGGCAGGAGACCTACCTTCCCCATCCTGCACAGCAAAACAAAATGATGGCCAACATCTACCCACAGATGTCATGCATGGCACGTGGATGTCCCACAGACCATTTGTGATGGGAACCATATCAAAGATCTGTGTCAAGCACCAGTTCAGGATTCTGAAACCTTTGGGTTTGCTGCACTGTACCACTGTGACAAGTGGTCCATCCTCCCAAAGCACACAAATAAGCATTTTTGCTCCCATTTTCTTTGCCTTTTAGTCCAAAGTTCAGATTCCCTGAGTTGGACTAATTTCCTTGTTTGCCACCTCACTCCACTCAACTCCGACTCCCATAACAGGATTTCTGGAAACAGCCATCTCTCAGACACCCATATCTGGCAGAGAACTGCTGAGCCACACAGCATTTCAGCCTATTCATTTGTACAATCTGGGTGTTTCACACTGATCTCCTTACTCAGCCATCTCCAGATTCTGTGTCAGCCTGGCACTGCTGGAAGAAGTCCAGTTGCCCCACTGGGAAATCCCTTATATGGCAGGAATATCTCCTACTCAGTTCTCTTATTGTACAAGTGTGAGTGAGCAGTCCATAAATGAGAGCATTTTTGGTTTTCAGTGCCCATGTGTGAATAATAGCATCTGCAACCATGTTTTAAATTCCAGAAAGAAATATTCAAATCAGATGTGATGAACAAAAACCCCCACAGCCTTTTCAGCAGAGTGGAGATTGAAGCAGAGGAAACAATTCCCTAAGGGTACTGTGAGCTTCCAGTGTTGGAGACCCTTAGGGACAAATGATTCAAACACATCAGAAGTGACACTGGTGCTATTAGCTTACTTTGGGACAAGGAGTAGTCTGCATGACCTCCTGAAATTCTCTCCTGCTGTGTTTTTGTATCATTCTCCTATTTTAAGTGCTGTTAACAGCCTCAGCCATAAAATTTAATCACCATTCTAAATGGAGCACATGTAGAAGTGGCTGGCACCAGGACACAAATTCACTGGTAAGAGAGGGCAGACCTGAAGAAGCACTGCAGACTGCTGAATGTCACCACCTCTCTCTAGACCACATACACACGAGGCTGTAAATCCACTGCACTCTGCTTCTGCATATTAATGTAAGAACAGGCCAATAGCACAAATTCAGCCAACTCCAGGACTGTCACAGAGCCAGCAGTTGTGGCCCATTGGGCTGTGGTCTGGTGTTCCTCTGCAAATTTGGTTGTCTTGTCTGGCTTCATCTCTGAACCTCAGAGAATCCATCTTTCACCAAATCCTGCAACAGTTACCTTCTCCAGTTACATCATTCTATACAAATGATATGAATAGTTTTTCTAATGACCTACAGCACAGTTTTGTCCCTCACATGAAGGTTAAATCCTCATAAAATATTCACAGGCTGCCATCATTGAGCAAAATGGTCTTTTACAGTTTATTTCAGCCTTCAGTTACAGACATCTCTGACCATATCAGAGAAAGAAGCCATTTCCAACATCTCTCCCAGGAGGCTTCCCTCTGCAGTCTTTCAGACTGGGACATGGCTCCTTACAATGATGCCAGGTGGCCATGAATCTGCCAACACCACTGCTGCCTGTCACTGCATCTGTCCAACGGCAGCATTAAGTCCTCTGAAATGATCACTGTCTAGTTCACTTGCCTACTGTTCAGTTTCCTCTACTCCCTATTTCAAGGTTTAGGGCTGTGCCAACCGCTAACCCAGTCACAGATATTTTCTGTTATCCCAGGAAGGAAAAGGGGAAATTGAGAGAGAGAGACACTTGTGCATAGGAAATGAAACTAATACTACTTTAATGAAAATAACAACAAGAAAATAAAATAGATAGATATATATATATATACACACACACAGAAAACCAATACCACACTCAAACTCCCCTTGATGGCAACGACATCACCACTGATGCTGTAGCAGAAGGACTCACCAGCAGAGAGGAATCACACTCAGGGGCTGGATCCTAGAACTGGACTCAGGAATTCTTGGATTGAGATTGAAGGAAGAGCAGACAGAGTTCTGCAACAGCAGAGCTGAGCTTCTAATCCTCACAATGAGAATTACTCAGGTGCTCAGCCTTCAGGAAGAGCAGAAGACCAACCCTCTCCTTTTTTTGTACTGGCTGTTAATTAGGAGCTAACTAGCTTAATCATGCACCTGTTTTGCTTGGGTCTTAGACCTTATGTAAGAGACCCTAAGGCCCAAGCTTGGTGTCAGAGTTGCAGGGACTGAATATGACATATATGCCATCAAATACCTTGTTTTGACTCAAGCTAGGACACCTATATTTAGCTGTTTTCTGCACCACAGAGCTAGGCATGCCTTCATCATCTTGTCTCATGCTCTAAGCCGTAGCAGTCCTTTGCTGCTGGATACTTGTGCTGAGCTCTGTCACCTCCACATTTCCACTTGATCCGTCCTGTCGTGCTCGCTCAAGCTGCTATTGCAGTGCCACCTCTGGGGCTCTGGGATCCATCCATAACAAAAAGGGCAACACACTATATCTTGCTCTGCCCCTACCTGCTGCTTTCAGCCATGTACTGATCCCCTCCAGCCAACTTTGAGCTCAAGGTCTTATTATTCAGGGGCTAAACAGGAGTATATGTATTTATTACCAGAACAGTGCATAGGCACAGCTCTCCTTTTCCTGATGCTCATATTGCTCACAATCCAAAAGAACAGTGTTAGTTAACTTTAAGCAAAAGCATACTCAGCCATTTTTGAAATGACCTACTCATTCATTTTTGAAAGTCTGATTATGACTCAAGCAAGAAGTGCAGTCCTAGACAGTGTCCATAGCCCATCCAGCATATTAATATGGCTTCAAGGGATGTCAAAGAGCTTTATGCCAATGAGGCCATGAGAGAGATGCTGGACTCAGCCCAGCAAAGCACATTGTTTCCTGGATGGAAAGGAAGGAGGCCTAATGAATTCAGCAGGATGATCCATGGACTGAGAGGTGTGCTCCCATTCTAAGTGCTTCTGTGGCTGAGGGCCACAGACTGACTTGCTCCTGAAAGTTGAGCTAGAGCTGGCTGATGCTCTTGCACACATTGTTTTACCTGTCTTCCTGATGAATGGCTGGGTTTGGATTTTCCAGGAGTTCAACGTGCTCACCTTTAAGAGCATTTTCTTATTTCTTAATATATATATCCCTTTTGTAGTCCTGTTGACAGTCATGCTAGCACTGTGAGACCTCAACTGTTCATCTTCTTAATCACAGCACTTTGGGTAGAAAATGATCCTCTGAAAGACTAGAGACAAAAAAAGACTCTATACTGGTGTCCATGGAACCAGTTCTCCTCCCATTCCAGATTTTTGTTTCATGTGAAAGTCTGTGCTGGAAACTGTACCTCCTGCTGTAAAGAACAATATTCAACAGACCTGGAGTGGTGCAAGGGATAATTAGTAGGTTATTCCCATCTCTGCAATTACAAAAATTGCAGAACTCAAGACTCTTTCCCTGTTGGCAAATGAGATCTGTTGCTAATTTTGGTCCTCACTGGAGGGGGACAGGTGGTTAAAAGCAAGGAGAGTGTGTACCTCTCTACCTTCCTTTGTCAACCAGCAAGAAAAGGCTGCAAGTTGTTTTCATTTTGGTGTTGGCTCAGGCCACCACCATCTGGATGCCAGGGAAATGCAGAAAAAAAGCAATTTCACTGAAATGAAGACATCTTCAGCCTTTTATATATTAAGGGGAGGGCAGTCATTCCCCAGAATGCCTGAGACCAGCTCTGAAGACAGATGTTATATATTCTCAGAGGTGCCTGAGCTCAGATCAACTTTGAGGGGGAGAAAAAACTGCTTCCATCCAGTTTGTGCCAGAGGAGATCTCAAGAAGTAAATCAAAGGACACTAGGGACAAATCTTTGATAAAAGCATATCAAAACTTTAATTTGTTTGCACTGCTGTTGTAAAGCAGACTCACTGGAGACAGTATGATCTACAAATGGAATATGTTACTAAATCAGGAGACAACTTACTGGAAGGATAAGTAATGATTTCATCTAAGTCATTACATCTCCCTATCAATAGTGTGTCTCTCTGGGGAGCATGCTCACCTCTGACTAAATATCATCTAATCCCTGTAGGATAGACTTGATATGCCAAACTCAAGGACATGGCAAACACAACCACACAAAAATCAGTGGGTCAGGTCATCCCTGGTTGACATCAGATGTGCAAAGGTCAGTGGTATGTGCAATATCCAGCATATAATCTCATTGGTTTGTAAAATTTGTTTCTGCCCAGGTATGTGGGAAAGGGACACTTGTTAAGACAGTAGAGAAAGGAGATGTTTCTCCTGGATATAGGCATGTTCATGAGCACTGTGACCTCTGGGTCTGATACATCCCAGGCACATACTCATGGGACTGGTGTGCAGTACAGATTGGACCACACGAGCATGCATGGCACAGTGGGTGGATCTGTGCATGTCCACCTCCAACCTGCTGTAACTTTTGGGGCAAATATCCAAAATCCTCAAATGCTGCCTATGCAACATTTCTGAAGAGAGCAAGAGTATATATGTACGTGGGACACTGCACCAGACAGCTTTGCCTTCTCTCATCTCTGTCCTTCATACTGCCAGAGTCTATTTTGTGCTTTTCTTCCCTTACCTGTTTTGATGTAGCTGTTGTCCATGCTTTTCCTAAATCCTCCTTCTTAGCAATGCCAACTTCTGGAAACTTCCTTAGTTCACCTGGAGTCTCCATCTTTGTCTGGTTTGGTTTTTAAAATATCTGCTTCCCTGTTCTGTAGGCAGGTCTCCACTCTCCAGAAGAGTAATGTCAAATGGTTTCATTTAACTATATAGCTACAGCTAAAACTGACCTCCTTATCTTACCTTACATGCCTAATCTGTTTGATTGAAGTTGGGAAACCTATTAGCTTCTGCATCCAGGCAGCACACACCCTCAGTGTTATTTTCAACATTATCTCCATCTTCCCTCTTCTCTCTAGAGTGATGCTGTCATTTAATCCTGCTGACATTCCTTCAAGAGTGTCCTACAAAAATACCTGTTATTATTTGTTCCCGCAGTAAGTCCCTGATAGCTTCATCCTCAGTCTCTGTGACCTTCTCTGTTCTGACCCTCTTGACGTGCACCTTGTCCTCCCTCAAAATGTCACATCTAAAATTGATTCCTTGCTTCAATTCCTTAGCAAAACACACTAAACCCTTTCACTGCTTTACCTTCATCCTCTTTGTCTAGTTTGTGCTCCAACTTTTGTGAAGTATCCATAAAACCATTCCCATGGCTTTTCCTGCATATCTCCTCCTTTTCTGCAAACCATCTGTTTCCCTTTCCTCTTCATGGTGTCTCCTAAACCCATCTCAAGCCTCCTGCAACACAAAATCTCCTCCCACAGTCGGTGCTATTTTGAAGTCATCCTTTGGTCTCACACCTACTCCTGCCTCTGGTGTTGAGGTGTTGTCCTCTGCAGAGACAAAATATGTGTGGGACAGATGGAGGAGAAATCAATGCCATGCTTCTGCCCACCTTAGCTTGCTTGATTTTACCTCAAAGTAAACCAGAGTCAGTCTTTATCTACCTACTGCTCATCCTGAGTTGAAAACATCCTTTTCTGGGGAGAGACACAGCTACTGTATGTTTCCTGCCTCCATTCTAAATTATTAGGAATGGAGAGTATTTATAATGCCTGCGAAAGACCTAGCATTGCATTAGAATTACATTGAGGAAAAGATCCCTGTGGAAAGTGAAAAGGAATTTATGAATGAGATTTGGATAGGGAAAGTGTCTCAGGATGTCTATGTCTAGATGTTTGGGTATTTTTCCCCAAGGGAAAAAAATAAAGTGGCAGTGTGACCACAAGATACTGTCTAAGTAGACTCTGTTGAACAGAGTTTAGCATACTACCAACCATCCAGAGCACCTTCATTCATCTCTACCTTGCATATAGGCCTTGAGCTGGGCATGAGTCTTAAAAATATTTACTCTAACCCACACAGTTTCTCTAAGCAGCTTATTTCAGCTAGCTGATTTACAAAAAGTGATGTGCCTGACAGCAGCCTCCTGTGAAGCAGTTTGTAATTAATACATGCATTTTCAGATTCCTTAAAGACAACATTCGTAGCAGATTAGAAAGATCAGAGATGCCACGCAGATTTCTAAATAGCAAGAATTAGTTGTGATTAAATAGATCACTGCAGAGTGGCAAATAGGCTTCTCTGTTACATATCAAAGTCAATAAACAAAAAAGAGTACAGCTAGTTTATACTGATGATTTTAAGAAAGCATGCACAAGAGTAATGCATTCAAGTCTGTGACCCAGAATACTCGTAGGTGGCTGGTGATTTTGGGTGCCCTGCAGTAGACTTAAAGGGTTAAATTTTTTTAGTGTCTGGATATTAGGGCTTTTCTTTTGAAAGATGAAGATGCTACAAAAATTACACCCAAAATCAGAGGGCTTGAAAGGGCTAATTCAACTTTGCCAGTGTCAGCCAGGCTGGCCATTGTATCCTGCAGCAAAGATTGTCAAGCCAATAATGTTGCAAAATATGTGCAAGTCATAACTGCATTGCTTGTACATTTCACGTCTAATTAATTATGGCTTATATAAAATATTATGATGCTCCATTCTCATGCTTAGAATTTAATTAATTTGTAGTTTACATGCCCCTAATAATGAATGTCTCTCTCCATGAGCTTGGTCCAAAGACAAAGTGCACAGCTTTTCATCAGCTTTAAAGGCAACTCTGTCACTGACAGTAATAAAGTTTACTGAGTCCTACAAAATCTGCCTCTTTCACATAACCTTTGATGAGTGTGACACCTGTGAATAAATGTCTCTGAGACTCCTGCAGACAGTTTATGACAGGGAACTTCCTGATGGCCACATGGAAACATCCTGTGCAATTAGAGCCCTCCTGCAAAAGCTATTGAGGACAAACACTCCTCCCCAGTATTGTGCTTGCCCAGCTCTTCACCATGAAGAACACAGGGAAAGCCCCAAGATGCTTAAAGCTGTTACCCAGAATGAGACAAATAGAGGGGGAAAAATACACTAAACAGTTATTTTGGCAGCGGAGATGTCTATTTTGGTTTCTTAGCAACTGTGGGAAAAGAAGCTGCTTGAGATCTGAGCTATCTGGTCAAATCCAGCAGGCATCCCTGCATGGAGGAGCACCCTTCTGCTCTCTGCTCATTAGCACAGGGAAAGCACGCAGCTGGCAGGGAGCCCTCTGTGCCAGGGAGGATGGCAAACAAGCCCACCTCTCTCCACTGAGGGATGAAGGCACAAGCTGCCCATCAGTCTTCATATGTGGTTCCTCCAGTCATGGAAAGATTGCTTCGGATTAGATTGCTTTTCATTTTGAGCCTGGAAAGGGCAAGGAAATCTTGCACTAACATCTGTAATCAGTGATGTTCCCAAGCTGCACTCGAAATAGGAACCACAGTGGAGGAGAAGTCCAGCTGCAGCTCTTCTGTGCCTCAGTGGCAGAACTGGGCTGGGAGGGAGCAGGAGGACACGTCTGCAGCTCTGGGCATCAGCTTCTCCAACTCTGCAAACTGAAAATGAGCACAGCACCTTTCCTGATGGCTTTGTGTGGCAGAAGCCCCACGTCCTCCTTCACAAGGCACTCACTTCCTCTCCTGGCAATGCAGGTGGCTCAGTTACAGCATCCTTCAAAGGTTGCTGGTTTGTGATCACTGCTTTGGAGTGCATGAAAAGCTGTTTACAGCTGTTTGCTCAGTGATCAGCAGCATCAGTCTCTCACAAGTCCCTTGAGGAAATCCAAAGAAAGAAAGGGCTGATTTTTGCTAGTGTCAGATCTCAGTGAGAGTCTGTACTGGAGGAGGTTTCAGCACTGTGCAGGGTTTGTGCAGGTCTCTATCCTGGAGCAGCCATTTCATTGTTTTTGTTTCTCAGGAACAGTGTTTAAATTCATGCCTGTTACTGACATACTGGCTGTGCTCATTGCTAGTAGCTTATTTCCATCCATACTAACACTATCTCATTTATTCAGATATAAGTATGAGGATGCTGACCTGTAGTTAATCCTACACATCCCTGACTTTTAATTTAGTGGCTATTAAATATTAATGGGAGCAGAGAGTGGAAGTCAGATCACCTTTTCAACAGCTTACTGCCCCTGTCACCAGGCTACAATGTCATCCTTGATCTCGCTTTTTTTATTCCCTTTCTCCCAGTTTCATTTACAGGACAAAGAAAGCTGCATTTTAGAGAAGACTTTGCAGTGAAGCAGCTATTGCAAGGATTAGAGCTGAACCAGGATCTCCCAGCTCCTGGGAGGACAATCAAAGCACCACTGTGTTGGATAAAAAGGGAGGGGTTTTTGTCCAGATCCCAGGAGAGGGCCCTACAGCCCAGCCCAGAGGCTACACTAGAGAAGAGGGGAATGCACAGACACCAGTGACATAGATCCCCCTGTTGATGCTCTGCAGAAAATAATTCAGTTTTCAAGGAGAGATGTGGAGGATGTCTGGTGGATCTACTAGGGGTCTACTTGTGCGTAGTTCATTAAATAAACTATGGTCTAGTGCCCAAAGGCTCTGGTGCAAAACCTTCATTGCTGCTGTGCCATGTGCCCTGTTGTATTCCTGGCCTGCTGGTGGGCAAACTTTCACAGCTGGTCTGGGGTAAAAAAGTGAATCCTCCCTTCTTGAGGAGAGAGCTGAACATCACCCTTTCAGTGACTGAGAGTATTAATATGTCTTGATTCTCACAGGAAGCACAGTCTCTTCTTCTGGTTATGCTTCAACAAAAGAAAGCTGTGTCCCTTGGATGACTGTCCAGAGAACATTTCATTTTCAAGCCTCTAAGTTTTGGGATGGTGGGAAACAGTGGTAGTGGTGGTGTGGGGATTGCTTTCTTTACATCTTCCCATACCTTTTCTTCTCATGGTCTTTCCTGTTACATCAGGCAGTTGTGACTGCATCCTTACAACAGCCATATCTAACTGCTGGAGGTATTGGCCTGGGCTTAAATCTATGTATTGTCAGATGATGATATTCTTCTGATTGTAAAGCTAATGACATAAAGCAGAACTCAATCAAAGCAGTTGGGCTTGAAGTGCATTAATACTTAATACTACTTTTTACTGTTGTAATTATGACTTATTTACTTTTTGAATTGCTATCTGGTTTACTTATCTCTATAAGAGACATTTCTCAAGAGTATCTTTCTGGCCATAGTGTTTTGTTTTTGCAGAAAAATGCAGGCATTTAGTGAAATGGAAATTACTTCCTTATTATTTAAAATTAATTCAACCTGTCAAAATGAGCTCATTGCCATGCACAGTGCTTCCTTTTTAATTCACTCTCAGCCTTTCTAGCAATTGAAATTCTGTGGTGAGATGATGTACACAGTAGGCTTTTTATACATATTAAAACTTACATGTTAGAAAGATAAAGGCCACATATACTTTTTAGAATAGGGCACCTAATTATGAAACAAGTTTTGCACCAGGGATAAAAGAATGTTGGTTTTCCATAAGTCTTGTAAAGTGCTTTGCTAGCCAGGAATAAAGCCATGGGGATGCCTTATGGAAATAGAAGGGACTCTGTTGCCTGCCTCTGCAAGTTTCCAAATTTCACTAAATCAGGGCAAAAGTAGAGAAATTATTTGCATGTAAATAATTGGGATGCCAGTGCTCCCTCCTTTTCTTTTCTTGGAGTAAAAAAGAAGATAATGGAAAGCAGAAGAGGACAGGGGAGATTGAAGCTTGAGATGGGTATAGGAAGAGAAAACCTTAATAATGAGAGAAAAGTGCTTGCCACCTGTGGAGGGAGCAAAGAAAATAAGGGGAGAAAGGGAGGAAGGAGACGTTTCTGGCAGCAGCACCCTGCCATTCCTCTGGGCCCAGAAGAGTTTCTTCAGGATCAAGAATGAATTAGGAGAGCAGGGAGAGAAGGCAGCTTTAAAAGATCTTCACACTTCCCACTCCATCTTCTGAGCTGCTCTCAGCTCCCAGTGCATTCCCTCCTCGTAGCAGCTGAACATGCTTGTGGCACAGTTTCACTCCTGGAGTGCTCTGCCCTGTTTGGGGCTTTTCAGTGCAAGAAAGATGTGGACATACTGGAGACAATCCAATGAAGGGCCACGAAGAGGATGAAAAGACTGGAGCATCTCCTTGATGAGGAAAGCTGAGAGAGCTGGAATTGCTCAATCTGGTCCAGAGAAGGCTTAAGGAGAAACTCTGCAGTGTATATAAAAACCTGATAGGAGGCCAGTAAGGAAGACAGAACCAGACTCTTCTTGATGATGCCCAAGGACAGGATAAGACACAACAGGCACAAGCTGGCATGCAAGAAATTCCATTTAGACAGAAGAAATTATTGTTTTACAGTGAGCATGGTCGAATTTTTGTAGATTTAACACAGATTATTACTGTGATTCATAATGAGCATTTTATAGATAAAATTTCTAAGGTGAAACAGTCTGTGTTTTCATTTAAAGTATTTCATCTGTACATTGCAAAGCAATATAGAAAAAACCCCACATTTTTCATATAAACTAGTAGATCTGAATCTTTTTATAGATAAAGTCTGATGACTTTGAAACATTGTTTCATGAAGGATCCTAAATACAAGAAGTTATTTTTTTTTTCATTTTGAATATTTAATAACGGTTTATGGCATATTCCAATTTTACGTTGTTTTGAATTATATCACAAGGAACATTAATTAATTTTCTTAGTAATGCCACTTACTTTGAAATGAGCTGTGAGCCAGCTGCTAACTGTAGGTACAGCACTCCCCTCTAGTGGGTAAAGTCAATCCATCTCGATTTTACAGCACCTACTGCATCCTGCTCACTAGCACTGGCTGGAAATAAAAGCTTTGCTTTTCTCCCCAAAAATGCTGAAGGCTCTGAGTCCGTTTTATCTTTTTATGGCTTGTTATTTATTTGTAGGACATTATTTTTTGTGTGAATTATAATGGGAAGGAGAGAGAGAGGCACTCACAAGGAGTGTGTGAGGCTTAGGGTCTGTTCCTACTTGGGAACCTTGGTTCGGAGCAGTAATTCCTCACGTGCCCTAGAAATCCTCTTGCTAAAAGTGCCATCAAAGCTAGCAGGTTTTGCTTGAATTACTTTATTTCCACAAAACTTTTTGGTAGATAAAATTATTATTTTTACAAGTCAAAAGGCTATTCATGAAGAACATATTCACCAGAGCTCATCGTCCTGCTCCTGGCTCAGCAGCTCGTCAAAATCCTCTTCAAAATCCTTATGCACTGGCATTTTCTGATTCAAAATTGTTCCCTTGTACCTGTGAGCAAGAAGCAGTGATGGTTGGGTTTTAGGAAGCCATTATGGTCAATATAATGAAGAATATCCCCTCCCCAAACCCCACAATCTGCTCATTTGTTACAGCTCTGCTATGCTGCAGCTATAAAGGAGAACTGTTTCTAACACTCCCCATCACTTCTTTATTTTTCTCTTACATAATTATGGTCATGTATTTAATTAAGTTAAAATAGGATGTTGCACCAAGCTCCTCAATAGCTTCCTGAATTTTGTGATCTATCAATTGACTGAAATCAGAGCAGCATCTCTGCTGGTACCATGTGCACTGAGTGCAAGCCATGGATATTTGCATGAACCAATTTACCTCTTAAAAATATTTCTTCTTGACTGAAGCATAAATTGCCTTTACCCTAATGTGCTAGGTAATGAATTGCATTTGAAATATGTTTATTTTTAGCAAACAAATGCTAATGGTAGCTGGCTGTTAAAAATAGACAGTACAGTTGGCACAGAAATAAGGGCTGGGGAATCTTTCTTTCCCTCATCAGTGTAAATGCCTTCTGTGTAAGTCATCTGGTGAGAAGGCATGATGTCCCTAAGGGTGTTAGTCACTGCAACTGGGGAAACTGCAAACAGCAAGTCACCACTTGTCACCTGAGCCCTGGCTTACCCATAGCCTCTGTGTGCTCAAGGGGCTGCTGTGCCTCCTGTGGGGGCAAGGGATGGAAGATGGAAACAGCACCTTTTTCTTTTCCTCTCTCCCTGTTGGAGGTCAGTGGGTGCAATATGGGTGTGTGTGCCTCCAGCTATGGCTGGCTTCAGGGAGTGGGGGTATTTTGGTGGGGGAAACACCTTGGGACCCCTGGCATTGCCATCTCCCACTCCTCCTCCTTCTCTCTCAGCAGCTGCTATGCTGGCCAATAGGCTTTATCCTAAAAAGGTTTTCCCTAGTCTCTAAGTGAAATTTCCCTGGCTGCACTTTAATCTCATTATTCATCACATCTCCAGGGAGAATGATTTATTCCCTTAACTTTTTTCATAGTTAAGACTGTTATGTCTGCTAAGTCTTCTTTCCTCTAGATTAAACAGCTCAATAGCCCATATTTTCTCTTACATTAAGATTTCCAAGGCTTCTGATCACCCTTACTGCTCCACTCTTCTCTTTACCCAATAGATCCTCTGCTCTCATAGTTTAGTGCCACAAAGCAGCCAAGGCCTTTGCTGAGTAGCCTGGTAGAGTCACTTTGCATATCTTGTAGATAAATTTTCCTGCTTCCAAATCCTGGTAGGGCATTTGTCTTTTTTCACAGAAAAGGGTCCCATGGACTCCTGTGGTCCTTAACCTATATTTTGTACAACTCCTTCTGCCCATGCACATATTGCTATCGAATCTAAGACCTCCTACTCTCAGGGGTGAATGTCTGCCAGTCTCCCAACAGATGCTTGCACTGGGTAATTTTTCATTAAGAGCACACAATTACAGTTAGAAAGGGTGCTCACCATACTAGAAAGGGCTCCTTTTAGGAGGGGCTTTGTTAACTTTCCTGTGAGAAGTTCTCAGTCACAGACAGGGAAATGCTTCAGATGTGAAGACGTGGCACAAGTCTGCTCATATAGGCTCAAGTCAGCTGGCATCGTTTCACTGCAGAAGCACTGCAGTTCATTCCCTTGCTAAACTTGTACAAGACACAATCCCTGCTCAACAGAGACACAAATCTAATTTTGAACATTATTTTCCAGCATTTTGCTTGAGAGGTGTGTTCGGGTAGGGCAACATCTCCTTCTTGCTGCCAAAAGATCTTACGTGTGCTGAACTCGAGCCAAGAAATGCTGCCTTTAGTCAGCAAAAAAGGACACAGTTTTCATAGAGGACCAGAAAAGAAAACCCAGTCTGTGTCTTTGCTAGTTGAAAAGTACCTAAAAAAGCTGACAATTATAAGCTTAACCAGGGAAATTCCAAAATCCTGAAAAATAACCTAATAAAAATGATGCTATTTCATATATAATCAAGATCAAGAGAAGGTTCTTATCTTGGAAAAAAGCATCTCAGTGGGAAGTCTGTGATAGATCTACAGTGCTTCTCATTATCATAGCATCTTAGGAGTTGAGTTGGCTCTACTGAGTCAAAAAGGAACCAGAAAGGTCCAAAAGGGTTTCCAGCAGATGTAGATTATAACAGAAGACATGGCTGGGAGTCTAGACTAAAAGCACTAGTTTAAGAAGTAAAACTAATTTGTTATTTCCACGCTTTAGCATTTCATGTGACCGAACTCATTACTTTATAATTCTAGACTGCACCCTAAACTAGGTTTATGACAATCGGAAGTCAGGAATCCCAGTTTATGAAGATTTACCCACAGTGGCATGTATGTCATTAGCAGGTAACATGAAAAATCAATATTTTATGACCTGTCACATAGTTGAGTCATCTGTCATGTTTTATTCTTAGATGTTGAAGTTATTTGACAGCTCTAAAGCAGAAGGAAGCAAAACAGGAAAGAAGTTTTTTGCTGGTGTCACACTTTCAGACAAATTTAACAGGTAATAGCCTACAACAAGCAATTAGAACACACTGGTCTCTTATTAAAGAACAAATCCTATTCCAAGGGGCCTGGGGAAAATGCATCTCATAAAATTTGCTAATTTTTTATAGGAAGACAGCACAAACTGTAGTTTCCCTGCATGAAAAAAAAAACCAAGGAGAAATGCTGCTACTTAGCAATGCACAGATGGATACTGATTTTGGCACCTTACATAATAGGGAGGCAGAAAGAGTCAACATCTGCAAAACCTCAACACTTGCTGCCTTCTGGGGTCCAGCTACTGAGTCCTCAGGGTCAGTGGAACCACAGACCTGTAGAGAAAAAATATGCCCATATGGAAGATACTGTGTATCTGTTGTCCAGATAAAAAACACAACAAAGGAAGGAGATTATATTATATAACATGGAAAAAAGGATGAAGATGAAATGCCTATGCATTTACCTACAGGCTTAGAAATGTCATGTCTGCTCATGCTAGTTTTTTTTCCAAGTTCCAGCTCTGAATCATGTTTCACTTGAATATCAGCTTTCGAAAAAGACCCCAAAACCCTTCTGTTCCTCATAGTTGCAAAGAAAGCCTTTAGTTCTTGGGAAATGTAAGGTAAATAAGAAAGAAATCAGATTTTTCAGAAGCTCATGTTTGTACATCTCCCTGGTTTATGAGGGTTTGTGGCTTATTAAGGCTTTCTGGAAAACAAAGGCTTCATTTCACCAGTAGTGTTGATAGGATAGGCCTTCTCTTTCTTCTGGCATGGAACAAAAAAGGAGGCATTTTCATTTTTATTTGTTTCTGTAGATAGTTAGTCTAAAAGAGCCAATTTCCAAAGTAGCCAAACCTTGTTTATCAGAGCATTTTCTTTCATCTTCCACATCTCGCTAGAATAATTCCTTTGATGTGATAAAAATAAGAACAATGCAAGAAAACTTCAGTCTCAACAAATTGGTATTTTGCACTGAAATCCCTTCAATATAAAGTTCCTACAGGTACTACCAGGAAGGCCCAGGAGAGTGAAGAAATCTGAATGATGGCATTTATTCCTGTCTCCAAGCAATCAATAATCTCAGACATAGCTAGAAATGAGTTTTGATAAACACTTTGGAGAAGAACGAGAACAGATATACAGTACTACAGGGGCTGTGGGAATGACCACTAAGCTCATCTCCAGGGTTTGGTGACCCATCACTTTGGGAACACCATGAAACAATCACATTTACCTAACTACAATCACATCTGATACTTACCATAGTGTTGCCCACATGGAGTGAGCCACACACTGCCACAGATGCTCTGTCCATGGCACCAGGTGCTCAGCAGCATGCTCCACAAGCAGCCCAAGATGGGTGCTAGGCCACCTGTCCTAGATCTGTGCAGCAGAGACTCAACTGCCTTGTCAGAGATGGAAAAAAAAAAAAGAGGTTTTTCTTTTTCCTAGAGTCTCTGCTTATTTTTAAGTTTGCCAGGACTGAAGCAGCAGCTTGGCTCACCCCAGCTGCAGGGACTTGGCTGCTGGCAATCCCTTGTCCTGTGGTCTCAGAAACACAGGCAGCCTTTGCTCTTCCCCAGGGCTGGGGCGATCTGAGAGGACGTGACCACTAGAGAAGGACTCCAAATGAGGAGAGGTTTCCATATCTGAAGCAATGAAATATTTAATCCCTGCTCTCTCTGGGCTGTGCATCATCACAGATTTACTTATCTGCCGCTCACTGACAGCAGCAGCTGACAGGGACGATGACAGCTGACATACATTAGCCCAGCCACACAACACAAGCTATCACTCCAGAGCAGAAATCCATCATTATTATTTAAGCACCAAGGAGGTGTCTGCCTTGGTGCTGAATACAAAACACAGGCAGCACCTGCTCTGAAAAATCAACTCTGCCAGGATCTGTCAGAGGCAAGGGGCTCTCAGCATGACCCTGAGCCCTGCTAGCCCCAACATGGCCAGCAACAGTGGCATCAGTCCCTGAGCAGCCCAGCACCACAGGTGCATGTAATGTCCCCTGTGCTCCCACTGCTGCCCTGGTCATACCATGAGAGAGGAAAATGAGAGAGCTTTGCTGGCTTTGCTAGAGCTACACAGCAGGATAGTGCATTAACCCCCTTAGTAAAGGCTGTAGATGGAGTGAAAGGTGTTATTGCACAGCTCCTCAAGGAGTGCTGCTACAGATGTAACTGCACAGACCAGACTCATCTTCTCTGTGTCTAAGCTCCCCACGGTTTTTTGTGAATGATCTTCATTTCTGAGCAAATCTGTATCAGTGTCTTCTTTATCTAATGAGTTCTTCTGAACTATTACTGTCTCCAGTGAAGGAATGGCTGAGTTTTGAGGAACTGTAGTGAAACTGGGGTTTGGTTTGAGATGGTGGGGTTTTTCTCCTTCCCTGTTAGTGTTTTCCACCAAACTCATTGCTTCTTGAGACCACCTTGCTATCTCTTGCTGTTACAATGGCATCCTTCATCCACTGCCCCAGAGGTGCTCCGGATGAAGTCCTCCAGTTTCAGGACCCTTCCGTTCCATGGTGAGCCCCACTAGCCAGACCCCCCTCCCAGCCCAAGCTACTCATCAGATTTCTCTTCCCACCAACACAAGTGCCTACAAAGAGAAAGTTTTGAAAACTTTTGGAAACTGATGGATGTGCCTTTGCACAGCAAGGAAGCAAATGGGATTTGTGCCATGCTCCCAGGTAATACAGCTTTGGCACTGGCTGAAGAACAGGGAAATCCATTTCACACAAAGAAAAGGAAGTTTAAAAGTTTTTATTAATCTGCAGCATTTAAAGTTCACCAGCATTGATATTTTTTTTACTATGTTCTCTGAGATGTTTAAACTGAACTTCTTGTAGGTGTTTTAATTATTAGTTATCATTAAAAATCAGCAAAATATTTCAGGAAATTTCATTCACAGAAATGTCATTTTAATATACCAGAATGGCCAGAGAACTGTCATGGCCCTCCTTCTTTCTGTTAGGAGGGAAAATTCATTATATGAGTTGGGAGAAATCCAGTCTGTTGAAAAAAGAGCAGAGCTCTGTTTCTGTCACACTAAAATCAGCCCCATCGTAGCACTTTCCTTACGCAGAGATCCTGGCTGGCACCTTCAAGAATCTGCTTCAATATCTTGGCTTTCTCCCAGAGCCAAACTCCTACTCTCCCTCTGCTGCACAGAAATGCAGGCTCAAACCAAAGTGAAGCCTGAGCACCACATTTGGATTGGTGATGGCTCTTCCCAAGCTCAGGCTTACTCACAGACCCCCCCAGCCCACGCTGGCCCTGGGCACTGCCTTCTGCCCTCCCTTATGGCCAAGCCCAGACAAGCAGAGCTTTGTATCAGTGTCAACAAGATTTGTTTTCCCAGACCAAAGATGTGCCAACATCAACATCTAAACATTGCCCAGCACAAGAAAACTCCTGGAAGGTATAGAGCTCATAAAGCAAATATAAACTGTTACTTACGAAATGAAACAATATAAGAGTATGCAATGATAATCCAAATATCTTCTGGCCCATCTGGCTAGGACCTTCTCATGGTACCTCCACTGACATGGTTGGATCCTTACAGGGGCTCTCAGTAAACAAGTACAGATCAAAGTTCTTGACAGTTTTTAAGTAAAGACAATGCAGAGCTTTCTGAGCAGTCTGATCATGCAGCCTGAAGGCTGGAGAAACAAACCAAAATGCCTATGGATCATGTGGGTTCCAGGGGAGAAACTGAAAAACAACTCCAGCAAATGTGCAGAACAAAAAGAAAGTAAAATATTTTCTTATTAAACAGTTAAAGAGCAGGAAGTTTAGGAATCACTGTTCAGGGACTCCTGTTTAGTGACAGCAATTTATTTGACCATCTGGGGAAAGAAAGACTGTCACAAACCACACGGAGGAAATAAAAATAGATGAACAACAAGTAATTGATTTTGCTTCACTCGAGCCTACAACTCTGCAGAGCAGAAAGCTACCTCATGTGAAAGACATTATTGATGAAGGCATTTCAACCTCTCTCCAGTCTTTCCAACAACATACTAGATCTCCAGTGCTGGCAAACCTGTCTTGAGACGTGACTCCCATCCCAAACTTGCCAGAAACAACACCAAATACAAAAGACAAATTGATGAGCCTTCTGGAAAGGGACCACCAGAGGAAGAAGCATCTCTCTGATGATCCACAGTAAAAGAAAACTCTTCAGGAGAAAGAATAGGAGGCTTTTTGCTGTGTTTGTTCATTATGATAAAAATGTTCCTTTTCTTGACAGGCATAGAGCAAATATTGAAACGGAGGAAAATGCTGCCCACTGTTCAGGAGGATCTGATCACTACAGCTCAGTGTTTCAGTACCCATCTCAAGCAGACACACAACCTCCCCCCTTGCTCAGGATACACTGTGTTGTGTGTAGTAGTAGAAGAGAGGCAGTTGTGCCTGCTCAGGAGGTATGGCAGTGCATCACTAAGATGTTCAGCTGAGGGTCCCAAAAGCTGCAGCTAGTGAGGCATGGGTGGTGGAGCCATCACCTGAGGGAGCCCTGTTTGCATCAGCCCAGACAGGTGCCAGCAGAGACAGGGATGACAGCTACAACTTGTTCCATGCTGAGATAGGTCTCTCTTCCTTCTGCCTATCACTCTCCTCCTGTCTTTCTCACCAACACATACACATATGTTGTAGTCTTGGAGCTGCATTCAAACCAGAAGAAAGTCACTCAAGCCAGCGATTAGGAAGGGTGATGGGAAAGCTGGAAGCCTGCCCATGTTCAGGGTTTCAGAGCCTGTCACTGCCACTGGTTTATAGTTAGGTGTAGCTGAAGGAGGATCTTTCAGAATAAGAAAACTGTCAGGCTCTGATGAGGTGCCTTCTGTAAGCTGTTCTAACCTTGGTTCTCAGGATTTGCAGTCAAAATTCACCTGCTCCTCCAGGCACAGGAAGAGAATAGGAACTTGAAGGAGTCAAGACCACAAATGGGGAGACTGTCCTGACACACCCTGGGCTCCAGACTTAATTTCCAATTACATCTCTCCTTTCATACCTTGGCACAAGGTGGTCAGGCTTAATTCCTCAGTCCTTTCCTTTTTTTGATTAATTTGTTTTGACATCCACAATTTTCTCTGGAGATTTTTGCTTACTATCACAATAGATTGAAAAAAACTATTCTATCTGGAGAAATAAAAGAAAACAACCCAGAAATATTGTTTCCCTGGCATGTCAGTCTTCTCTTCCCACACCACATTGCCTAGAACCAAATAGCCTCTGAACTGACAGCCATTTCCTCCTGTCAGTCTCCACACACAGTAACAGAAAAAGGAGGAAAAAACAATGTAAGAATAAATTGGATTTTAAAACTTCAAGAATTGGCCAGAGTCTAGCAGGGAAGGGCAGGACCTGGCCAGCAGGGCAGTCACTGGGAACATTAAACATGTAAGGAATGTAACTTTAGGTCTGACAACACACTGGCTTTTTCTTGTGAGTGACAGTGTATGAGTTGCTGATGGCAGAGGTCTGTCTAGCTGTAGGTCATACACAGATACTAGCAACCTGGCAGAACTGATACATGAATCCTTCAGCCATTTTTCAGTTTCTTCTTGGAAAAGAATGTCTAATAAAACATTATTCTGCCTGTTCAGTGGTTAGCTGAAAAATTTCTGTGGCCTAGAAACCATCCTCTCAGATGCTAGAAATGCTCTTGTGCAGCTATGAACTGAGCCATCTGCCTGCAGAACAATCTGGGCCATCTTTGACAGACATTCAGAACATTCTTGAATGATCCCAAACCCATTTTCTACAGCCCTGGAAACAATTCCTATAGTTCATGCCCAGGAGTTCAGCTGCTGCCACTAACAGGGTGCACAAAATACCACCCCGCAGATTGCCTTAGTCCTACCATTCCACTCAGCTCTGGTTCAGTACATGCTTTATACCTTGGCAGGGAGCAACCTGGAAATTTCCCCATGATTCATCCTCAAAACAAAGAAATATCAGTGGCCTCTCTCTGAAAATGTACATAAACACTAAAATGCTGTAAATCCCTTCAGATTGGCTGTACCTCAGCTCTGCAGTCAACAGAAGTGACTGCCCTAATTGAATGGGTCAAATATGAGTAATAACTGTGTTGTCAGGATGTCAGCCTAACAGGCAGCCTCTTGAGACTTTAAATAAAGAATTTAACAGCAGAGCACCTAGGTGGTTTGAGTAATACAGCTTTCACAAACACTGCTTTCATTAACTGATTTCTAGGTAGCAGCACCAGAAAAGGGTTGTAAGTAGTTCTAAGAAAAGAAACTTACAGGAGTCAAAAGCCTATTATGTGATACAAAGCAGACTTAGGGGTGTTGGATGTGAATGACTTATTTCTGCCAGCTAGGCACCTCTGGCATTTATTAAATTTCATTTCCATGTGTACAACACCTGTGTGCAAAATTTGTTCAAAATAACAAAGGTTTCGATATGTTACAACTAAACCACTGGGTACTGCTGGAAATCCAGTAAGCACTGTTAAGAATTTGAATAACACAGGTACTTGAAATTGTGATTAAAAATAATTGAAAGAAATGGTTTGTTCAGTTCTGTCAACTTTTCCTATATGCATTATATCTTTATTTTCATATTGTTCAAACTTTAGATGAAACAGTCTCATTATTTTAACTTCTCGTGTCAATTAGCTGATGAAAACTCATTTTTAAGAATTCCAGATTATAAATCCTTGTCAGACTTGTCATTTTTTTCATGATAAATGGAAATGTAAATAATGAAATGCATTAGAATATTGATCAGAGGCTTGCCCTGAGCCAAGCGTACTGTGAACTTCTTTATGTTTGCTGGCAGTAAAGCAGCTTCTCTCTTCTCTCTGTTTTGCACAGTCCTTCTAAGCCAATCCTCACTAGAATGAGCACAAAACAAAATGAATAACAGCTTTTGTACATCAACATTAAAATGGGAAGAAGCTTGAGAAAGGGCCTTGGACAGAGAAGAACGCTGATGAGTGCCAAACTGCCTGATGGGTAAGCACCACCTCCTAACCATGGACCAGCCAGACATGGAAGTGATCTTCAGAAGAGAAATGCAATCATGGATTACACACCAGCTCATTAGAAACTGTTGCTGAATACAGCATCCAGAAGACATGCATGAAAATTCACATTTGGGGAATAAATCACAAGGGGTGTAGTTGTTGCTAGACAAACATATGTAATATATATGCATTGAAGAGGTTTGTAAATGTAATTTTTTTTATTTGGACGGAAAGCAAAAAGCTTTAAAACCTTTCACAGTAGAGAGGCAGTTAACTCCAGACTATTCCTATCCCAGTAGCCAAGAAGTTGATAGGACATCTCTCTTAAACTAGCATTTGTAAATAGACTCTCTGAATGTTTCTATCACCTAGTGGAAAAAGCATAACTTTTACTGCTACATTGCTGCACTTCATTTACTTCAGTGTATAATAAGTTGACTAAAACTGTAAAGCTTCTCGATTTTTACTGCATATGTGTTCCAATTAATCTATGTCTGTAACAAAGTTTAGATTGAAAAATTATTTCTGACCTATATTCTAGTTCTATGAAGCATATACACTATAAGGTATGTCTGACTGAATATCATAACACTATAATTTCCCGAGACATAGAATTGTTTGTATTTGAAGAGAAAAAATAAAAGCACTTGATTTCTTTTTTAATAGGAGAAAGTAATTTCCCCTTAGAAGTAACATACAGCTGCTCACTACAAGGGCATATCTGTTCTTTTCCTGTTGTGCCACATAACCACTAAGTGACACTCTCTGGCCCATGCTAACACCAATCAGGTGAGGGGATCTAACAATCCCTTCTGGCCTTAAACTCAATACATAAATTAAAGAGAGTAGTAAGCAGACACACATTGCAAACAGCTCTGTGAGGGCTGGGTGTGCTGAGCCTTGAAGCACTGGTGGGGCTGCTGCTTCCCTCTGCAGGGGCTCTGCAGGTAGCTCCCTAAAGGCCACCCTTATTTCTGAAGCCACTGAGCAGTAAAATAGAGGGAGGCACAGAGTATCAAGAAAGACCTCACAGCAAAAGGTCTGGATGCCAAGTGCCAGGCACATCAATGGAGGGCAGCAGGGACCCACTCTCCTCCACTCCCTCTAATACCTCTCAGCATGGCACATATCTCCTTCTGGCTCAGGACCGAGCAGGAGCATGCTGCTCCCTACTTTTCTTCCACCCTCTCCTGCGTATCACAGCTGAATCCAGCCTCAAATGGACACTGCAGTGCTAATTTCTTCAGGGGGTTTTATTTCTCTTGCTTCATTCTTTGGCTTTTGGGGCAAATGACTGAAATAATAATTCATTGCAAATGTTGATCCCGGGTAACACAGTACACTGAAAACATGAATAAAATGTGAGTTGAAACTGTTTTTTTAACTATTGGCAGCCCGACACAAATTATTGCAGGATTTAGTGGATGAATCTCAGAAAACTTGTTTTATTTTTCAATGAAAAATGATTTACAAGCAAATTGTCAGTAAATAAACAGAGGGAAATGAATAACTCTTCTGTCTAACTGCCAAGGTACCAGTGTGGTGCTGCTTGTCTTAGAGAGTGAAATCTGATGTGGATGTCTGCCAAGTAAATTGTTGTGTGAATTTGGACAGCATGTTTTAAGTCCACAATGTTCTTTTAATTCCAATCTCCTCTTGTAACTGCATGTAGGAGACTTCTACAGGGCCAGCACTAGAGCTTGTAAAAAAAACCCACCCAAATCAATCAACAACCATAAACATTTTGCCAGTAGGCTACTGACATGAAGGGAGGAGAAGGTAGAAATCAAGTAGTTTACACATGAGGCTGCATAGACTCATTAAGGTTCCATTAAGGTTTTTGAATCTATGATTAGTCCAACCAGTCAGCTGGAAAATGCACATCCTTAAGGGCCAGGTGTATTCAGGAGTCCCTGTTAACTGGTGTCTTGGTGAAACTTCTCATTCACTGCTTTTGTTGGCTCACAGCCACACTTTCACCTCCACAGCCTGTGAAAGGGTTTGCTGTCTGGATGTGCTACTGCATCCCTGTCTTCATTTGCTCCGTAGGGTTACCTCTATCCCACATTATTGCAGTCATGGCACTTCTGCTGCAACAGAATTCACAGAAACAGGGTTTCTCTGTATTATATTATTTTGTTACAGACTACTAAGTTTTGCACCATGGTGACTGTGCAATGTAAAAACCCTTCCTAGATACACCCAAACATTGCAAAAATAGTGTCATCACAAGACCTCACAACCCTGTCAGGGCAGACCAGTGAATATCTACTGTTTGTACACACTCAGAAGGAGAGATGTTCCAGGATGTACATCACTAAATGTTGACTCAGTATGATTAGTGTGTTTTATCTTTTTAAATGTTACCACTTTCCCATCCTACTCCATTGTAACTTGTCAACTGTAATTTTTTTTTAAGTCCACAGACTGTAAAGAAAACTGTTAAAACACCTGATTTTCTGTAAAAAGTAATAACAATAGTTTTTGTTACTTTAAAGTATGCTTGGTATTAAAGTACCTAATAAAGTTCAACAATGAATTTTGTAGCATACTAAACCAAAGTCTGATAGTGTTTTTCTGCATCTTATCTGCGGAAATGGCTGCTGCTGTTGGGATTACTGTCCTCCTTCTAAACACAAGCCCAGCCACCTCTTACATATTTGTACCTACACAGATCCCTAGGGTATGTAAAGTCCAAGCAAAATCTGATTCCTTAATGACTGCAGGAATTTGCATATAGTCACAGTGTAAGAAACTTGTTGGTAAGTCATCTCCATCCTCTGCTACCTGACTATATATAAATGGGAAAAAATATAAAGTTCCTGATTACTTTGTTCAGTATAAAACTTATAGAAAGATAAAGGTCAGTGTAAATTATTTAGGAGTTAATTATAGTTAAGTAGAGAACTGCCGGGTTTGTTGGATGCTAAAGTCCTGTTCATTTTTATAGGCAATGCATTTCAGTTATTCCTGCAAATCTCAATTGCAAATCTCAAACAAATGACTTGAAAGACACAGTAAAACTCAGAAACTGATTCCCCTTAATTTCACTAGAAGTTACACTGGAGCCATCAGGGGCTGAATTCAGCTCCACAAACTGGTTTTAAATTAACATAATAACACAGATTATTACTCCTGATTTTGTCAAGTGCAAGTTAGCTTTATATTAGCCTAACAGAGCTGTAAGAATAATAAATAATGAAAATTATTCGTGCATTACTAATTGTTAATAATAATTATTAATCTAGTACATTGCTATTTCATAGGGGGAAGATGAAATCAAGACTGTCAAAATTCTAGATGCTAGACTGATGTCTCTTTTATATAATTACCACATATTTAAGAAAGTATTTCCAGAGTTGAACAGCAGAAGATGCTCTAAAATACCAGTTACACAGATGCAGTATTTCCCCATCCAGCTTTAGCACAGAGAGCTAGGAGTTTTCCGCTGCCGCAAAGAAGATCAGGTAGCTTGTCACTCTGACAATTCTCAAGCATAGCCTTCTGCCAGGCAGAGCACTGGGATGGCAGCACAAATAGCAGCCTTACAGGTATGCAATTAGCATCTTGATTCTCCTTTATCTGACGTTATGCCAACACAAAGTTAGTAATGAGCTTGGTAGGAGGCATTTCCGTTTAAAAAAGAAAACTAGCTCTCATCTCCATTTACTTTTTTTTTTCCCATTAATAAAATGAAATTAGTTAGAGTATCACTAGAATACTCTGAGGCTCAATTAAGTGCTTGCTGTATTTGTTGAGTTTCTCAAATGGTGGCTGAAAAGAACATAAAATAGTATCCTCCTCAGGCAATGAGATTGTTGGTGGTATCAAAATAAGGGAGTTTTCTGGAAGAGCTTTTAGGCTGTAAGCTACTATACGTGTCATCAAGAAAGCAACTGGTTTAGTCAGTATAGCTGAATTCCATGTATGCTTCAGAAGGATAAGGAATAAAATCATTCAGAAATTCTGACAGAGCTTCCAGCTGAATATGTGCTACCACAGTTTGAGGTAATTTTTTTTGTTTTATCTGCTGTAATAAAATATGAAACTCTGCATTTACAGATTTTAATTAATTTTACTTTAGGTAATGTGAAAATTCTTCAGCCAGAAGATACCTTGGGGATGCTGAAAGCAATGGAGGGTCTCTCCTAGAGCAGCAGCTGGCAGGAATGGATATTGAGTATATCTGTGCTGCCATCTGATGGTCAGCCTCTTCGGGGCTTATTCACTGGGAGTTCCTAAAAGGCAGCTTTGCCTTTGAATGCATAGAGATCAAGGTAACAAAACCAGTGCACATATAACCTCCTGTGCCTCTCAGAAATAGGGCAAAAATCAAGAGGTGAAACCACCAGTGTATTAACTCAAACTGGACAGCTATCAGGTTGCAGAGCTTCTACATTTTTATCTGGATTTCTGAAGACTGAAGAGAACATCTCTGGAAATGTGGATGAGAACTTTGGTTAGCATTTTAAAATCCAGAACTGTGAGACCAAGACTTCCCAGGGACAGGTTTCTGCATTTCCCAGATAGAACTATGGTTGTGCAATATGAGACTCATGAGAATCTTCAAAGGTGACAGAATATGGAAAACTGATGGCCTCTAAAGGAAAAGGACATCAGATTTAGGCCATCCTAGAGAGCATTTACTCTGAGCATACTAAAATCTGATTAGATTATGGATTACCAGGTTGAAGTCTAGGAGCAGCTAAAGCCTTTAATCCCAGAGGAAGAAAGCAGGGACTCTAGAAGCCATTGATACACTGATCACGAACAAGGGCATGCTGTGAGGGTGCAGTGAGACCACCAGATTGTGGTAAGCATAGCAGTAACAGTGAGCCCTTCCCCCTGGTGAGGCTGTGGAGCCTCCCACAATCCCAGTGATATTCGCAGGCCCCTATCACTCCCCGGTAACTTCAAAGGAGTGTCTGGGGAACAGGAACTGGTGGCAAAGCCATCCTGCTTGGGAAACACCCAAGGAAGGAAAAGGCTGAGGCTGTGGCAAAGTCCAAGAAGTGAACTGGAAAAAGTCCAAAGCCAACAATAGAGTTTGGACAGAGATTTGAGCAGAAAAGCTCCCAAAACTATAAGGAGGGTATCACTATATATATATATATGCATGTTCTTATCCACACTCTGAGAAGAGTGGTCTTTTTAGCTGGTTACTGTAGTCCTTGACTCTTCTCAGGGTGTGGATAAGAACATGCCACCCAGATGTCATCCCAGGCCAGAAAATGAAGTATCCTGAAGCAGCAAGTACAAGCTCACAGTCCCAGCTGCCTGATACAGTGCCTGCTGGGCACTGTGTCAGGAAACAACAGCCTGAAGCAGTTTTCCCAGTTCCTACTCCTTTTCCCTCCTTTTTTAGCATATTTCTGTGTTAGGATTTTACAGATAAGGCTTTCCTGTCCTTCCTGTGTCTTCTCCTCTGCCCCAGATGCCAGATGGTTTGTATCAACGAGTGACTTTTTAAGCAAAGCAATTTATTGAATACAGCAGGAAGCAAAGGGAAACTTTACAGACTAAATGATCATTCCAAAAGTTCAAGGCAGGAGAAGTATTTATGAAGACAGAGCAGACCAGGGCCCCAGTACAGTCCAGACCAAGATTAATTGTTTGCAGATTGTGATAGCTAGATGAGAAGCTCAGTGATACCTCCAAGCCCCCAAAGTCAGTAAAAGTCAAGTGAAGGGCTGGTCAAAGACACTAATCTGCTACAGTTTCGTAAAGATCTGGTCATCATAGAAGGAAGAGACAGAGAATCAATAGGGCTTGAGCAGCAAGACCCGGGAATTCACTGCCTGAGTTAAGGAGCAGACATATTACTAGAAAAAAAAAAATGAAGTTAGTATGCTACAGCTGTGAAAGATCATTATGATCCTCTTCTTGGGACTGGTCAGTGATTTTAAGTGGGACGATATAAGCAGATCCATTACTCAAACTAGGTGCAGGCAAATCACAGCAGGTCGGTGTCATGGTTGGCTTCTGTCGATCTAAGCACATGCTACTGTCAAGAGGAGCAGCCCCAGACACAGCAGGAATCCTCCTTTATCTAGGGGAAGGGCAGTTCCAACTAGGACAACACCACTTGCATCCATTGTTAGTACATGGTGAGCTGACTCCATTTCAAGTTTCAAATCAGGATCTGCCTGTCTTGTTCAGCAAAGCAATGCCTGGCCTTGACTGAGGCATTTCTGAGTAAAGCAGTATGTGTTCAGAGACTGTGTATTGCCACATGTAAAACCCCAACAGCCCTGACAGATTGTTGTTGAAGGAAGGCTTGCCCCTAGCCCTTCTCTCTACGTTGCTGCCAGGGGTTGCCAAGCCCATCCTGGAGCTCACAGAAAAAGTCCAGTGATTGTCAGAAACTTGCAATTAAGAAGAGAATACACCCAGGACTTGGCCTGGGTTGGGTCAAGCTAATGACTCCTCTGAGACCATCATTGTCAGCAGAGGAGTTAGGAGGGAGGAGAGGCTTCACTGGGCAAAAGTAACTTTAACTGAAGGATGGGGACCAATAGAAATTCATTCACCAGTTCCCCCCAAACAGCTCACAAACAGACCTGGCTTTTAGCTGACATAAAACATGTTATGTGAATATAGGATAATTAATGTTATATAACTGAAAAAAGTATTTCCAAGTTTAATCAAGTTTATAAGAAAATAAACAGTTTTACCTGAATATTCCAGAGTAAAGAAAGAGTTGCAGATTCAAGGTTGATATTGTTTGCCAAAGAAAGTTTTAGATGTGTAAGTGCTAGCAAGATTACTTAACTGTCATTGAGACAGGTGAAGCAAAAAACTTTGGCCATCTGTGAAGCATGTGCACTGCACCAAGCACTCTTTCCCTCGATGTGGTCTGCACTCCATAAGTTTCCGTTTTATAGATGATTGACCTCCAGATTCGTGAGAAACATGGGAGTGAGTCCCAGCAAAAGCATATTTTTCCCTTGTTTTCCTGTGTCGTGTAAGCATAGGAGCAATGAAAACAATGAAAAGCCAGGCTGCACCCTTTTGTTCTGCACAACTTCCTGAAATTTCTCCCAAGCAAGATAAACTGGGCTACAGTGAAACACAGGTCATGGTTAAAATGGATTCTGTGTGTTGTGCTGTGGAATTTGGAAACAGTCACATTTTCACCTCATCTGCTTCTCTAGGATAAAAAACTTTGTTGCCTAGGTGTACAATTACATGTAAAGGGGAAGTTTAAGATGGATATCCTTCTAGCTTTTACTAATCTCACCAGGGAAACAACAGAAATCCTGTTTTTACCTAAGGAAGGCCAAAAAGCACTAAAAAGGGCTCAGGAAACGGCCTAGAACTGCAGAGGATTTGGCTGGGAGCTGCAGGCGGAGGGGAGCGGCAGAACCAGCCGCTCTTGGGCTCTGCCCTGGAGCGACAGGCGACCTTCACCCGCGGCAGCGCCCGTGTCAGCATGCTGCTGGCCCTGCCAGACACACCACCCGCTCGGATTAACCAGTTTAAACTGGGTATTTGAAATAAACTGCAAGAACTTTCCCGGAGGGGATTAGTGAGTCCCCATAGCGCCTGCTCTGACCTGACAGCAGATCTGAGGGCATCCCTGGTATTGCAGTTGCAACAAACAGCTGAGACGTGTCACGTCTTCATCAGACACCAACTGAAACAGGCCAGATGGGTCAGCACTCCATGGGGAGGATAACAGCTGGAGGTTTCCATTCCTGCCCCAGATGTCACTGCACTCAGACCCAGCTGCTGCCACTTACTCTTCCCCAGCTAGCCACCAAATGAACAAAACCAGAGAGCTGTGTCATGGGATGGGAGGATGCAGCATGCTCAGTCGCAGTGGCAAGGGTGACCTGCCAACAGAAGCCCAGAGGGAGCTGTGACATCCCGGAGCTAGTGTCTGCTCACAGCCTGAGAAGTGCCCCAATCTGTTTCCACTTTAAACCGGTTTTACAGTCTGGACTGTACTGGGATTTATGGGTATTTTATGTGGCCTATACCACCCACTGTGCCTCACAGGAGATGACAGTTCCTGCCATGAGTGGTTTACAGCCTCAGAGCAACTGCAGATGACCAAAGACTCAGGAGAAGCCTGCTCGCTGCTTGCTTTCTGTGACTCTTCTCATGGCTGGCCAAATCACTTGGTGGTTTCTCCATCCCTTCCCTGCCTTGGGGCAATGTCAGCTTCTCCATACAGGCTGAACAGGCTTCACATGCTTTCTCTGGAGTCTGGAGCAGCTTTATGAATCTCAGAGCTGTGCAAAGGTACAGGAAACGTCCTGCTGACTGCTGACACCACCCAGGATGAGGGGGGACCATTTATGAAGTTGACCAAGGAGGAGATGGTGGTGTCAATATCCAGAAAGAAGTCTGGAGGACAGGGGAACCTATTGGCCGTGAAATTTTGCAACATCTCTGCTGAGGACACCTTATTTTCTCAGGTTTCCTGCTTGCATCCTGCTGTCATCGGTTTGCACAATTCCACGAAGGAAAGTTTGGAGGTTTTTTTGCAAGTAAATCTAAGGGAGTTAGGAACACAGCTCCCAAGAGCATCACTTCCCCAATCCAGGACTGTACCTGCAGACAGATGAACACTCTGCCTGCACACAGAGCCACACTGCAGCCTGCTGACACATTGTTCCTCTGCAGCTACTACAGGACACAAGTAAGTTAGGACACACCAGAAAAAAACAGCATTGAAGAAAAGTTGTTTGCTAGAGGAGTGTAGCAACAAAATAATATTTGGGGTCATCCAAGGAAGATGGAAGGCAGTTAGAGCACATAGAGCATATCCCTCATTACCCTCTTGTGAAGTTCAGCAACACACAAAGGTACCAAACCACTGCTAGGATTAGACTATGTTTCACCAGAAACTGGCACATCACAAACCACAAGGTAAAAATATCAAACACAACAGCCTCACCTTCTTGATAAAAACAGTGAGAGGGGTTTCTTCATATCTAATCCACCAGTAAGGGAGGAGCTACATGATCTTGGACAGCAGAGCTGGGAACTGTTTCATAGGAAGTAATATAATCCAAACCCCTACATATTTTTAACCTGTTCAGCCCTGTCCCCTCATAAAGCAATCATTTCAGTACACAGTGCTTCTGTTAATTGAATGCCTTCTTAAATGCAAACAAGCAAAGCCACACTAAAGTCTCTCAAGACTCCAGATAAGATTTGCAGCTGGTGTAAATAAGTGAAAGGCCAGAGGAATCACTCTGTTCCTCCCTCTCCTGCTACTGCAATCTCTGAACTTGACCCTACATTTCCATGCTCCTATGAGGAGTGAAGCACAGCATCAAGTGTGTTGCTGCAATCCCTCCTCCCTCCCACCTCAGCCTGCCCTTGCCATGCCACAGCTGGAGGCCTGGCTCTTCCCCTGGGACACCAGTGTGTCAGGCAGGCTGGAGGGAAAAAGAGCCAAGGAGTGTCTGGCCTGGGCGGGAAGGGAGGCCTGAGTTCCTGTCATTTCCTCTGTGATTACTTCAAGATTTGTCAGTAAAAGTCTTGACAGGATGGGTTGGGCTGCTTATCAGTGCCAGATTTTGGCAGACTAGTTTGCAGTGAGGTCCTTGTCACCCTGCAGCCCTCAGCCAGAGCCTGCAGACCTTACTTCCCCAAACCCAGCACAGCCTTGCCCAGCTGGTGAGCAGATTTGGTCCTGCTGTGGAAGGCAGGAGGGACTGCTGACTTCCCCCTGCAAAAGGACATGATTTTGCTTTCATTTAAGAAGTAACACTAGACCTTGACTGGTGACAAGCAGTCCTGATGGCACAAATAGGAATCTACAGGTCACTTGCTGAAGAAATACAAGTTTATTCCTTCATAAGCAATAAGAACATGAAGGCACTTGAAAATTTCCAACCAGACCTTTGCTTTCCCAATCTCTCTTTTTGGCCTCACATTTTAAGGAGAACAACAGCTTGCAGGGTGCACAGGAAACAACCACTCCTTCCTACTGCTCAGCCCTGACCACCTGCACAGGGACCAGCACTGACCTGTGTGATCACGGAATCATGGAATGGTTTGGGTTGGAACCTACCTCTGGGTAGGTTTTTTTATACCTTGGTATATTTATTCTTCTTTGCAGGTAGCTGCCAAGGGCTAGCACTTGGGCAAGAGCTCCCATTTGAAAGTAACGCCACCACTCTCTGATGTGCTGTGGTTGGGTCCTGCAAGGAGCTGCCACGAGATGCTCTCCTTCCCAAGAAACATCTGCCTTCTCCTGCTTCTCTCTGTGGTTTAATTAAAGCATTTTAGCAATTTTTGCTCAGCAGCTTCACACCATAGAAGCTCCATCAGCTCCAAGATCTTGCCTGAGGAGTGCAACCTTTTCAGATGTTTGCCTGGGCATCAGGGCCCACCCTCATTTATTTTTACCAGCTCAAACATGCTTTAACCCACAAATCCTCCTTAATGAAGCTGCACATTCTTAGCAAACCCAGCTCTTTCAAGACTGTGCCGGTACCTTATCTTTCTAATCATCTTGTTTTCTGATAGGGCCTGCCTGCAAGCGTGTTTGTTTACACAAGAGATGTTGGAACTCAGCAGTCTTCTTATTCCTGCCTCAAAACAGCTGCTGCATAGGTACATCTGAAGTAGGTCAATGGGGTTTTGCCTCGGCAAAGTGTTCATGTGCTTATGTAGGGCATGCAGCCATAGGTGCTGTGATATTTCCTGTCCTGCCAGCCTGTGTGGGTCACTAGGGGTAGGTTTATCAACCTAGAGTAAAAACTGAAATGGAGCCACCCCGTTGCCTGACAGTAACGCAGAAAGAAGTCTAATAAAGTGCCTTTTATCAGTCATTGACGTCTGGCTTACAGCATGTTGCCACCAGCAGATGGAGACAGGACCGCAAGTCTCTACATGACGCCCCACTTCTTTGGGAAAGGTTTCCTTTCCCTCCCAGAAGGTGCTCTGTAGCATATACAGGCCTCTTGCAGCAACCCAGCACTGCCGAGGAACAGCTGACAGGTTTGTGTATTGATACCATTCCTCCAGTGGTGATCCTGCTTCCTCACACCTCTGCCTTTGCTACCATGCTACATCCAAGTACCTAGGACCCAGAGAAGTGTTTAGGGGCAGGAGACACTCTGCTCCTGTGCAGCAGAACATCCATGAACCCCAAGGAGATTTGAATCCTCTGGAGCTGGAAGAAAGCTGAGGCAGCTGCAATTCTTGCGCCTCTGAGGTTTCACCCACAATCCACAGCTCCATGTATACAAATTAAAATTAACTTATTAAAATAAATGAAACTCATCAGAGAGCATTCTCTGGCAGAGAACATCCCACACCCTCACTATTGAAGTCTTAGCCTCTGAAGCAGTGTAGCTTCACCCAGGCTGCCTACTGAGAAGGGGGCCTAGCATATGCCAGTTCCCAAATCCTGCCCCAGGCTCATTTGGGAGGCTATCTTTGCCTCAGGGCAAAACCAGGGGAGGAAGCACTGTGCTGGTATACGTGGCTTAGCTCCACTCCACAGCTCTCTGATGCTGTTTAGTTTGACACAGGATATTTCAGCACCCAAATTTACTTCCCTACTAGATTGTGAAGCCTACAGAGATGAGATTTGACCCTGAATTCAGTGGGAAATGACCCTGTTAGTTCACTGTCCTTACCACAGAGATAACACAGGGCTGAGACATTTTGCCGAAAAACTTCTGAGGGAATTTATTTTAATAAACAAGTTTCATTTTTAATGAGGATACTAAGAAGTCTGTTAAATGCTGTGGGCAGGCAAACTGATGGCATGAAATCTGAGGGAATATATATATATATAAACCAAATACCCCCTGGTCTTACAGCATGGAGAGAGAAGTGATTTTCAGTAGGATTTGGGCAAAATCCCCAATTATTAAAAAAAGCACCAAATGACTAACACTGACTCATTGTCTTGGAGAGATGTTGGTAGGTTTCCTACTGTTATTTATAGTTGTGTTCTGGTCTGGTTATGACATACTGTCAGTAGAGTAGTTTGAAATGTGTTAGCCTGGGCTCCAATACTTCTTTTGTGCCATTCAGTGTCCTATAAAACAGATATCTTCTCTTATTCTTAATTTCCTCCCATAACTGAAAATTCAGCCACCCATTTCCCTCCTGCAGCCCCAAGTAATCCCTGCAGTCCCTATAATTTGGCTTGTTAGCATTAGTGGAGTTCAATTTACAGGCATCTTTCCCTGTTAGCCATTGGGTCCTGTCTCTTCCTGGCTACTTGCCCCAGGGAGGGCCTTTTCCTTATCCCTACCAGGAACAGGAATCCTAGCAAGCAGAGATTGTCCTGTTTTGTAAATCCACAATGCAAGAATCAAGTTTCAGGACACATTGTTTGGAAAGAAGAGCTTTGGCCTGCATTTATAAAAGTGATCAAGTACATTAGGAGCTATTTTTGTGCCTGAGTTTTTTTAAAGGAATTAGGTGCTTACATAGCTTTTAGGATCTATGGCCCTCATCCAACAAAAAAGAATAGCTGTTTTGGCATTATAGGATATACAACATGCATAACAAGACTTAATAAAGAGCAATGGTATGTTTTACGTCATCCTAAAAAGCATAGTAAGCTATTTGTATGAGAATGAATTAGTTGAGATAAACACAGGGAATTGTATGTTAAAGTACAATATCGTACAGAAAAATTCAGCTAAACAGAATACTGAGAAAGGACAGTAGATCTGTGCCTAGACTTAGGAGAAATAGATGCTCTGACCTTCACAGCACCTGGCCAAAGCATCTCCATTTTGGCCAACATTCCTAGGCTTCCTTCCCTTGGGAGCCAGGAGAGAGGGAGGGGCGAGATTCAGTGCACATGCATTTCACTTACTCCAGGGGGTAAAAAGCTAGAACTCAAAGCTGCAAAGTGCTTAGGAATTGCAGCACATATCTTGGTGTGACAAGAGAATAAGGGAAAAATCAGTGAAATTGAAGGCAAGCCAATTGCAAATGGCAGGTTTGGAAGAACAGAGGAGGGTGACAATTTTTGCTAACCTACAAACTCCTTGTCAACAGGTATTCTTGAGATTGAGGATCCAAAATAATACTGGATAGGTAAGCAGGTAATTAGGATGTTTGACATATTTTAGACAGGATTGAAGATTGCTAGAAACATAAACCACTACGCTTCAGAACCCAGTCTGTCAGAGGCAGAATTCAAGATTATTTCATATTTGTCCTCTAAGGAGTTTCTTAAACCTTCCTCTGAAACAGCTGGTACTGGCTGCTCTATAAACAAGACACTTCAATCCCATGTTGGATTTTAATCTCCATTTGAGATTACAGGAATTCCTGTGTATTAGTTTAACAAATCCTGACCCAATATTTAAGGTAAACAATACTCTAGATAAAAAGGCAGGATGAACAGCCTTCAAAAAGAGTAAGTGGGCTACAGCATCAATGGATATCATCCTGCCAGATACAGGTGCCAGATATAGAATTGTAAACCTTGTGTTTTTATCTGCACAAAATCCATTTAGCCCTAATCCATCTCTGAATGAAAAGGTCCATTTGCTCTGTCACAGAAGGGACAAACAGGATTCATTAATTGATTGACTGAATTAAGCATCATGGCTTCAAGTAGGTGCTTTTCTGTGTTTGGGAATTGGTTCAAGGTCATTTAGCAACTGGCAGTGTCATATATAGAAGATAAAGAGCTCAGTCCAATAGCAGGGAAGGCAGTATCTTTCTCTTGGCAGTACATACAAGGTGATGACACACTGCCCTTCTGAATATGCAGATGAGTCGACATCATCTTTAGATATGGAAAGTGCCGTGCTGTTACCAGAACCTCCTGACACCATTAAAAAAATTTAGGTGAATTAAGGTCATGTAGACATGGAAAGGAAAGGCCAGGGCAAAATGTATTGACAATAAATTATGTCTAGTATATTGTGAGCAATTTCAGCTGAGTCATTTGGACAATAATGGAGTAAATCCCAGCATTGTGAAGAGCAATCCCACCTACATATTTTGGAACTATTCCAGTTTGCTTAGCACTTTCCATGAGGCATTTAGATGGAGTGCCCTTTCACCATTTTGCTACATGAATCTTCTGCTTGTGTGGTTTCTGTCTGCTCCCAGAGCATAAATTTTGAGGCTCAAATGCTACATTTATGCTATAGTTTGTCTCCCTGGGGTTTTCACGCAAGATTTTGGTGGTGCTTTCCATTGTGAAAATATGAGTCTTTGGGAGAAATTCAAGTCTTTACAACTTGCTACATGGTGTCAAATTACTTCTATGGTTTATAAACTTATTTCCCCTAACTCCTAGTTCCACTGTCCAGAGGATAAAACACTAGGGTCAATTTAAACCTCTAGCTTTACTGCATGCTATTCTGTACCATTTGAGAAGGTATAGCTACACGAGTTGCTGGATGCTGCCATAATTTAGCTCCTCGTATGTCTGACCTTATTAAACAATATGTCTTGTTTACATTCGCCTACAGAACAGTTCTCATGTAAAGCCTTTATAACACAATTGCCTGTCAAAAGAGATTTATTTGCTCTTCATCTGGGAAACAGATCCCATCCATAAATTAGGTCTACCTGGATCCTAATGAAATTATATCAAATGTTGGGATGCAGTTTCTCTCAATTTCTTTTTAATGATAAATGTAATAGAAAAATAAGCCCACAGGTAATTGCTTTTACTCACAGTTGACTTAGAGCAAGACAAAAAGCTTTATTTTTTTTTCTTATTTTTCAGAAAATTGTTAAAAATCCAGATTTGTGTTACAAGACTTTAGGTAGTTTTATCTCACCTAGTCTTATGGTACATGAAATGGTTTCTGTCTCCTCTCTTGTTCAGTACAACAAGAGAAAGTTAAGAGTTGTTTAGTAGACTGTATTTCCATCTTTGTTGAATTTAAACCCTCCTCCAAGTCCTGTTACTGAACACAGTGCAGTGACAATGTTACTCCAATAGAAGAGGTGACATTGTGCATCCACTGTGCAGCTTTTGAGGAGCTCAGACAACAAATTATTACCTACATCTAAGATTCCTCTAAGTGTTCTCAGTTGCTCTGATGCAGAGAGACACCAAATTTTATTATATTAAATTTCCCAGCCCCCTGGTCTTGCTATCACTGGATGCAGGTAAGGCCCAACACTCAGATGCTCCTCTCCTGGTCATGCCTGTGGGCCCTGCATTTTTCAGTAAACACTTAAAGCAAATAGCGTGCTGGGAGTCATCTTTATTCAGTCTCAAGGGTCATGATTTGATGGAACCGAAGCCAGAGTAGAATCCCCTGCAGCATGCTTGAAGGCTCAGATTGAGGACCTTATTCAGCACATTGGGCACCGATAGGTGAGGGTCAGTCACCTGTGTGCAACTGCTGGTGTGGCTGTGCTGTAAATAAGATCAATGCTGGGCTTCTCTAGCTTTAAAGAACAACCCCACCCTGTCCCCACAAGTGTTCTGGGATTCAGTGAAGTTTGTAAGGAATTGTGTTCATTAGCCACAAGTATGGTGCCCCATGGCATGGAAATGGGAAAGGAGAGACAGAGAACAAGAAAGTCTGTGAGTTAGTATTGTGACCAAAGTCCCCACATCATCACATTGCAGGATGACTTCTGCTCTGCTAGATAGTTCCCTACAGTGCCCAAGGCAAGAAACACTCTCTGATCCACCCCTCCATAAATAGCATGGACATCTTGCTATTCCTACTTTCCCCGTACCCAAAGCTCTGGGGCTGCAGCATCTAAAACATTCCAGTGTGGGAATGCTTCTGGGGCAAGTTCAGCTTTCCTTTTGCTCCATCTGATGATATTTTAGATTGAAAGGGTTTGGAAAAGATTTTCCTTCTAACAGTCCAGGGTGAGGGAAGGGTGGAGAAAATCTAAGAAACAAACAGAACTTTTTCTCATAGGATTTCTTGCTTTCATCCTTCTTTAAAGTCTCCTTAATAAATAATTCTTGTACCCAAAAAGTGCCAGGATATTTCAAAAGGTCAAGTTGAAATTGTTCCTTATGCAATAGCAATTAAAACCTCTTTTTTGAATATAGTTAATCAATGCATGCTGATATCTTAACAGATGCTCCCCAAGGTATATGTGTCATAGCTGGGAAGGAGGATGTGCCTTTGCAGTCACACAGCCAGCAAGTCACACTGGGTTTGTGCCTCCCTCTGAAGATGCTGACATGTTGAAAGTATTACTGTAAGAGAGCCAGTTCTGGCAGCATTCTAAAGATATGCGGTATCAGACCTGTTTTTCTATACTAACACATGAGTTTGAATGAATCCAGGCAGAAGAGTTCAAAGGTTTGCTAGATTATAGTAGTCTGTCAGGTGAACATAGCTACGACTCTTCTGTTTTGGCAGTTAACTCCATCCTGGAGGGAAGAGGCTACTATACCACCTTGCTTCCTTGAATTTACTTCATAGATCCTGACAATTATTGGTGTAGTTACACTAGAAAATTTGCCAGAAGCCTTAACTGGACTTACTTACAGCTGTGAATCCTCATCCCCATAAGCGCAACCTGCTTGCAGCTGTGCCACCACTCTAGGCTCTGTGAACTGATGAGCTTTCATAAACTAATTCCTGAACAAGAACTCCAGGGGAAGGTGCTTCCAGGAAAGGAGCATTAGAGACATTCTTCTTCACAGCAGAGCTGAGTCATTTGCCCCAGCATGTCAGTGGAGAAGTTCAACTGCAGACTCCTTCTCATTGATGAGATAAAGGATAATTCTTTACTTACCTGTTTATATGACCATGGATCTGGCTGTAAAATAGCACAACACTGCAAATAAAAGATTCCTTTTCAACCTGTTTAGTTAGAGAAGTCCTTACAGGGATTATGGCATTCACAGGACAAGGGTGTATTTCTTACTGCCCTTTCCTTAGACTTAGCATGGTACCACACATACTCTACATTGCAGCAAATGCTACAAAGAAAAATCCACTTGAAAATAGTTTAATTATAAGCAGACACAAATAAGAGAATTAGTAACTGAGTATTAATGCGTTTCATCTTCAGCCATCTCTTCTTTTCCCCACCTCCAGCTCATGTAACTTCTTCTCTTTGCTGTACTTATTGTGATGAACCTAAGAGATTCTGACAAACTAAAAGAAACCACAAATCTCTCAGGATACCATATTCCATTTGACTTTAAAGATTTTATTTCCAGTAAACACATTTTTCTTTTGAAATCTGGCTTTGCCTCACAATGTGTTTCATCAGCAAAATGATTTACCTTCCTCTACCCAAAGGGATTTCTATATGAGGAGTCAGTCTTGTATGGGGAGCTTACAGCCTCCTAGCTCTCCTCGCCAGCAGGGAGTCTATTCAGCTCCTTCCCACGCCTCTTCATGAGCTGTTGCTGCCAGACCTGCAGCTCTGTGAAGAACAAAGCAATTGCTTTCCAAACACAGTTTCAAGGACTTATGTAGCTTTTTACAGTATCAGACTTTGCATTATTCCAGATGGTGAGACCTCATCTGGAATACTGTGTCCAGTTTGGAGCCCTCAATACAGAAAGGACATGGAGCTGATGGAGCAGGTCCAGAGGAGGCCACGAGAATGATCAGGGGCTGGAACACCTCTGCTATGAGGACAGGCTGAGGGAGCTGGGATTGTTCAGCCTGGAGAAGAGAAGACTTCGGAAGGACCTAATAGTGACCTTCCAGTACCTAAAGAGAACTTACAAGAAGGCTGGAGAAGGCCTGTTTACAAAGGCCTGTAATGAAAGGACAAGGGACAATGGTTTTAAATTGGAGATGAGTAGATTTAGACTTGATATTAGGAAAAAGTTCCTTACCACGAGGGTGGCAGAACACTGGAACAGGTTGCCCAGGGAGGTGGTTGAGGCCCCATCCCTAGAGGCATTCAAGGGGAGGCTTGACAGGGCTCTGGGCAACCTGATCTAGTTGGGGATGTCCCTGCCCACTGTAGAGGCATTGGACTAGATGACCTCCAGAGGTCCCTTCCAACCCAGATGATTCTGTGATTATGACATCTTTTCCACCGATTATTGATAGATTAATTTGAACTTTATTCATGCTTATCTGTAAAGACAATCTTGCATGCAAGAACAGAATGTGGCAACAGTTAGAGCTCAGAGTTGGCCTCTTGACACATCTAGGACAGTATTTTATATGGATTTAAACAATTCATTTTTTTAGAAGGCAACAGTTAACTGGTGTAGTGCTAAGGACAGATGCACAAGCTAGTAGCCACAAGCCAGCAGCTAGTATCTGTGTACACATTCTTACCAGCCCCTCTTCTTTCTTCCTGTAAATGCAAGACACTTCTCAATGATGTGATGCTTACTATTGGGTATGACAGGGAAAAGCATGCATACACACAGTGAAACAAGATGTGAAGTGTCAGTTAGGATTTAACCTTTTGCAAAGTATGTGTTGCCCTTGTGCCTCAGCAATGTCAGTGCACACATTTCAATCCACAGACCCAGCAGGCCTATACTAACATGTTCATGTTTCTGTTTTATCAAAATATTCCAATGTAACTGCCAGTCTTCTGGAAACTGTTACTGCATTATTGATTGAACAGTTAATTTAGCTGCTTAGTAAAAATTAGATGATACTTTACTCCCAAATTGCTGGATTATTTTTCCCCCCTTTCTCTTATTTTGCTTTATTTCACTGGATAATTTAGGAGTATATCTGCAAATGATCTTTTACCAGCAGCAGCATCAGATTTGGCACTGTCAAGCTTTCAAACACTGAGTTTAAGCTGTGCAGCTTCAAGGAGCCTTTTGTTGACATTCTGAAGTAGGTAGGTTTAATGAAAGAACAATGACCACACGCTTCGCTCAAATTATTGATGACAGCATTCTGTGCTTGGGAATGGCTGATTTTGCTATGGAGATTTGTGACTATTCAAGTGCCACAATGGATTGTGATGTATGCACCCAAGTACATACTAGACTCCCTGCAAATTACACCTGAGGCCAGAGCTCTGCTCAGCCTCTGCTCCTGGGAAGTTGCTCACCTTGCAACGCTCCCAGAGATACAGCACAAGAGGGCGCCTGACGCCTCAAGTAGCTAAGTCTGACTTTCATGTACCATCTTTTCTGCAGTAGTATGTCATTTTACCGACGTCAAATTCAGATCAAAAACTGATTACAACGAGGTGGGATGGAAAAGGGCATGACTAAGCCCTTAGCAACACCTTAACTACATATGGTTTAGCCACAGTTTTACTAACCTAATGGAAGTATTTAAGAATATTCACATAATCTATTAACTAGACTGGATTCTCTTTTTAATAACTCTGTTTTTGAAATAAACAGCTGTATTAATATTTGGGGGGGGGGAAGGGGGGAGAAACATCTCCAGAAAACAGTAAGACAAAAGCCAAAAAAGTAATTTTATGTCAAATTTAGCCTGGCAACCACCCAAACTGTGGACTTTGGCAGATTGTTTGCTGGTTCTAACAGAAGCCACTTCCTCTGCAGCAACAGCCATATCAACACTATTGTCTGCTTCCTGGGGATGGGCTTGGGGTGTTTCAGTCCTCAGGGTGGGAGCTCAAAGCTGCTCAATGCTGCTTATGTGTAGCAGAGCAACTGCAGAGCAACTGAGAAACACATGGATGAGGGCCCCCACCGGTGGCCCCATGGGGAATTCTCCCATGTCTATCTCGTTAGGAAATGAATCGGGGTATTTTTCTCCCTGCCCTGGCTGTGGGCACTCTGACAGCTCCATTGAGCGGAGAGGAGGAAGGCACTGCCCAGGGCTCCTCTACAGCTGCGGCTGACTCATGCTGGAAGAGCCCCTTTCAAGCAGATTTAAGGAGACAGTCTTCCAGAAGTTTTTCCAAGTTCATATTCACACGCAGATTCCTATCGCTTTAAAGCTTTCTGCCTAATTGCTGCTTGCACAGCAGAGCCTGGCCTGGTGCACACGGAGCGGCCTGACCAGGCAGGAGGAGCAGCAGGCCCAGGCTGCTTCCCAGAGGTGCTGGGGCTGCCTGTTCCCTCCTGGCAGCCACACTCCTCCCTCTCCGACAGCAACATCCCCAAGGAGAAAATGTTCCATCCTTGCTGCCTTCTTCCCAGGACATGCAGGAGAACCAGAGAAACAAACCCTGCTGCTCTCCTGGTCCACAAAAGCAGCACTGGGCAGACTGGACTTTCTCATTGCTTTCTCCCACAATCAGCACTGCCTGGCCAGAGGAGCAGGAATGTTTTTTGAAGCTCCCATTCCCACTTTTCCTTGCTTTGTTTGCTTTAGGGATGTTTCCTCACCCTTTCCTTCCATTCTACAGCTCCATACAGGGCTATGGAGGCACAGACAGAGTTATGCAGGCTCCAGTTGCTCTCCCTCATTAGGTGAAGACAGTCCTGTAAGCAGCTTCCTACAGAAGATGGCACGAAACAGGTACTTCTCCTGCTGCCTCTTCTTCCCACTCTGCTTCCCACGTCCAAACAGGAGAGGATCAAAAGAGGAAACCTTTATTTGGACTTCAGCCACCAGAGCAGAAGCAAAGTTTTCTTGCAGGAGAGTGAGAAAGCTTTTCTTACAGAGCTTTGGGTAGATCACATCACCATGCTCCCCCCGCCGTGGTGTATGAAAATGACATCATTACGCTAATATATGAGACAGGAAGTGCAACCAAGTATAAAAGCCACTGAAAGTGAATATCTATGAAGCCCTGCCAAGAACGTTAACGACAGCACTAAACAGAAAATGAGAGAAGGGGTTTGGTTCATCTAACTTCTTCCAGTTTTACTAATCTCTGGTATCACTTCTAACAGCAGGCAGTAAAAACAGGTCCTCAGATAGACACTATTCAGGGCATTTAAACTTCTGAAGGAAAAATGAAGGGTTTTCTTCTCCAAGGTGATAGTGACCTTCTAATGCCTTACCCCAGTCCACAAACTGAATTCAATACTTTGACACCAATCTGATAATCCAGATAAACTGGCTGGGATTTGTAAACATCCTCATCTTCACCCCCCACCCCCCCATTTTTCTTTTTTTAAATTATACTTGTTCATTAATTAGCCATTCTTCCATTTGTCTTCTTACTATGTGGATTCCTTTGTTCTCCAGAAAATTGCACTGAAGTCTTCAGTCTCTTTCAGCATGGCTCACCTGCCTAATTGCAGCTGTCCCAGTCTGAGCAGAGACTTCTTTACAGTCACTCAAGAGTCACCTATTTCATCTCATATGAATGTAAACATATAAATAAGGTCATCTGAACCACACTTCATCCATAAGACTTCTTTCCATCAATCCTAGAAATTTCTAGAAGCTCACGGTCAGCCAGGTTTGTGTCCCCTACCTGCCTTTGTGTCAAGCAGCTGACAAACAGAGGGGCAGTGCCCTGGAAAGCATTGGCACTCAGCTGCAAGGAAGTAATGCCTTCAATAACCATGGCTTTACATAAAGTTATAGATGCGTAACTTACAGAGGAGACTCCATGAAACCATAAACCAAATCCGATTGCTGACTGCTGCCAAAATGGGAGGTTCCCCTTCCTATTTCCCCTGAACTAGAACTCATTTGACCCCACAAAGCCATTCACAGAGCTGCACTGGCATCAATTGATCACTGCAAGAAAAGCAAGGGGATTTGTGCTGATCCAGCATGAGCAAGTTGACCTGCCTGCCAGTGCTGGTTTTCCAAGGTTTCTAAAAGTTGTTTCCCATACAAATCATGTTCATTTAAACCATCACTAATTGCAGGAGTTTTGGAGCTGAGGTCATGGATGTATGACTCTGCTTCTCTAATTTACAACACAAGCTGTGCAGCATAATACAAAATATTGCAGCATTAGCAAAATATCATTCCTCTCAAAAGCTTGTTCATAAACTTCCATTTCTACAACATGAATGACCCCACACAAATTATCGAATGAAATGTAAGCAACTGTTGCTGTTATTGACATTTTCAGTTCCCTGCTGTTCTATCTATATAATCTACCTAATGTTTGGTAAATACAGTAATTAAATGTGTTGTTACTTACGCTCATAATTCAGCATTAGATACACCTGAAACTATTAAAAATACAATTAATCTCCTTAAACTTTGAAAAATTTAACTTAATCCTGTTTTTAACTCTTACAGTTGAAATACGACGAAAACATCCACTTTATGTACCAAATATGACAGATTTATTCAGTCCCAGCTTGACTTCTGTACAAAATACACCCAGAAACTGGTGACCTTCCAAAAAAATCCCAACCTTAAATAGGATTAAGCAGTCTTAGAATAACCACTAGTCTTATCAGTTAGACTGCCATCAAATTAAGGCAGTGTGCTTTCTCTCATTTATACCCAACTACAGACCAGGGCAGAGAATCAGACCATCTAGAAACAAAAGTTGCATACAGCTGTGACAACAACATTACTGTTCAGTGCTGTCACTTGTGGTATGAGCTACAGGCCTCAAATTTACCGCCTTTAATTTTTAAAATGTGCTCCCCATTGTACATGCTTTGAAAAGAAACCAATCAACAAGACAAAGAAAACAGCAACTGCTGATTTAGAACCCATAGAAAACGATTTGTTGCTTCAGCTAGGATAGGTGTACAGGAATGAATGAGTTCACTGCTTTTGACAGTGGCAGGAACTGGATTGGCTTCCTTGCTGCCAGGGCAGTTGTGCAGAAACAAAACCCAAGGCCTATGTTTCTTCATATAACTTAAAATTATCAGTGCTGCCATTTGTTCAAAGTTTTGTATCAAGACAAAGTACATAACAGTTTCTGTGCAGTCACCACCTCTAAAGAAAGGTAATGGAGCAAGTGTAAGGCTGTGCTGTCTCAAAAGCACCAGGCAGTCTTTACTCCATAGGGACCTCAATCACATGGCTCACTCACACCTAGTAGCAGTTATGTGACTAACACCAGCCAGTCTGGAACACAGTCACATGAATATATGAATTCCTGTTGTTTTAAGGAGAATATTTACAGCTGTAGCCTTCCCTGTGGATGAAGGCCTCCATGCTGTGGTATACAGTAGCACCTCTAGGAAGCCAAGACAAGGCTATCAGCATCTGAAGCCTTGCTGCCAGCAAAGGGGGACCACTACTGGCTCAACCATTCCCCTGGTGACTGTCATCCATGGTAAAGGCAGAAGAACAGAAGTTGTCTAAGACAAATTTTTAATAAATACAAAAGAGTAAGGAGAAACAGTGAAAGGAATCCGGGCCTGAAGGTTTTGTGCCTCAATATCCCCCACAGCATAATCCTGCTGAGCAACAATGACAGCCTGAATTACCAAGTCCAGAAGCAGGGAGCAGATCAGGAAACACTCATTAATACTGATAACATAATTTAGTCTCACAAGGAACTTGAAAATATTCAAACTGCAGACTTAGCCAGACTCAGGTTACGTACTTCCAAAAGAACAGGCTGGACTCAACCATGTAATCACAGGAATATACCATTATCCTCCAACAGACTGTGTGCTTGTAGAAACAGGAAGGTTTTGAACTTCAAGCAGATACTTACCCTTGAACACAACTCAGGAAAGCACTGGGCCACTTCAGCAATACTGTACAGTTCAGGACAGATACAGCTCTACATTCACTGCACATTTCTTGCAGCTATAGCCACACCATGGGACTGGTCATTCATTGCTACATACAGACACTGAAGAGACACAGAAAGCTTTATTTTCCCTTAACTTGTAATTGGGTGTGTCCTTCCAAAAAACACTGGAAAAGGGACTTTACTGCATTAGTTAGCCCAGGAGGAGACTATCTTCAAAACATAGGGATGGTCTAGGTGCTCTCACACCCTTGGGGTCACCAAGAGGAGAAGCTGTCCCTGGCTGGGGAATCAGGCTGCAGCTCCAGGCTAAAGCACACAGGAGCTCCGCATGAAAAAGCAAATCTCATCCTGAGGGAACTTCTGTTTACTTGAATGCCTTGCCTATAATCCCATTTTATGGGCCACATGTTTTGGGAACACTGCACAGTCAGGAGACTGTCAGAGACTAAAGAGAGACAATTCCTTTCAGAGGACTGCAAAAAAGCAGGATACAGCCTCAAACACTCATTATTGGAACAAGTATTTTGGTCTTAAACAACAAAACAGTAACATTTTTTGCTAAAGTAAGAAAACTGTGTGTGTTTCAAAATTCACATTGAAACTCACTTCCTTTTTGAAGATGCAACAAGAAAAACAGCACCTTAGCTTTCTAAATAAGCTCCATGATAACATAGGTGAAACAGACTAGCAAAAGGAAGGAGTGAAAAGTTTTACAATTTTTGGCTTGATAGCTCCCTTTCTGGCAATGTGATGTCAATCAACAAGCAGGTCCAGAATCTGTCAGTCTCATCTCAGTATCAGTGAAGGTTACAGAGCAGACGATCTTGAGTGCCATCACACAGCACATGCAGGAAAACTACGGGATCAGACCTTGCCAGCATGGGTTTATAAAAGGTAGGTCCTACTTGGCTAACTTTATCTCCTTTTATGACAAGGTGACCTGCTTGGTGGATGAGGGAAAGGCTGTGGATGTACTCTACCTAGGCTTCCAGTAAAGCCTTTGACACTTGTCTCCCACAGTATTCTCCTGGAGAAACAGGCTGCATTATGACTTGGAAGAGTTAAAAAAAAACAAACCATAGATGTAAGTGCTTGGGGACATGATTCAGTGGTAAGCATGGTAGTGTTGGGTGAATAGTTGGACTCAACGATTTCAGAAGTCTTTTCCAACCATAATGATTCTATGATTCTTTATAGATAGGTCTATTAACTTGCAGATGGAATAGCATCAGCAATAAGCATGGGTAGAAAATCAAAACCACTAACCACCCTGTCTTTTTGGTGGGGTATTAGATTCAAATAGCCCATTCTCTCTTTGTACAGTGAAGACTGAGCAGGAGTGAGGCAATGTCAAGAAAAATTTGCTATGCCTGAAGCAATTTGCATACCCTGTAACATTCCTTCCCACCAACACAGCAAATACTGGCATGGCTGCATACAAACACCTTTCAATGTTAAAGTATGTCAATTATCAATTGATTCACATAACTACAAAACACTCTCAGCTACTTTTACCAACACAAAACCTTTGTTCTCTAGCCGTGGGAGGCTAATGTTTTAATCCTCCCTCCCTCCTTATTTCAGTAAGAGCAAGTGCTCAGTACCTGGCAGGACCAAGCACTTGTTAAGCTGCTGTGGTTCCTTTGCATTAGTATTTTCCATATAGCACTCTGAAAAGAAGGCAGGCAGAAAATACTGTGATTTATAATCCTGAAGAACAATGGGCATTTCTGTGAGCTGGTTTTCTGCACAGGATGTGGGGTGGGCCTTCTTGAGCTTGTGTAATCTGTCTGGAAGTCCATAAACCACACTCTGAAAACATGCTTTTCCTTTAACAAATAGTCATCACAGAGTCTAACACGGCTGTCATTCACCATTAAGGAAAATTTTAATTAAAAAAATGCTTGGAAAAATCTTAGGATCACAAATGCAGTACATGAACATTATCCAATTAAAATACATAGCCATTTTTAGCCCAGCAAGAACTATATTTAGGGATGGAAGCTTCATTTATTTAAAATGGAGTGAGGAATCTCTGGTGGTACTTTAGGTGCTAATTCAGGTCCTAAGATCACTAAAGCCCAGAGATGAACACACAAGGACACAGGGACCATTTTCATGCAATGTGCTGGGAAGGACTTACAAAGTTACACACTTTCAGTTTATCCTATGAAGTAAGCTTTTCTAGATGCTCTAAGACACTTATTTTAAATTCAGGCAGCCCTCTAGAGTCCCTTATTCCAGACACTCCACTAAAATCAACTCCCCGCTTCCAAGCAGCACCAGAAGGCAGCCCACCACAAGAACCTGCTGTACAAGGACTGGATTAAGCATAGTAAAGGTTACAACACAAGAGAGAAATGGCTTCTTCCAGAGCTCTCCTCTGGGACTGTAGGGTAAAAAGACAGCAGACTTGAAGTAGCATATGAAAAAAGTACATACAGGAGTAATGCACTCTTTCACACTAATACACATTCAGAAAGCTTAAGCAAGGTTTTTTGTATTTATATTAAAAGCAATCCCATTCATAAAACAGACTGCCTGAAAAAAGAAAGACCTTCCACACAGAAATACTTCCATCACTAACACCTGTGCTGTACTGTAGAAATGGCACATGAAAGGCACTAGAGTCTTTACACTAGGCCTTCAACCTAGCTTTCCAATGTTAGGAATACATCTCTTCTAGAAACCAAAAACTGCATGAAACAGATATGTATTTCAAAATACTGTATAAATTATCACTGTAACTTCCAGGGTTACATATTTTTCATTCCTAGCGAAACTAGATAGTTTGCAGCTTCATCATACTGCCAGCACTCACAGTTTTCTCCAAGTTAATCTTTCTGAAGCTACAGATTTTTCTTCTGCAAATAGCGTTTTTCTTTCTTTCTGTGGGAAATAAAGACTGGATATTAAGATTTAGCAAATGGGGAAGAATCCCAATTTTCCAGCATACTTACTTTTTGCACACTATCAGGTTTCGAATGGCTAGAAAACATCAAGAAAACCTTACCCCCACTTTCATATTAACTGAGATAAGCATATGATGTTCGTTTAGGTAAATTATGAAGGGATAAATCCTCAGAAATCTTAGACACAGCAGCTCCTACCACACCCTATGACATTTTGACAGTTACCACACAATTTGAGTCAGAAACTATTACATTCTGTGCAGAACTGTTTGGCTTCTGTCTCCAGCAAGTTCCTGCATGAGCACATGCACTACGCAAAAAAAAAAACCACCTGCAGCTATGGAGGGGAGAGCTGTAAGGAAATCCCAAACTGCAGCAGGAAGCAACATTTCTGTGATTCAACATGGTGAGTCTTTTCCTCTGAGACAGCACAAACCAGCATAAAAAGCACAGCATAAACTTCACCAAAAAAACCCTTATCCTGACTACGTTACGGATTCTGTCTCCCTCTTCAAATTCTACCAAGTAGTCCTGTATTTTCAACTACAGTAGTTTAAGGGAGAAAACAAAGACTTGTTAAATGTTGCAAAACAACTGTATTTCACCTCTACCAGCTGTGCAAGAACCACACAAGAAAAACAAACTTCTCTGGCTGGATTTACTAGTTTAACTTGGAAAATAAAAAGTCACTGTAACATGCTTATACCATAATTCTATCACTGTAGTGCAAGTAAAGCAACTCTTTCAGTGAAGGCTTACCACAGTTGCTCCAGCACACTGGAAGACGACTGCACTTTACAATAAAGGAGAAAGGCACAAGCCATTTTCTAGGCAAAGTAACAATGAAAATATCCAAACAGTTTTGTTAACATCACAAGCCACAAAACAGGATTAAATTCCATTTTGCTCCCTGCTGTTTCCATCTGGTTTTAATTTGCTAGAGAAGACTGAAGCCTGTATTCAAAAAAAAAAAACAGACTGACTTGTAAACATTAGTCTCTGCCAGCATTACTAGTAACTCATGAGGTACTGGAGTTACCATGGAAAGGTATGGGGGAGGGTGGGAGAAGAAGGTCTGTGAAAGTAAGACTTACTTGTCATTAAGCTTATTCTTTTAATTGCATTGTTTTAATCTATGAGATGAAAGTGAAAAATACATGACTCTCTGAAGAAACACACTTGCAGAAATGCCAGTTCTCCTCATCTCTATTACATTTCATAACATTATGAAATCAAGCAGGAGAAAGTTCAAAAGTGTCAGAACAGACTGCCTGGGCCACTGGACCCCCTTGTTTTATAAAGCTTCCAATTACAGGCCACATACTATTGCCTAATTTATTTCTTGGTGTGTTATCAATAAAATATTGTTCTACAGGAATAGTTTTGTGAAGTTGTGACAAATGAGACTACAGCTAAGAGCATATCGGGTATTATTTAACAATATGCCTTTAATGAGATTTTGTCCCCCTGTCTCTGCCGTAGACAGAATTCCTCAAGCCAAATTTTTAATGGATCAGTAGTTACTAGTTTCTAGTTACCTACACCCCTGACAGGAGGCACTGATTTGCTTTGAAAATCTATTTCCACAGTTTAAACAGAAATGAAAAAAACAAAGAGGTGTTTCTGCAGCAATACAGGCCTGGATGGATTCCGTTTCTAGTCATTCCTTCCTCCAACTAGCCACAACTCCTCCATGATTCCTGTAGTCCCTAGACAAAGACAAAAACCCCCACTGTCAATCCCATTCTTCCAGATTCAGGTATCTGCACTGACTTCTTGATAGCTTCCTATTATTACTCACCTTTCAACAACAAAAAAATGCTTTAACCAAGTGATTTCTTCTTTTCTGCTCAGATGTTAGTGTAATTAGAACCAATTCAAAGGTAATACGTTTATATGCTCAGCTTAGAGCAGTCCAGAGTGACCATTACATGAAGCAGTTACTCAAGTCTTCTACATCTAATTAACATGATTCTCAGCATCTAAGAGATACACATGAACAAGCTACATTATATATGGCTAAGTCACATCTGTTTCACACATCTAATGTATGTATAACCTGACCAGCAAAGGTAATTGTGAGTCCCTTTTTGCAACAGAAGCTTCTTAAACTACACCCACCCCAATATCCCCCACCCACTATTTACATACTCTTTCCATGAAAGGATCACAGCTTGTAAAAGACTTCTGGCAAGTTGTCAAGCAGCAAGAGGCTTTTTCTGAAGCATAAAATCAAGAACTAGAGCATGATTCCCTCCAAACTCCCATGATGAAGTTATAGGTAGTAGAAGTGGGGACTTTGGGAAACTAAAACCACACCAAGAACAATAGGTGGTGCTACCAGCCCTGCTTATATACAGACCTTTCAATACCAACAAAGGACTTGTGTGCAGTTAGTAGATTCTACTGTTTTAAGGGACCATCTGTTGACTTAAAGCATTGAATCATGTGAAGGACAGGGTTTTCTCTTGTGTTTATATACTATTTAATAACAAATAGTTCATTTTCATCTTTTGATGGGGTAGTTCTACTGAAGTCCAATGAAGTGTTCACACAGTTTATTACTAATTTCATACTAAATTACTTTAAGAGAATAGGTAATTCTGTAGATGGAGTTGCAAAGCAAACTGCACAAGCCTACAGAATTACCAATCCAGAAGTTTACCTAGCAAAACTCTTGATTTTCATTTGCAAATTAGAACTGTATTTGAGGGCAGATGGAATTGCCCAACTTTAACACTACTGAAGTTACCATACTGCTATGTCTTTTCAACTGAATGAGCATAATTCAAACATTGGGGATTAAGGTTTTACTGTCTGTGCCTAAGCAGTGATGCAAGAGGTTGCAAGTCTTTCTGTAAGGAGACACTCCACTTTTTCCAAGTTCATGATTTTGAAAGCTGTATGCTCAATCAGTATCCTTTCATACACAGCTGGTTTTCCAAAGCAGCTAATACTAGCATGAAATTTTTGCTTCAGCAGGAAGAACCACAGCAAGCAGCTGAGATCTCTTCAGTTTTCTAAAACCTTAACTTTAAATGAAACAAAAAAGGAGTTGTGCCCCTCACTGTGAGAAAGGCATAGAGGTGCTGGACTGTGTCCAAAGGGCAACAATGCTGGTAAGGGGTCTAGAGCACAAGGGTTATGAGGACTGAAGGAAAGTGAGGGAATTAGGGTTTTTTAGTGTGCAGAAAAGGAGGCTGAGGGGAGACCTTATCACTCTCTACTACTACCTGAAAGGAGGCTGTAGCAAGGTGGAGGGAGATTGGTCTCTTCTCCCACGTAAGAAGCAACAGGACAAGAGGAAATGGCCTCAAGTTGTGCCAGGGGAGGTTTAGGTTGGGTATTAGCAAAAAACTTTTGCACAGAAAGGACTGTAAAGTACTGGAACAGGCTGTTCAGGGAAGTGGTGGAGTCACCATCCCTGAAGTATTTAAAAAATGTATAGATGTGGTGCTGAGGAACATTTAGTGGTCAACTGGCACTGCTAGGTTAACAGTTGGACTCAATGATCTTAAAGGTCTCCTCCAATGATTCTAAGGTAGAAATTCTGGAAATTTATTTTGTCACCTGGAAGCAGTTTGGCATATGTCACACTAGACAGGTACTTCTACCAAGTTAACACATTATACTATAGATTTGTGCCAAAACCTACAAGTAAGATTAATTTATAGCTATGGATAAGAAGAGAAGTAGCAACTTATGTGAATACATTGATAGTTATTACCTAAATATATTAATGTTATAATGACTAAGAGACACTAGAGTATTCAATTTCACTGATTTCTCATGCTAGTCATGCCTGTGCACAGCATCAAAGTTCTCATGACAGCAACCAGAGAAAGAGCAATTCTAGTTATGAGCTTTACCAGGCATGGTTTGGGGACTATTCATATACGAGTAACAAGTAAGCTGCATTCTCATTTCATTGAGAGGTGTGATGCCTTGATGTTGTTTCAAAAGAATACTGCCAAAGTGCTTGCAATGGAACTGCAGTGGCTGCACTACCCCTTCCACAAAGGAGGTCAGGAAACATATTCAACTAAGAGCCAATACACCAGCTCAAAGCTGCTATTTTTCTTCCCCTTGTCTACAGTACCCAAGGTTTTTGGGTAAGGGGAAGACAGGAAACAAACTTTTCCTGCTCCCCAAACCCCAAAATAATCAAGACAGTACTGCTGCAAAATTGAAGCCACACAAGCAGTCAAATCCCAAAATATTTATACTCTGGTCAAACAGTCATAGAGCTCTTGGGTTTTGCTCAGTATCTTTTATCATTATCCAAACAGATCAGGAGATAGTGGCGGGAAAGTTTACTTTTCTGAGGGTAGACATGAGCCTGTTGCCAGCTGTGTTTTTAAGCTATAGCTTTTTTCTGCCAGTATCTTACAAGTCAGTTAAGCAGTAACTACAAGCCACAAGTCTATTCTGACTTGTGATCTCAAGCACTGCTTTCTCCCCTTCAGTCTCCTCTTGCTGTTACGAAAAATCAGCATATCTAGCAGTTTTTCATATTATAAAACAAAGAAAACACCTCTGCATTTAAATTGGATACAACAGTATGAGTAAATAGTTAAAAAAAATCACATTACACAAGTTAGAAAATTTTACATCCATCCATCTGCCGCTAGACAGATGTTTCCATGACAGTATAAAAATCAGACTGCATTAAATCATGTTCTTTCTACTTTCATCTATAAACATGGAAGTTAAATTCCTAGTAATTGAGAACTGTAAGAAACAAGATATTGATTATGCCATGCAGACAAATTTAAGTCATACAGACCATTTGCAGGACTCTGGAGGCATGCATAGAGGCTTCATCATTCTATCTCTCCTCCATTTAACAAGACAACCAATTTGGTGGTTAGAGCTTGCTCTTTTGGAAAGCTACAAAAGGAGATTGAGTATGACCATTTGACCATGACATACTACAGTACACCTAGTTACACCCATCCAGGAAGCTAGGGAAGACAACAGTCATGGAATGACTTTCTAATCCCACAGAAAAGATGGCTCCCAGACACCCTCTCCCTCACAAGAGCCAAACCTTACTCAATTTTCACACAAGGGCAGGAAACCAAAGTATACCACATGACCAGAAATCCGTAGTAGTTCTGACATGAGTTCCCAATAGGAAGGAAGTTATAATTATATACAAGTCCAATCTATGTTTCCCTCCATGAGCTCCATATGATGAACACAAAAAAGCCAGGCTTTCCTGTTGCACAACAGCTACCAATCATGTGATGTAGGATGATGTAGCACAGCTGCTTGAAATAGGGATGTTACCTCGCATACAGAAGATCCCCTTCTAAACTGGTCTTTCAGAACTCCACAGTTGCCTCTGTTTTCATCATTTCTATATCCACTCTAGACATAGCCTTAAGGTACTTAAAGCTGTATGCTGTTCAAGAACCACAGGTTAGGCCTGCTTATTTTCCAACTAAGACATCCAGATTTCAGTCAGGTTTCCTTCTTACAGTTCACCCTTTCACTGTAGTTAATGGCAGGACCTCGAGTGATATACTCCATTCAGACTTTGAAATATTTAAGTGAACAGCTTAAAAAACCTACAAATGCTGAGAATACTTTTCCAGCAACTATTCTGTTCATATCAGGAATACATCTTTTGCTTCAATCTATATATTCTTCCATCTCTCCCCCTAAAGAGCTGCAGTTACCTTCAGAGGCTTCCAGCATTCTCACTTCAGTCACCTGTAATTGTAAGCATGTGCATTCATATGCATTGATATTTAATGTTTTGACTATTTTAGAGTACATCTACTGAAGGACAGTTACTTTAAATAGGCTAAATGGATCTCAGGTATAGGTTGTGAAGCTTGTTTACAGAAGGATGTATTTAATTCTTAGTTCTTCCTGCAACAGTCAGAAAGGCCAGAAGGCTCTTTCAAGCATTTCCAGTTGAACAAGTATTTGATACTAAGGCAGTTTCAAAAAGATACCACAAGTGAGACATGCACCTGCTTAAAGGGATTAAAAATACATATAAAAAAATCATTGCTTATGTTAGACTTGTGTAAGGGAAAAGCAAATGGGTTTAAAGAAGCATCTCATTTTTACTTATATGAGAAATAGAGCAAGATTTCAGCTTATGAGCTACGGTAGAAGTGTTTTAGTAGTAAAGAAACCTCTCCTTCACTCCAGTGCCAACTGGGAATATCTAAAATTCAGATTCAACCAAGAATCATAGAAAGGCACAAAGGAAAATAAGGTCTACTGGATCTACCTTTTTGGACACCCAGTTCAGATTTTTTGCTCTTTGATGGTCTATTACTACAGTAGGGACTGATGCTGCAGAAGGATAAGGAGTACCAACTCCAAACCAAAGCTCATTCTTGCATCCTGCAAGAAAAACCCACTACCTATTTTAAATTGTTACTTCAGGAAATCTAAAGCCTTTAAGGGATGTAAGTATAGGATGGTTTCTGAACAGCTGTGAAGCTGAAGTACCTTAGACTGCACATGCTATTTCTAGGAAGATGCAACAGATGTTTTACACTTGTTAATATGTACATCCTATTCTAAACAGGATGTACAGTTTACTCGTACTGAGTATAATCAGTACATAATTGTTGCTAAACACTATTGAAGCAAAAAAGAGGTAGCATCTAGAGTAAGACACTTCCTGTTAAATACAGACTGTCTGCAAGAAAAATTCCAAGCTTTATAAAGCATCTATAGACAAGCACAATTACCTTCCAGCAAGTCACTTCTAGATACAAGAAACATTTGCAGACAGCTCAGTCCCTGATTACTTGGGATATGATATTTACAAAATACATTGAAAGGATATGAGAATTAAGCATGTGAGAAAAATGAGACATAAGCCTACAGTTCCTATGCGAGTAGATCAAGCACAGTCACTAAATTGACCAGAAGAGGACCCAAGTATATGAATATTCTTCCTAGGTTAAGTGTGTAGACTTGAGGGCTTTTCTGAAATGAGGAAACAGTTCTAGAACATGCTGCAGTGTCACTGCATTATTGAAATTAAAGGGCATGTTTAAGCAAACAGACTTAAACAGACTTAAACAGATCAAGTATAGAAAGTACCATATCCTTCAAACATTACCTTGCTTTATTAACTGTAGAGTGAGGTTACAACAGGTCCAATGGTAACTTTTCCTCCTTCTCAGAAGTGCTAACACTGCTAACTCTTGGCCTACAAGGCAAAATGTAGATAGCTGCTCTTCTCCTTCGCATCTGTCAACTGCTTCAATTTACTTAAATGGGAACAGGATTAAGTAGTCATAGCACTGAAACAGAAGACAAGACAAACCAATTTAGCTAACAGCTGCACTTCCAATGCCAACATAATATTTTCCCCTCCCGTCTACAGTAGCAACTGTAGTGTTTGAGGAGTCACTTGAAAGAGCTCTAAGACTTTTGGAACTCAGTACGTTAATTTCTTTTACAGCAGCATGATTTTTTTCTTCCTCTTCTAAATACTTGGCCCAGTTTGAAATATCCCTGTCTGCCAGTTTTAAAAGACAAACAAAACAAAGTCTAAATGCTTCATCAGTATTCTTTATTTTTGTTCAAAACTACACCAATGTATTCCTCTCAAATGGTCCTTCAGTTTTGGAATTTGCTCCATAGTATAGCAAAATATATATAAACACCCATAATTCAGCACTTGTGCTTCAGGCCTACCCTGAAGCAGATGATCTTGGACACAAGAAAAAACTTAAAAATACTAATCCTACTTGCATAAAGAACTCAGTTGCACTTTTGTGGAATTTTCTGATCTTAGTGGCTATTTAAAGGTGGTGTACAGTAGCATCACACAAGTGTAATGTATTTATTACTGCAAATCAGTAGCAGATTGTTAAGCAAAGCTGTTATATTTATGATTCAACAGGAGAGATACCATATAAAAGCGTTTCAGTTCAACTCTTGCACTCCACTACGCAGAGCAAAGCAGGTGCTTTGACACTAGCTATCTGGATTTGTACTAAAGTTTGGCTAGTCTGCCAAGAACCATAGACCTTTACCTTTTGTTATAAGTAGTTACAGCCAAGGACTCAATAGCTCACTGCCACCATTTCCTAGTTATTGTCATTTCCCTTCCCCCAACAAAAGTCAGTGCAGATAGGACATTACTATCTTGGAAGTGAAGACACTCAAGTTCAAAAACTGCTGTTAGCTGAGCCCAGACACTGTGGCTCCTACATGAAGTATAGCCTTTCCTAGGCTTGTGCAGAGATAGGAGACAGAAGTGCTTCTCAGAAACAATTTAAAAATAGGGTCTGACAACTGCACAGCATGCCTTTAAAAGCTGTGAGCTTGCTCCAACAGATGAATGCTGGGGTAATGGAGCACAGTTTGGGAGATTAATTCAAAGTATACCACCACCCTGATAAAAGCAATCATTTCATTTTGTAAAGAGTAGTCTTCTAAATAAGGACACCTGTGACAATGACATTTTAAATAATATGCTCTAATTAGAAGGCACATAGTTACTCTGGATGGAATTTTGAGACAACTTACCCTGTCTCAGCAGATAAGACTACATATGAACAATCTATGATAAGCCTGACAATACTGGGTCACAACCATCATTGCCCAAAATGAAGCAGCATAACCACTGCACAGTTTAGCACTTGGTCAGGGAGTAAATCTGGTAAAAGACCTGTTAAGCTAAATTACTATTTCAGTCTCATGACCAGCTATACACTTACAGTCTCTTAAAGTGATTTGCTTTGATCACACTAGAAGTTGCCCAGATACCTCTTCAGCATAAGTTCTTCTTAAGCCCTCCCCACTAGTTGTTTTTTGTTGGTGGTTTGGTTTTTTTTTTGCTGTCAAATCTCTGCATTTCTGGCACTGTTTGAGTCCTAATAGGCCACACTCGGTAGGACTACAGGAGTCTTCAAATGCTAAACCCTTGAAGAGACATGAAATACTGCTGTACCCAAGCTGCATTTCTACTTTTAAGTAAGGAACTCCTGGATGACTGTGCATCATTAACAAGCTAGCAATGCTTCCATACCTGACCACTGGAGCATAGGCAATTTGTGAAGCCTGTAGTTGTCCCCTACTCATGTTAAAAAGCTTCCTCCAAGCAAGACACAGTAGTAAGTTTCAGCAGAGATAAGGAATCTTTTCTGCCCAACACTTAATGACCACACAAATGCAGCAGTTAATTTGTTTGGTTTCAAAGCTTACAAGCAATACAAACACTTGTTCTGTAACAGGACCACCTGCAGTTGCACTTCTGGGATGCTGGAGTCCACGGTTCAGTAATTTCCTGACTCTGGCATAGCCCAGCTCTCAAAAATTAATTAGTGTTTTTCCCCTATTTTCTTCCTTGAGAGCCTCAAGAACCATCCATTGTGCTTACACTGTCCAAATCTTAACATTTGAGAAAACCATGCAATTGCTGATTATTTTCAGTGTCTTCACCAAAGAACTATTTTTGACACGGCTTCAGTGCCAGTGGTGTATTATGACCAGGTAAGAGCACTACCTCACTTACAAGAGTAACTGGAGAGCAGTATTAAGCTCTGTGTAAAGCAATCCCAAGTTCATGAGAAAGACTACTTCAAATAACAAGGTCATACCAGAGGGAGAAAACAAACCACTGCCCGACTTCACTACCCAAAGGTCATGCCAGCAAGCTGGACTTGGTGCAAATTCCCACTAATCCTGGGATTAGTAGGCCACACAACAGCTTCAAACTTGCTCCTTTAAGTAAGGAATGCAACTGTTAAGAATTGCAGCAGCAGACAATAACTTGTTTTCCTTCTAGAGGAAAACCTTACTAGTCTCAACATTTTCAGAAAAGCTTATTGTAACAAAGCCTGAAGAGGTGTGCAAAGGAACTTCCTGTCCTGCTACTCTTCCAAGCTTTGAACTGTTTGTCCACACCGAAGTGCATAAACCAATTGGAAGTCACTGGACCTGCTCTACTACATGCAAATAATACATATTCATTGGACAAGTGACCACTGTGAACCACAGGTATCACTTTAAAAAAGAAATCTCAGAACTTATCCAGTAAACCTTCATTGAATATCCCAGCTACTAGATTATCAACCACTTCTGGAAGAAGCAAGCCTATTCTAAGTTTTACACTTAAAAAAACAAATAAGGTCTGTAAGTTCAAAATTCTGTGAACTAGGCTACAGTTGAGAAAAAAACAGTATTTAACTTATTTTTGCAGGCTGTCAGTGAATCTGAAGTGATCTTGCCACCAATCTAGCCTTACATACTTTTAAAAGTTTGAACTTTTTTTCTTGAGCATGCTTGACTCCTTAAGCAGTGATTGTGGCTGCACTAGTCAAGTACCTTTAAGAGCTGCCTCTCATAATTCCCTAAGAACTGCATCTTTGCTAAGAAAAAACACATTAATTTCACTAACAGTTAAAACCTCCAGATCTCCATTCTCCCTGTAGCTGCTTCTTCCTACTCCTTTTCAAACAGGACTGTCTGTGAAGATATGCAATAAACACTCACATTAGAATACCATCCACTGCAATTAGGCTTATACTAGATATACTCTTTACCTCTCACATAGTCACTCCTGCCATCAAAAAAGGGGTGGTGCAGAAACAAGAATGAACAGCTGGGAAAAGGTGCAGGATCATCTTCCAGTATGAGCACCACTTCAGCTATTTCAATCATGGCATTAACGCATACTGAGATCTATTACACTGTTAGTATTTCTCTCCCTTCTCCCCTAAATACCCTTGAACTCAGTCCCATTGTAATGCTAAAAGTAAAAAACACTTTTAACAGCTCTTAGCAAAGGCACACACCACATATACAGGCAGACTATCATGGCAAGTTAGAGACACAAGTCTAACTGCTGGAGAATATCCAGACAACTGATGTATTCTTACTAAAACAAAAGAACTGTAGCTGTTGAATTTGTTTCTCTTCCTGGTAGGCTACCATAAAAGCAAGCTACATCCCTGTTCTTACTCATTCTCCTCTCTTCTACAGCTCCCCTGCCTTCCCCCTCACCTTTCAGATTAAAATGAAGCTTGCATTAGACTGGGCTTTGGGCAAATCCCCTCCCCCGAGGTTTCCATCTCTAAGTAGCATGCGCATTTGGTTTTTAACTCCTCTCCTGCAGCAGAAGTAATTCAGAATGCATCAGACACTGTTTTGAGACCGCATTGCAACACTGCTGGAGCTACTGCTGCTTCACCAATATTGCTTCCCTGAGAAAAGCTAATAAAAATCTTGAAACAACCAAAAAAATATTATGAGCTTTCTATAGCTTCATAAAAACCATAGAGACACCTCGATTCAAGTACTGGTGCAATAAGCTGCCAGTTACACAGAACTTACAAAGTAGTTCACTTCTTGATTTAACATGAGATACCTAAAGGGGTGCTTTCCAGTTGCCATAACTGAGCTTTTGATTTCCAGGTATTCTATATAAACTGCTCTAACATAAGCATTCAACTTCCTCCCTTATAGTGAAGTAGACAAGTACTCCCCATTTCATAATTACTGAATACATGCCTAGATGCAAGTACTAATAAAATAGGTCTATGTTTTTTCCTCAACTTCAGTTCAAATTAACGTTCTTCATTTAACACATCTGCAAGGAAACAGTCACAACGCCAGGTCATGTCACAAAAAATCTGTGCTGTATCAGAAAAATCACTTTACACTGAAAGCCTCTCTGGAAGCTTCCATTTCAAAGGGAGTATCTATTTACCTTGTCATACTATGCTTACGCAGAAAGAATCAGTAATCCAGTCACTTAAATACTAACTCAACAAACAAATTGTCTCCCCATAACACCATTTCCAGTAAACTTATCTGAAAAAAGAAAAAACAAAACAGCCATTACACACAGAAAAGCCTCACAACCTCCGGAACTAAAGAATCTTGCTCTTCATAGTAGTCTGCATAGAACAAAATTGGTTGGTGCAATGCTCAGCTTACAGCCATCACCTGACACTCAAAAAAGGGAGGTGGGAAACAGTGCTTAAATACGAGGCTCAAACAAGACTCCAAACTTTAAAGAACTTCACAATGTGTCATCCTTAATTACTGTCTCCTCCATTTCTTTCCTGGTATCCTTTATATAACCTACAAAGGAAAAATGTAGCACTATTAGATGCTTCCAATCCTGTTCGTCTACTCCTCCCCCAATAACACAGAGATGGCCTGCAGGCTGTATCTGCAACTAATATGGACTACTTACAGTAGCTACAAAGTCTCCAGTTGGTTCTTATGTAACTAGACTCCACCTCACCATATTACTTATGTAACACGTATTAAATAGCATCTGTTACACCGGAGTCTTCCACATAAGTCATATACTCAGTTATTTTCATTTCAGTAGTTCTCTCACAGCACATTCACCAAACATTCAAGCTTTATCCCCCACCAGGTTACTACTGTGGAGGAAAAAGAAGAAAAAACCAAACACATCTGTGGACAGGCTAAGAACAGAAAAAATGCTATGAAGAATTTTTAAGTGGAACCCTTAAAGCATACTTAATTTTATCTGTTAATCTCTTCATTGGGTTAAATGCAGAGGCTGAATTTCACCCTGCCTTGCAAGAACAAGACATGGGAACTAGCATCGAATTGCTCTGAACACAGAGTCCCACTCAAATAGTAACATGAGTTGCATTCCTTAAAAGAGAAACGTGTTAGAATTGGAAAACAAAGTTTTTCACTTCCCCTCATATGTATATTAAAATAAAAAAGACTAGGAGAATATATTTACTAGCCTTCAGGTCTACGCAGGCCTGTGACAAGTTCATTTCCCTACAAATCTTAGAAAGTAAGACATGGGACATCTTCACGATATTTGCGTATCATAGTTTTCATCTGCATTATGTACACTTATATCCTTGTGTGACACATACAGGCCATCTGCGGCCTAACGTTGAAACACACACCACATCACCCCGCAGAACAGCTGCTTAACTCTTACAGCAGGATCCAACAACAAACAAATTGGTGAATATCCACCCGTTTTTCCAAAACGAAGTTCTCCTTAAACAGAATCAAGTCACAATTGGCTTGCACATTTTTCCTCAGCACCCCCAACCTGTCCCCCGGCAAAGCAATACTAGAAACGGGGCGACCTCCTCATCGTAAGAGCAACTCCGCACAGCCTGTACTTTTTCCTCAGCTGTTTTAATGAGATCATTTAAACATCGCTTAAACCGACTTTTCCAGTAATTTACTCAGTAAGAACGATTCTACTATTCCGGGGAACCTAACTTACAGATATAAGTGCTCTCGTACACGAGAAGGGGAAGCCGAGCGAGAGCGGATTCGGTTTACGTGAGGCCCTGCGCAGCGCCTGCTCCCACGCTCGGACGGAGCGAGGAGGCGCCGAGGGGGAAACTTTCCCTTGCGGTGGGTAATGCCTTACGCAAAGAGGGGGCGGAATGGAAAGCTTTCCCCGAGAGCAGCTACACCCTGGAGATGGGTGGAGAATAAGGAGAGAAGCGAGAACCTTCTTCAGCAGCAGCTACACCCTCGTGCACAAGTTTAATGGGGGAAGGGAAACGGGAACCAACGCGGCACCGACGGCATTGTGCGGGTGAGGGGGAGGGAAGCACGGACTCTCCCGGGCCGCCACCGCCTCAGCCAGCTTGGTCCGCAGCCAAACCCCACAGGAATGCAACGCGGTCACATGACCTCCGGCGGACGTGCAACTCCCTTCCCTCTCCAGGGAGACCCTGCGCCATCTTGAACTGACGCAGTTACAAAAGCAGGCACGAGTTACTCCTCTCTCGCTCTTTCCCCGCTCATCTCCTTACAGCCCCGCCACTGTTTGGGAAAGAGAAGCCAAGACGTGGTCCTGTTTTCTTTTTCACCAACTCTTCGGTGATCCCCCGCCCGTGAAGTTCTCCCTCACGCTGAGATCATGGCGCCCGTTTTCTCCCTTTGCACCAGCCTCCCCCAGCAGCTCCCCAACCCTGCCCAGCTGCGGTTGCCCCTGCTGCAGGATGATGTCAGCACCAGCCAATCACGACGCGCCAGGCTAGCCCAGCCGCCCCGACTATTGGCTCCCGCGCAGCTCCCTCCCCCTTCCTGACTCCGTCTCCGCCGCGGTTCGCTGCGGAGCCACAGCCAAGACACAAGTGGGGGGAGGGAAATAGGAGGGGAAGAAAAAAAAACCTACACAGAAAACCGACAACCAAACCCACCGAGACGCCAGCCGCCATTTCGCGCAACAACAGGCAGAACCCGAGCGAGCAGCCCCAGCCAAGCGCCCTAAGGAGAGAGAGAAAGAAACAACAGACACAGGCACAGAAGAGTTAGACAGGAAAAAATACCCATAGACTTCGCCATGATCACAAGACGTTTAATCGCCCCCCCTCCTCCCTCAGACTCAATGCCGCGTTACAGCCGCCTCCTCTGCGTCCAACCAGCTAGCAGATCCCTTCACCTCGGCTCCCTCCTGCCGCAGCTGTTTAAAGCCCCAAACTCTTTCTGCCCAAGGTGTGGGGGGACGCTAGTCTATGGCGCTGCTGCTAACTGCTTCTCCAGTCACCCGCTTGTGGCGGCTCCATCGAGGCACGGTAAGAGCTGCCAGCCCAGCTTTTATCTGGTGCCCCGAGTTTGCGCACTGAAAGAGGCTCGCTCAGCCCCTGGTGGGCGTCGAATGAAACCCCAGCCACCGCCTCCCCTCCCTCAATCAGACGTACTGCTGGAGGGGCTGAAGCCGGGTAGGGGAGGCAGGGCGGTGTGCGGGCAGAACAGGAGCTGGGAGGGGATATGGCGAAAGGAAGAGGAGCTCGGTGCAAACGGAAGAGACTACGACTGCTATGAGACGTTGGGAGAGCCTTTCTCGCTTTGCCCGCTTCCGCTGGTCCGGAAAAAAGCAGACCATACCTGCTCTCCAGGTGGCATTCCCTAAAGGGGAAATGAGGCTTGTTCACCGCTCGTCTTGTTCCCTGCAGAAAAGAAATGCCTTTAGCTACTGCTGTCCCACTCGCTTTCAGAAAAGAAGCTCTCTCCCACTTGCCTTATATATATAAGTCTTAAACGCTTCGGGGAGGATACTCAAGTTTACCGACAGGAGAGATTCAAATACCTACACACCGCCCTGAACGGCTCTCAGACCTCCCGCTCCCTCCCTTTTCTCGGCCCCCTCTTCCCCGCCCCTCAAGTAAGTTCCTCTGCCTCCGTGAAATGTGGCGGGTCTGCCTGGCTTTTCGCGTACTTTGTGGCGAAAAGATTACTCCTCAGTTTGACATTGATAAAGAACAGTTATGCTGAGAATAACGACGATCACGAGGAGGAAGCCGGAGGGGTGTGTGTGGGAGCAGCTGAGGAAAGAGTTCTGGCCTTTCTGCCTCAGAGGATGCAGTTCTGAGGCAGACATCCTCCCGCCTGAGGTCAGTTCCAGAACAGCCTGGGACGGAGCCCCTGCCCCTCCCCCGCAGTCTGCGCCTCCGGGGCTGCGGATCGCCCCCGGTACCAGCCCCAGTTGCGGCCGCCCCTCCTCCGCTGCCCTACTTCCCTGCACACCTCCTCACAGCCCCCTGCCCAGCCCCTGCCGCAGTGTGGTGCCTCGGCCGCGCCCAGACCCGAGACGTTCCGCGCGTAATGTGCAAAGCGCTGTTGCAAAATGGACACTGAGGGCTCGGCAGGCTCAGACAGTATTCGCAGCCCATAAGCAAAATGGCGGGTGTTTGGCTTCGCCTTGGTAACCCTGCCCCTGCCAGGCGGGGAGGGTGAGCCCCGTACAGTGGGAGGGAGGGGAGAGCGGACGCCATTTTCCCAGAGAGAGGCAGTGACATAGAAGGGAGCGTAGGAGGCTGAAAGGAGGGAGACACGGGAGCAGCGGCGGCAGTGGGGTTTGTACACAGGTCCCAAGGCAAAGGCGCTTCCGAGCTGGTCCCTGTAGGGTTCTGCGCACTGAGCTAGGTTTGGGGGAGGGGGGTCTCCTCTTTCTTTTCGTTTTCTTTCTTTTATTAGAGTCTGCTGAGGGTTGAGTCCTGCTTAGGGTAGGGATATCCGCAGTGGGTCTGTTGCATTGTTTTGATTGTAATAGAGAAAGGGCTCAGCTGAGGGGTCCTGCTGCCTGGCCTGTGATCATTACAGGTGAGTCTTTGGTTATTATTCTGCCGTGGGTATTTTGGGGAGGGGGTGGTAAAAAGGGGGTGAAATGCGACGGGCACGTCTCCTTATCCTCGGTGCAAGTATAACTCCTTCCCAAATTGATACGTGTTTAAATTCTGTTTAAGTTGCCCTTAATTCGTGTTTCCTTTTTGTGGGGCTTGGTTAAAAATGGCAGGCTGTCGCTATATTGTGAATATGGCGGGTTACTGTAACTGGAGGAGCTGAGGAGAATTTTTTGGCAGTTACGCCAGATTTATGCATTATGCTTGGAAAAAGACCCAGAAGGATCTGTTATGTGACAACGTACGCTTCCTTAGGTTGATGATTTTCAGAACACATTTATGTGTTATTGGGTCTGCATATTGAGTTCTGTGAAGCTTAAGGAAACCTATTCTCTTCTTCCATCCTGTATATTTTTGCTTTGTGGTACTAAAATGGCTCGTTATGGGCCTAATCTCTCTGCCTTCCACACCCCCGCCTCCTTTCCTCCCTCCCTGCTAGTATCTCCGCTTCGTGGTGTAACCTGGACAAACGGAAAGCAGTCCTCAAGAGTTTCTGTGCCAATTTAAGAGGGGATCATTTTCTCCACCCACTTTCTTGAGGATCTAGGTAGTTATATTGGTGCATCTCTTTCTTGCCTTAGTTTCTGCAGCCAGCATTCGTGTTCCTTGGGTGGCATATTTCAGTCTCCTTTCTTAAAGAAACAGATACTGGTGGGGTAGACCGTATTGCTGCAGACGTATGGGAGGAGAAACAAACGGATCACTGTGTAGTACTAAATAGGGTAAAGAAATATAATATAGCCTGATTATAAAGGTGCTATATTCCTCCATACTCGGCCATTAGGGAATGTGCAGTGGCTGAAAGCCCTGAGGTCCCTAAAATGGTACATACTACGTGTCGTTAAAAGCAGAAGTTCAGTTCTGCACCTAGATTTAGGAATGTTAGACTAGTCTGTTTATTTACAGTACCTTAAAGGAATAATAATGAAACGTTTTTGTTGCGCAGGACTCAGGTCAGCGAAAGGAGATATCCATGGCTGTACATATAATGCACGATTAATTGATTATAATCACTATACTTTTAAAGTCACTTCTCAAAAAATGCGGAGCAAATTCTTTAATTTCCCTCTTTTGTCCTTTAGAGATTCTAAAAATGGCGGCCTCAGGCTGATGTTGTGGTAATCTAATCAGCTCGGGTCCTCCACACCCCATGCAGTGCGTTTGTCTGCAGCATATTAGAGTCTTATTATGTTTAAATGAAAAGACTGTTGCCTTCAAATAATGTACAAAACATCTCTTCATTGCGATTTAAAAATACTATGTTCCAGCTGATTAATTTTATTGGTTATGTGTGTGAAAAGCAAGTGAACGAGACCACTCTTGTCGAGGAAAAGAGGGGTGGAAAGAGGCAACAGACTTAGCAGCTTCTTTGAGGGGTGTGTATAGGTTGCTGTAAGGTAATACGTATATCGGTTTAGTAACGTGGAAAAGCTCAGGGTTTATGATTAATACTGTACATCTGTCCATTCTATTAACGACATAAAAGCAGTAATAGTTACCAAAATAAGTAGTGGATGAAGATCAATAAAACTGCTAGCTAGATGATGCTTTGTGGAATCACATTTGTGAACGTCATATTCACCTTCCAGGAAATACCTTTGCTGGACATCTGGGTAGTAATTCCATGTATTCATGGTCTGAAAATACTAAAAGGACTTAATACTTTCAAAAATAATGCATGTGAGATTGTAACCTGTTACTTCGTTAAGACACGGAATTTCTTCTGCCATCATATAATCTTAGTATTAGGTTTTTTCTTCAATTGATTTTGTATATTGCTGCATAAATTTCATGTATGGTAATACACACACAAATACTAAGAGAAAGTGCAGTTCCTAACCTCTAATTTTTTTTCCCAAATGAAATATGAACCTTTTAGTATCACCACTATAAATATGTTTGGGTGGGGGGAAGGGAGGTCACAAGGATTTATTATTTGATAGTTGGTGTAGTGTACACTGATGTAAACTATGGAGGCTGCAAACTGTATGTTTTAAGCAACTACAGCAACAAAGAAATTGCACCTTTTTTCTTTTTTTTTTTTTTTTGGTATGTCTGACTTTAATCTTGTCCTTGGTTTAATGAGGTACGAATTCCTATTCTGGTATAGCTTTGGAACCTTCTGGATTTAAACAATCAAATGTGAGGTATTAAAATGGCAAAACTGTCTTAAATCTCTGAAGAAGTTTAATTGATACCATTGAGATGTGTGCTTTAAGGTATACCTGAAGTTGAACAATAAGATAGTAAGACTTTCAGAGTGGTGTTAATGCATGCCTTTCATGGGTTCTGAGGCCAGCAGCTGAGGGATTTCAAGCACCAAGGGATGTGCTAAGAGTCCAGTAACTCATGTTCCCATCATACCTTCCATTTTTACGTAGATTTGATTTTTTTTGTGTAAGAAACTGTTTTACTATGTTTACTTAAAAAAATACATGAAAAAGATTCTAAAGAGTGTATATATGGACCTTTTGGGAAACCATTTGCCTTTTTCTTTCCTCTCCTGAAGTTTAAAGCTCCTGTTCTTGTGAATAATTTTTTTAACATTATAGTTTAGAGGGCTACACAGCTCTGCAGTTAACTTCATGGCCTCAGTCATGTTCTCAAGCAGACAGCTGATTAAAGGTTAAAATTACAAGAAAATAGTTTTGTATACCTTATAAAATTGTTCTTGGGTGTGGGTGTGAAACAAATGCAAACATTGAAATACTACTCATACTCAAATTTTACAGTTTTTCTTACACATTGCAAATTTTATGCACTTTCCTGTATGAGTTTTAGTGAGTCAGTTTGCCTTTGTGACTCAGTTTCTCCATTTGTAAAAACAGATCTGTGACTTGTTTTAAGGAGACATTATTATGAAGTAAATTTTACCTTCATTGTTCAACTCCACTGGTGCTGATATGCTAGAGTATATCCATAGAAAATGTAATACCCCCCCAGACTAGTAACACCTTATTGAAAGAGGGAAAGTTTGAAATCTAAATTTCTTTGTTTTCAAGAGACATTTCTGATTTACAAAAGTTGTGTTACAAATGCAGTAATACAGACTATAGTTTTAAAACCTTTTATGTATCTTTCAAGCTTTTCATATCTGAAGGAAAAAATCTGCTTAACTGTCACTTAGCCTTTTGAGTGAACTTTTTTGCCATCTGGGAAATTTCAGAGGGGAAATAATAATGGCTTTTTTAGACTATAGGGAAAGTTTATCTTAGCACTAAAATCCAGATTCATTTTAAGACTTGCATTGCCTCATATCTTTGGTGCAGTTTCAGCACACACAACTGTTAGTACTCTGTTGGAAAGCAACAGAAACACAGAAATCAGTGTCACATTGAAGGCTGTAGAGTCTCTCTAGTCCTGATCTCAGTTTAATTTAAAGACAATCCTAATTTTGTATGCATGCTAATACTAATTTTAGGAAGGACTATTTGTGGGACTTAGTTAAGGAGTGGTGTACATAATTGTAGAATCAGAGCATTGTTTTAAATAGCTTAATGTAAATGAAGGTTAAATGAAAGTATTGTGCTGTTTTCCTATAACATATCAAAATTGAGTGAGGAGTTGTAGATTTATGAAAATATGAAATGAAACAAACCCAGTTCAGACTTCTGGAAAGATCCTAAAGAAGTTTGTCTGTTATTGGCCTTGTGACTTCCATAAAAGCAAGCATTTGTGAATCTCTCAAAAGAAAATATTGTTGGACAGTGTTTTTGGAACAGGTACAATGTTTAAATGTTTCCACTGTACAAACAGTAGTTTTGATTTATTGCTAAGAATGAAACTCAAGGCATCTCTGGAGAAAAAAGAAGTTGCAGCATATGTAGAATGTGGATTAAGAAAAAAATATCTTTTTCTTCCAAATGCTGGATTATTAAAAATATTAATTGTAGTGGGCTTTTCAGTGGTGCAAGATGAATATTTCTGACTACATCAGTGTTCACTTTTTCTTAGTAATCAAAGAATTATGCCCAGAAAAGTTAACCTAATTTCTTTGAGGATCCACAATTCTGCTCCTGACCTTGATACTACAAAAAACCTGTTATAGCTGTGTTCAAAGACAAAACTGCTGTTACCTTTAAGGCATAACAAACAAGTTATTTAAAACAAACCTTGTCAAGGTTTCATATACTTGGTAGGAGATACTGAAATTGCTTTTATTTCCTCTTACAAATCTTAATGTGGTATTAATGAAACAGGTAAGGTTTTGAGCTCTGCTGGTTGTTAGAAAATTTTAATAATTAAGGTTATCTGTGAACCTTTGAAGATAGCTTTGTTGTACAGAGTATATTTTTTAACATACCTGACTGAAGTCCTTTCTTTTTTTTTTTTTAATTAAAACATTTGGTAAGAAATATGGTAAATCGCTGTCTGCTCAAGTTACGTGTTTCAAAAGTACAAATGAAGAATATAGAGCAGTAGCACATACATTGCATCCTGTGCAGGTATTGTTTGGCATGTTTTACTGAAAGACTTGTATGTCTCCTTTCATGTGATAGTTCATCCACTGCTTAGATGGAGATGCAGTGTTGTAAAACTTGGGTGATGCTTTCAAGGGGCCACCAGTTTGCAAATCGGGTTAAGTGTGGAAATGCTAAAATAGTATTGATCCTAGTTTTAGAATTTAGGTTTAAGTTAACATTTTCAAAAGGTGTAGTTGTGTTTATTGTTTTATGCCATCACAGTGTAGGTAATTATTCACTTTTATATCTTTATCTCAAAGAAATTACTGTCAAGTTCAATGACAAGATGATAAATCTAGATTTTAATGACATAATTGTACTTTATATCACAACTTAAGAAGAAGGACTTATGATCTACTTTCTGCTGTTGGGTTATTTCATCAGTCACAGAAAGTGAGTAAATTATTATCCTGTATTTAAAAATGAGAATTTAAAAATGTATACAGGATGGTAGGTTTGGATCTTTAACCTGGAGGAGCTCCATTTATTTAAACCAATTTGATATTCATCACTCTTAACTCTTCTAACTTGATTAGGTCTAAAGATGCTTTTTCTTTAATAATGAGTGATGTTTTTAACTTGCCATAAGTAGACAAAAGGCTCAAACTCCTAGTTATTATGGTTATAATAGGGCTGTGTTTAAAACCCTATCACAAGACAGATGATATTCCAAGTCTAGACAGTTAATCCTATCTTAACTGTTGTTGTAAATAAACTTTTCCAATTAGAAATGTTTTTAGTAGGTTCTACTTAAACTGAAGGTGAAGATATGAGAATTGCACCAGCTTATTTATATTTTTTGAGGAAGATACAGAGAGATTACACCTAATTTGGTTTCCAACTGTGAAAGAAACACAAATGCTTGTTATATACAACTGATAAAAAATACAGTTGTTATTTTACTGGTTATAAGGACAAGGTTCCTCCCTTAGATACTTTACCAAGTAATACAACTGATTGCTCTTTATTTTTTTTTTTGTCAGGGTAGAAACACTTGATGGGAATCTTACTCTTTAATATCCCTCTGCAGGATTTTTATGAATAACTGTAGTGGTTTTCTTCTGATGTTCATTCTCTACTCAGCATTGTCTCCTATGTCTTACTTTCCATCATCTGTACTGGAAGACAAATAAAAGAAACTGCATATTTTATTCCCTATCTGAGTGGCAGTAGAATCGAAAGCAAAAAACTGCACTTTGTGCTTCCATTGCTGGGTAGAGTTTTGTTGCATTTGTTCTAAGATGATGTATTACATATCTTTGTTACTACAATTAAAATGTATAGTGAGATCTCCTTTGAAGACGCAAAGGTATAAAGTTACAGATGCATGGGATCTTTAAATTTCTTAACACAAATCAGTCAATACAGTTCTGCGAGATAATTGCGATTGGAAAGGAAATGGTTTTTTGTTTTGTTTTGTGGTTGGTTTTTTTGGAAGTAGGAAAGCTCTTTTAATCTGAAACTTGAGTATTTTTTTGGTTGTCCTTGAACATGACATAGTCTACTTTATCTGTTCCTCACGCTCTTGTGCTCTTCCTCCCAAAATCTTAGTGAAGAGCATTGAAATATTGCCAAGTTGTTATCATGAAATACAGTCCAGGTTGAACTGTTTAAAATTACGTAAGAGTTCTTAAAACTAATAGAAAGACTCGATGTTTCTGTTTGAAAAAGTGCAGCTTTCTGACTTGCTTGCGTTTAGAACCTTAGGAATGAGTGTAATGGTGAATGGGTGTACAAACAGCTTCCACAAGTAAAAGTAGAAGTGCAGTTGTGCTATTCATGTAAGTCACATGCCACTGATAATATAGGGGAACTTGTTTTTTGGAATCTGCCAAAGTGAAAACATGTCAAAATAGAAATTTGTTCAGCTGAAATGTCAAGCTTCAAATAAATTGTAAGCATTTACTTCCTATGTAGTAAATATCTAATAATTACAGTAGACTCCCAAATCTTATTAAGCAGTATAGAAAAAATTATTTTATTTTCTGTCATGAAACCAGCAAAATATTTAGATTGTTGAAGGCAATACAAATACTTATTTGTAGCCATGTGTTTTGTCCCTAAAAAGCCTACCTACTTCTTGGTAGGAATATTGGGCCTTGGAGTTCAGACCTTGCAGTGACTGAATCACCATTAGGTACACTGTTACATACAATAAAAGTAAATATACTTAGCCCTTACAGTTGTAGACATGACTTGCAGGGTATTCTTAGAAAATGTGGACTGTATATACTTGCAGAAACACTTTCTATCCTTGAAATATTTGTCAGGAACAATAACTTAAGGTAACAGTAGTAAATAACATTTTATTGGAGAATAATTGGTAAGTCACATACATTTTTGTAGTAAGTCTAATCAACAGTTATTTATCACTGGTAGATGGAGAAAAATGTTTTCAGTAAGAACAGGTGATAAAAAGAATGACTGAAAGTCAGGATCTTTTTACTGGGAAACTACTTTGTTTTCTTAACCTTTAAATTTCTATTTAAAGGAATTTTACATCTCACTGATACGATATTACACAATGTTAGGTAGCTAGTATATACTTCTCCAAGCAGAACTGCAATTTTTTGTCTTGTCCTTTGTGTGCTGTACTTGTATTTTACAGTTCCTTAACTCTCCAGCTCAACTAATTGATAATACTTGAATGGATAGACCTTTTTGTATGTGTTTTATTTTAAGTAGTATCGCAGGTGTTTAGTAAATGACATCAAGTTATCAGCAGTTAATTTTCAGTTTTCTGTGTTGGTTTCTGTAAATTTAAGAACTAAAATCTGTAAGCATGGAATTCTTTTTTGTATTCCTCTGCTTACTGCTTCTTTGGTAGATTTCTGTTCAAAAAACTAATTCTTATTCTTTCTATAACTGCATTTACCTTTATTTTCTTTCTACCACTCATTCTTTTTCTCTTCCTAGTCCCATATTTTGTCTAAGTTCCACTGAGAGAAGAAAAGGAGGAGTGAAGAGAGAGAAGAGGTAAGGGGAAGCCTTCCATATTTTAAAGGACTGGCATAAATATGTGATGAAGAGAGATCACTTTCCATCACTTCAGGAATACACAGGAAGAACAGTCTTGGGCCAGACAGTGAAGGGAAGATAGGCTGTGACTAGTGGAACCTAGCTCTTCTGTATGGCAGAAACTTTACTAACTACACACTAATTCTAGATTTATACTTTAAAGGGCAGCTTTCTTTCTGCTGACTAGAGTTAGTGTACTGCATTTAATGATCTGTATACTAAAGAATTTATACTTACAGGCTGAAAACTCAGGGGGTTTTGTGCACAGATCTTGAATAGCGTGGAGGAGGCTTCCCCCCCCCCCATTTGTTCTAGATTCCGGACTCAAGAACAATTTGTGAAGTTTGGGAGTCATACCAAACATGACTGAGGTCTTTGAATGTAAAGTCCTGTATGTATTGTATCAGGATGTTCATAAGTATGCTAATGAACTCTATACTTTGCCATGCTTGTTCTTACTGTATATTGGCACTAGATTAAAAGCAGAATAGAAGGAGCTTTACTCTGTAGTGGTCTGACTGTAGTAGCCATGTTTCTTAAATTAGTTGGTATAGTGATTGCAAAGTCTCTGTCAATACAACCAGTAACTTAAAAAAATAAATAAATAATAGAGTTAGGAACTTAATACCCTTGAGATCTCTGAAGCTTAATGAAAATCCAAAAGGAGACATAAAGGGGCAGCTATGAGCAGTGTCCTGGGACAGGCAGGGAGAAGAAGCACAATGAGTTTAGCCCTTATTTCTCATGTGTGTAGCTCCAAACCAGCTATAGCAGGTACTTCTTTTTCTGGTTTCTGACTGACAGGACACATAAGGAGGAAGTGAGGTGGACCTGACTGCTGACAGCATGTAGGTCAGTGTGGATGGCATATAAGGTTATTGAGGGGTTTATGAATGAGGCCAGGACCAGTTAATACTGTGATGAAGAAGATACTGCTATGAGAAGAGTATGGAGAACATTACATCAGTAAGAGTATTTGGACCCAAACTACAAATGCATAGAAACCTATATTTGTTTTTAGAACAAGTTGTTTCTTTTACGTAATTTGCAGGGGTTGGTCATTAATGGGTCCTAATATGTACATTGAGTGTGACTGCTGTGTCTTGTTTTTCCCTCCTAGTGTTTTTTATCTTGGCACAGATTTGAAGTAGGCTGCTAACTTATCTGTTAAGTTATGATAGAGAGCAGCAAACAGTGGAAAAGGTCTGAATTTGGACTCAGTAGTTGTTTCTAAGCCTTCATCCTGCAATTATAGTGGTGTAACATTTGGAAGTTGGGTATTCTTCCTAATCTCTTTAGAAATACCTCTACTATGGTAGAGCATGTCAGGGGAAACAGAAAAAACTTGTGGATAAGATTAGTCATTTATTCATGTATTCTGCTTCTGGGTCTGATTAAAGATGTGTTCCCTCCTTCGAAACAACCAACAATAAATAAATATTCATATTACTTTGATATATTTATTTAGGCTCTGTCTATATATATATGCTGTATTTTTTCCAGATTTCTGCATAGATACACATACATGTGCACACAGAGGAGTTAGCTATTTGAAGGATATCTAGAAGATACCATTAAAAAGTCATTTTCTATCAGTAGTTTTCCAAATAACCTAACCGTTGTGTAGAGAGGACGTGAGTACTCAGAGCAGTAGTAGAAAGCAGTTCAGCAAAACATACGGTTTTTTAATGAAGTCTTCTTAATGTTTTCTTCCCTCTTCTCTCTGTAAAAAAAAAACAAAACAAACAACAAAAACCCTTCCTCAATTAAAAATAAATGTTTTAAAATATATGTGTGTGTGTATGTGTGTATATGTGTGTGTATATATATATATGTGTGTGTGTGTGTCCTGTGGTCAGGGAAGCTGAGTAGGAAAGCTCAGTTTAGAATGTTAGTTTTCACACTGGCTATGTGGACTACAACAGACTGTACTGAAAGGTGCATTTTTAGTTAGAAATTTTTCCTGTATAGGTTGTGCTAGAATTTAGGTGTATCAACTTAGGTCCAGTCTTGTGGATTGCTCTGTGGGAAGGGTGGTTCCCATGACCACAGGTTAAAACTGTTGGCCTGTAAATCTGAAGGAAGGCATGACAAGAATTGCTTTTGCTAATGATTGCAAAATGTGTATGCTCATATGATGTAATCAGGGGAAGGAAGAGGAGAATATTTAGATTGCACGCTCAGTAAAAGACACCTTATGCATAAAGGATATTCTTAACTGCTTCTCCTCTAAATTATCTTTCCCCCTTTTTCCACTGTGTGTAGCAGGCTTGATTTGGTGTCTCTCAAGTTACATACCTGTGTTCCTGTGTGCTGTATTGAGTGTAGCAGTTCTGTTTTTAGCCACCTCCCCTTAAAAAAAAAATTTTTAAGGGGAAGGAGGCACTAGCACACTTTGAAGACTCCCTTTTTTTGTGGTATGTTAAGAAAATAAAATGGAGTAATACCTTTTGGTTACCTATTATTATTAAATCTTTATTGATGACTTAGATGAGGAGATAGAGTGCACCTTTAGTAAGTTTGCAGATGACACTAAGCTGGGTGGAAGTGTTGATGTGCTTGAGGATAGGGAGGCTCTGGAGAGGGACCTAGACAGGCTCAATCTATGGGCAAAGGCCAACTGTATGAGTTTTAATAAGGCCAAATGTCAGGTCCTGCATTTTGGAGACAACCACCCCCGACAGCACTACAGGCTTGGGGAGGAGTGGCTGGGGAGCTGCCCAGCAGAGAAGGACCTGGGGGTGTTGGTTGACAGCTGGCTGAACATGAGCCAGCAGTGTGCCCAGGTGGCCAAGAAGGCCAATGACATCCTGGCTTGTATCAGGAATAGTGTGGCCAGCAGGAACAGGGATATAATCTTGCCCCTGCACTTGGTGCCGGTGAGACCACACCTTAAGTACTGTGTACAATTTTGGGCACTGCCGTATAGGAAGGACATGGAGGTTCTGGAGAGGGTGAAGAGAAGAGCGACTAGGCTGATCAGGGTCTGGAGAATAGGCCTTATGAGGAGAGGCTCAGGGAGCTAGGGCTGTTTAGCCTGGAGAAGAGGAGGCTGAGGGGAGACTTTATCACTCTCTTCACTACCTGAAAGGAGGTTGTAGAGGGGCAAGTGTTGGCCTCTTCTCCCTTGTGACTAGCAATAGGACTAGAGGGAATGGGTTCCAAGTTGTGCCAGGGCAGGTTTAGATTAGATTTTAGGAAAAATTTCTTCAGCGAAAGAGTGGTGCAGTGTTAGAACAGGCTGCCCAGGGAGGTGGTGGAGTCACCATCCCTGGAGGTTTTCAAAAAAAAAGGTAGATGTGGCAGTCTGGGGGATGGTTTAGGGATAGCAGTAGTGTAGGGTTATCGTTGGACTTGATGATCTTGAAGGTCTTTTCCAACTGACAATTTTGCGGTACCCAAAATTGTACATATTATTTAAGGTGTGACCTCACCAGGCCAAGTACAGGGGCACAGACTGATTCTGTGATTCTGATCTGTTACATGAGATAACTTTAAAGAACTAATGCCAAGATTAGCAGGAGTCAATGGAGGTTTGAAAGCAGTAGTAGCATCTTGGAAATCTTTGCAGCTTGCAAAGGACACACAGGAGTGACACACAGTGTGGAGCCAGCCTGGACCCACAGTTGCATGAATTTTCTAATGGGAACAAATGGAAGTTGGAGTTTTGCTCTGGGCTTAGTACTGTGTAAATACAGGTAGATTGCTTTTACATCCAAATTCACTTGGAGTTACCAGCAGATTAGCGTTATGTGCTGGTTGAACTGAAAGATCTTGCTTGACTCGAGACTGTCATGCCACTAGTTTGTGTATTTTACATCTGAATCATTTTTATCTGTAAATCTGAGAATTTTCTCTATCCTTTCTCTTCTTTCTTGGGCTGTGCACAAGTGGAAAATTGACTGTACAGATCACTTTGTTTCAGCAGTCTCATCTGTTTATTCCAGTAAGGGTCAAGTTAATTCCCTTTGATTTGTACACATAACTTAAAAATTATATGTATACTGTGTGTATTCTGATACTTAAATACTGCTCCAGAAAATGGTTACCATTTTTTTTGCCTGCATATAATAAAGGGCGTGAAACAATGGGTTTACCAGTACTCTTCTTGGTTTAGCAAAAGAGAGCCTTTTCTCTACATGTGCTCAGGGAAGATGAGCTCTGCTTTAACATGGGTTGAACTACACATTTCTCCCTAAGTTGAGAGACATGGGCCGTAGCTTTTCACATGTTCAGGAATGATAATTATTTCCTGACATTCAGTTATTCAGTTTACTAAATGTGAGTAAATTATCACTTCTGTCTCCTAAATATTTTGTAATATGTTTTTAAAACTAGATCATTTTGCATTTAAGGAAAGACAGTTGGCATATATAGGTAGGTTAGAAGGTTTTGATTAATTTTTCCCCTCTAGTTATGTACATTTTGTATATAGACCTTGTGAAGACACAGAGCAAACAGTATAGAGATTGTAATGTGGTTAGTATATTAATCTTTCTGCAGTGTCATTAGTTAAGGACTTTGAGGTGAAGTTGCATACCTCAGTATTAAATCTAAGTAATTATTTATCTTAAACCAGGACTGTTCCTCTCATGAAATGCTCTGCCTAATTATAGGCTAATCTAATTATAATGAGATTTTTCTCTCTTAAACATCTACTCTCTGTTTAGAGAGGCCCTGCTAATTCCATCTACAGAGGAATTCTATGATGAAATCTCCAAGTCTTGAACCATCTAAACTCTGTAACTACTTTTTTTTTCCTTTTCATTTTGTAATTGTTGATGTGTGGTGACTGATAGAGGCAATTGCTAGAAAAAATGATTGAAGAACTTCAAGTGTATATTGAAGCCAAAAACAGGAACAAAAGACTTGATATTTTTGCAGTGCCTAGTGATGTGAGAAACTTGAACTGGTTGTAAAAATCAGTGTAGTTTTGTGTATGTGAAAAATTCTGAGATTTGAGATAAGAAGTTAATTGTACGCTTAATTCATTATTTTATTGTTATTCTTTCATAAATTAGAGAGGTGGTGTACTTCACCTTGCTTTGAATTCTGTTTTGAACTTTTATAGTGGGTTTTCCCCTCTAACTTAAGTACTTTAGTATCTATCACATGATGGCAATCTGGAAATTGGTTTATGGGGAAGGAAAGACAAGGAACAGTGGCATTGTCTGTGTAAAACACTGTCATGTGTACTTAGAAGAATAGTAAAAGCAGATTTCATTCCCCTCTCTTTGGTTTTTGTACTGCTAAGGGTAAATATGGATTAACACACACATCCATCCCCTTACCCCCAAACAAATGGAAAAAAACCTCTACCTTGTCGTAATAAGTATATGATATTATCTTGATAGATTAATACTCTTCAGGATTTTGTTTATCAAGGCAAAAAAGTTGTTACTGTTGCTACTACCACCTCTTACCTTTGATTTTTATGAGAGGTTTTTCGTCTGTGCACCCATATGAGAGTTTTAGTATTATTACATGTACAGAATAGGTTCTAGCAGGGTGCTTAGTCATATTTCCTCTTCCCTTTCCCTTCTTAAGAAAGGTTAAATGTCTTACAGAGGTGATCTGCCAATGTAGCTTATAACCATGGGAGTTTTATCTTTCCCAGTACACCAACTACTGTTTGGTTTCTTCTGGCTTGAAAAAAATGCTTCATGATTAATAAAAATAAAGGTAAGTCAGAGTTCTCTGGTCAGATTTATATTGTTACTTTCCATTTGAGTGTAGGTACTGGGAATTCAGTTTCTGAATCTAAAAGAAAATGCAAGTAAAAGTGGAACTTACATGGAAAATACCATGGAAGAATTTGTCTGGACTGTTGATGCTTAGGGGGTGATTGATAGCTGGGCTTATGAAACCTTGCTGGAGTCATCTGGACAGTTTGGCTAGACTTCAAGATCTTACTTTTCAAGTGCACTTTCTGTCTAGGTGATCTATCATCTGCTTGTTTCCGGAAACTGTTCTCTGTAGCTTTTGATGGTCCTAAAAGAAGCAAGTGGAAGGAAGAAAAAGAGATGGGTGCTGATAAAGCAGGCCTGGAGTTCCTTTGTGCCAACATCTCATCATAGCAAGTGGATTTAGTTTTGAGTGATTGGACCCCTTAGGATTAGGTTCAGAAATACTGATGTAATCTCAGATTACCCATTTACCTTATGAGTCAAGAGTTGAGCCTTCTGTATTTTGGGTTTTTCCTCCTCTGTGTACAGGTGAAGTGGTTAGGGTTTGCTGGTTGTTGTTTTGGTTTTTTTTTTTTTCTTCTGCTGTCATACAGTTGATCTTGGAAGGACGTGGCAGAAGGGAAGCATGTGGTCTTCATTAGAACACAGAATAATGCTGTGTGAGTGGAATACCTCAGGGATAATAATGCCAGTTATTTTGTTTAATGCGTAAATGATCTCTGTACAAAGCCACATAGATGAATAATTTGGAATGTATTCTGCTCTTACACATCTGTTGTTAGAGCAAAACTCATTTTAAGAAAAGTTTCTAGTATCATAAAGTAGATCATGAGGCTTTAAACATTTTAGACGTGATAGGGCTTTTATGTCAGAAGGCTCCTGTGTGTTCACTAGAGAGAAAAGAACTGTCATTGAAAATGTAAACCAATGTGATTGAATGATAGTGTGTGGTAAGTTTCTTGCAGGAGGTTGATCTTGTGCAAGATAAGTGCTTTAACAAGATTGGACAAAAAGTTCTTTTGGTTTTAAGATTAAAAATCATACTATTAGGACAAGATAAACTTTTTAACTGCAATTAAATAAATTTCTTCAAATAAGGACTGTGGTTTCATAGAAGAAAGCTATATTGGTAGGGTAATAGTGAAGAAAATCTGATGAATCTTAAGAAATTACCAAAATTCTTTCAAAGCTTACAGTGTTATCGCTAGAATAGAGTGAGCCCTAACAAGATGGAAGATCCTCTGCTGTTGAGATTTAAGATACAATAGATGAGCTACTTTCCCAATAAAGAACTGATCATTGAACTTCGGACCAGCAGTTTCTATGTAGTGCCTTTTAACTGTGTGACCCTGAAATTTCCTGGACAAACTAGTGTGTTCTTTTTCAAAGTGATGTACTGCTTGAAGAAAGACTTTTTCAAATAGTAAGTTGTGTGTAATCTGCTTGTTGGACTGTAGGAAGACCTGCCCTCTAGCACCCTTCTTTCTACTCCTTCTGTCCAATTATTTAAATAAAATCCACATTTGGAAACAGTTTCTTAGAAGGCTGTGGGTGACAGATTGTCAGAGTTCTGAAATAACAATGACTTGAAGTACATGGATGCTTGCAGAGTTTGGAAAGTACCATATTATGATAGCAGATAGTATTTTATGACTCATTTAAAACATCACACTTGAAAGGATAAGCAGTCACTTTTAAGATGGATAAAGAAGAAAGTTCCCCAGTGGTTACATGATTTTTTGTTCTGAACTTTCTAGTTTTTGTAGTATAATAAAATTACTGGGAATATTTGAGTGTGTCATGAAAATACTTACAGTTCTAACATGACAAAGTAATTATTTTCTTTCTTCCCAAATCTGACATCATGTTCATCATTGGATGGCCTATAAGGTCACAGTTCTGTTAATAAGTGGGCACAGTGTGATTAATTTATCCTGGGTCTTCCCCCCCCCCCCCC